>OZ025253.1:6031214-6429020 GCA_964019135.1 Arenicola marina | reverse complement strand
AAACCAGAGAACAATTCGTGTGGTGTAGCCATGGCCTACGGAATGCGGTGGCCGAGCCAGGGGGGTGGGGGTGAGCGGGGTGGGGGTGTGAGGGTGTGGGAGGGGGGGTTATAACCTGAGGACGCGACGTTGTCATACTGGCATCTGTCTCTCCCCGTCAGGTCGTCAGTTTCCGTCGCCCAGGCCGCACCCACATACTAGTGACGCCCCCCCCCTCCCACCCACCCACCTCCCAACTCCCGCCACCCCGCCTCCCACCGCCCCCACCTCGCACCCCCTTCACACCTCCCCATTCCCTTTGTGGAGATGTTACCCATTATCCGTCCCTGCGACTCTAACATGGGCGCGGGTCGGTAGTGGATAATAACCCGTTTAATTGGTGTCAATGACGAAACACGGAAGTTATACGGTATATATATAAGCGAAGCCGTCGCTGTGAGCTGTGATAGCTAGATGATATCTACAGGGAAGTTACTGACGACTGAGTGCGCGACTCGGTGTTCTCGGGTGACCTTTGTATAACAATGGGGAGAACAAGGAAGGTGTGCATATGCTATTGGCTCGGGTGCGAGATGGGTTTATAGGAGATTTGTGCTGAGATACGTACGACAAGCAATGTCAAGCAATGTCATATGCATTTTCAAGTAGCCGGTCGGACATAGAGAGTGCGAGATGGGTTTATCCCAGACCTGGTGTCACAATGGGCCGTAACCAAATGAGTGCGAGATGGGTTTATCCAAGCCCTGGTGTCACAATGGGCCGCAGCCCAGTGAGAGCGAGATGGGTTTATCCCAGCCCTGGTGTCACAATGGGCCGCAGCCCAGTGAGTGCGAGATGGATTTATCCCAGCCCTGGTGTCACAATGAGCCGTAACCAAATGAGTGCGAAAAAAGGTTTATCCCAGCCCTGGTGTCACAATGGGCCGCAGCCAAGTGAGTGCGAGATGGGTTTATCCCAGACCTGGTGTCACAATGGGCCGTAACCAAGTGAGTGCGAGATGGGTTTATCCCAGCCCTGGTGTCACAATGGGCCGCAGCCCAGTGAGTGCGAGATGGGTTTATCCCAGCCCTGGTGTCACAATGGGCCGCAGCCAAGTGAGTGCGAGATGGGTTTATCCCAGCCCTGGTGTCACAATGGGCCGCAGCCAAGTGAGTGCGAGATGGGTTTATCCCAGCCCTGGTGTCACAATGGGCCGCAGCCAAGTGAGTGCGAGATGGGTTTATCCCAGCCCTGGTGTCACAATGGGCCGCAGCCAAGTGAGTGCGAGATGGGTTTATACCAGACCTGGTGTCACAATGGGCCGTAACCAAGTGATTGCGGGATGGGTTTATCCCAGACCTGGTGTCACAATGGGCCGTAACCAAGTTAGTGCGAGATGGCCGCGGGTCTGTCATGAGGAGATGAGGATAGACCGCGGGTCTGTCATGAGGAGATGGGGACCGCGGCCTGTCCTCATAGGCCGCAGGTCTATCATGAGGAGATGAGGACAGGCCGCGGGTCTGTCATGAGAAGATGAGGACAGACCGCGGGTCTATCATGAGGAGATGAGGACAGGTCGCGGGTCTGTCATGAGGAGATGAGGACAGGCCGCGGGTCTATCATGAGGAGATGAGGACAGACCGCGGGTCTGTCATGAGGAGATGAGGACAGGCCGCGGGTCTGTCATGTGAGTCAATGAAGGCCACATGAATTGATCCTTCCATCTTATAGTTATGATTTGATTGAAGGTTTAATGGGATGTTCAGCAGGGACTGAAGCACATCTCACATAGCCACGTCCTGGTGCAGACCTCCGTGGAACAGTGTCTAAGTCTCTACACTACATACCGGCCACCGAGTGGGTCATATTCCCCGCCGAGTCGCTAAACGCTTACTGCGCAGTTTTCCTTTCACATCGGAAAGCTTCAACAGCTACCCCGACTTCCGGTGAGCGAAGCCCGATAACCGGCCCCATCTCGGCTTGACTGACCCCCGCGTGTCCTTGAAGAGGCGGGACGCTGGCAGAGGGTGGCATGGATCTCCATTATCGCCCAGATGGCGGAGAGCGGTCTGCTTCCAATTTCCTCTCGCCTTACACCGTCCAAAATGGACAGCGAAGGGGAAAAACTTCTTTGCGGTCTACTGTGTCAGTCGGTCCGCTATAGCCTTCTGCCTCTCAGTCACTCCGGCCTACCATCTCTCTCTCTCTCCCGCCCACACCCTACCCTCCTGCCTGTCTCAGCCTCGCTCTTTCCTTCTGCTCCCTGTGTGGCTGGCACGTGAGGGCGGAGCGCACTGGGGGGGGGGGGGGGGGGCGCCACGTGGACATTAGACATTCGTCTGAGACAAACACTTTCTCTGCTATCTGCTGGCTGCGGGCGTCGGCCCACTCTTCGCCGCTCATCGCGAACAGCATAACAGCATTCATGGTTACCCTCTGAACCTGGCCGCCCTCCGCCCGCCCGTCCCTCCGCTCGCGTACCGCGCGAGTGTCGTCATGTAATGTCACTCCGGCCTATCGCCGGCCTAATGAATACCACGCCACTGGAATCAATCCCTGTGTGACGCACGCAAGGCCAGTAAAACACCCAACCCATGCACAACAAGGGGGACATGGACACCACGGATTGAACCCCTGACACCCCCCTTCGCCACCCCCGCCCCTTCCGGCGGCCCGCAAAACAAACCGGATTCAGCCTACTCGTGAGATCGTATTATGATGACCACCACATCACCTTTCAGATGTAATTATTTTCCGTTGACACCCAGTGACGGTGGGGTGGGGAAGGCTGGGGGGGGGGGGGAGACAGGGATAAGCAGGTTCATTATACACGCCCCTGTCTCGTAACGTCAGTTATCCCTAATCTATACACCACTGCCATCTGGCGGAGACCCCACCCCCGCGTCCCCGCCCCCCACACAGCGCACCCTGACGGTCGTTCCTTCAATCAATGACGCTCCACGATCGTCATTCAACCTCGTGACGATCCCCAACCCTCTGACTGCCATCGTTGTGTCCGCTGGCCGGTTGGCATGGTGATATACTACCCCCCGGCACCCTACTGCCCCCCCCCCCCCCACCCTTCCCCCACAACCCACCGCCGGGCCGTATCCGCTTCACGCGCTGACAATGGATGACGTCACGCGATACCACGGTTTCCGTGTTTCTATGTCCCACCCAAAAGTCGTGTTATAGTAAGTACCGGCCGCCATGTTATCCGCATAGCTATATAGATCTAGATATGTAATAAAGGGCCGGGGGACCACTTTGCGGGCGGTGGTGGTAGAGTCACCACGGCTCACCCGCCATCACTGTCACAACACAATAGGACCGTCCAGGCAGATGTTGATAGGAGGACACACAGGGGGGGGGGGGGGGGGGGGGAGCGGGCGCCGGACATAATAGGCGTATATATATATATATATATATATATATGTATTGACGCCGCCATATGCCGCCCAACACGACGGCAGCGTCCACGGGACAAGGTCACGCGGAACAAGGTCACACGGGACAAACACCACTGGAGACGGGACTAAGAGTGTGCTGGTGGAAGTCTTGTCCACCTTACCCACCCCGATATGCCACACACAGCCAGTCACACATGTACACAACCATATACCCTCTCGACCTTTTTGTTTTCGCGCTGTCTCTCTCTCTCTAATCGACACCATTCACTCACACCCCACCCCCTCCCTACTCCCTACCACCAACATATATGTACATATTACCCCCACCAACAGCAGGGGGTACCGAAAAAGGCACCCCGACCCCAGCCCCTCGACCATCCAACCCGTCTCCCCCCCCTCCCCCTCCCCCTCCCCCAACACATCACCCACTCACTCACCATATCGCCACTTCAGCGCGGATCGCTTGTTACCAGTTCAGTTCAGCTCTCCTGTTTTTTTCTCCGCCGCGACGGGCTCTGGCCGTGCGCAGTATACTGACCCAACGCTCAGCCAAGCCTTCCGCGACGGCGAAATTGCCTTTCCGCGCAATTTTCACCCTTTTCCGTGTCGTCTGCCCCCTCGTGTTTGGTGCCGTTAGAACGGTCGCGGCCTCGGGGTGAGCGTCGCAATGACGATATTCCGATTGACGTAATCCTGAGGGTGACAGGTGCGAAGAAGTCCGACGGTATCGTCTCCAAGAGCGCGGCGGCGTGGCGCTGGCTGGTGGAGTGGTCGGGCGACCGGAGCCAAGGCAACTGCGGTGTCGGGCGGCGCTTTCGTCTCGCGGGCCGCTGGTTGAGTATCCCACACGCAGGGAGGGCCAGGACCAGGGCCAGCGGGCGGGCGGGCGTGGGGGGAGGGGGTGAGGGGGCGGGGGGCGGCCTGCGGGGTGCGAGGGGCTTGTTTGCCAATTGCTGATTCAGCCATCGTCGTCGGCTGGCCGCGTGGGGGGCTCGGGGCAAGCCCTGGCCGCCGGAGACCGGCTAGGGAGGCTCTCACCTCACCCCCTCCCCCACCGTCTTGTCCCCCTCCTCCCTCCCTCCCTCCCTCCCTCCCGGTCCTTCACCCTCCGCCTCCACCCGTGTTTCTCTCTCTTTCCCTCCCACGCCGGGTGGGAGCCGGCTCCGCAGGGATTCACACTGAAGGTAGGCATACCGTAAGGATTTTGTGGCGGACTGAAGCCTCCCCCACCCCTCCCGCCCACCCCTCCGCCTTAACCCCCCCCCGCACCCACACCCCCACCACCGCCGCTGCTGGGAGGTGGCCGCCGGTGACGGATCTATGGTCATCTGTGATGTCATCAGGGCGGGGATCGCGGGGCGAAGTGTCCTTGTGGCGAGCAACACCGCCATTATTAAACACACAGACACCTTCAGGCGGTCAGACCCATAGACCACCAGACCATCAGACCCACAGACCATCAGACCCACAGACCATCAGACCCACTGACCATCAGACCCACAGACCATCTGACCCAGACCATCAGACCCTCAGACCCACACACCATCAGACCACCAGACAGGCCATCACACCCACAGACCCTCAGACACAGATACCATTAGACACAGCCACACCCCTCAGAACTTCAGACACAAAACCCACTGACCATCAGACAGATAATCAGATAATCACATCACCTCCACGCCCAGTCCCACTTCCCCCATCTCCACCCCAACGCCCAGTCCCACTTCCCTCATCTCTACCCCCACACCTAGTCCCACTTCCCCCATCTCTACCCCAACGCCCAGTCCCACTTCCCCCATCTCTACCCCAACGCCCAGTCCCACTTCCCCCATCTCTACCCCAACGCCCAGTCCCACTTCCCTCATCTCCACCCCCACGCCCAGTCCCACTTCCCCCATCTCCACCCCCACGCCCAGTCCCACTTCCCCCATCTCCACCCCCACGCCCAGTCCCACTTCCCCCATCTCTACCCCAACGCCCAGTCCCACTTCCCCCATCTCCACCCCCACACCTAGTCCCACTTCCCCCATCTCTACCCCAACGCCCAGTCCCACTTCCCCCATCTCTACCCCAACGCCCAGTCCCACTTCCCCCATCTCTACCCCAACGCCCAGTCCCACTTCCCTCATCTCCACCCCCACGCCCAGTCCCACTTCCCCCATCTCCACCCCCACGCCCAGTCCCACTTCCCCCATCTCCACCCCCACGCCCAGTCCCACTTCCCTCATCTCTACCCCCACACCTAGTCCCACTTCCCCCATCTCTACCCCAACGCCCAGTCCCACTTCCCCCATCTCTACCCCAACGCCCAGTCCCACTTCCCTCATCTCCACCCCCACGCCCAGTCCCACTTCCCCCATCTCCACCCCCACGCCCAGTCCCACTTCCCCCATCTCCACCCCCACGCCCAGTCCCACTTCCCCCATCTCTACCCCAACGCCCAGTCCCACTTCCCCCATCTCTACCCCAACGCCCAGTCCCACTTCCCCCATCTCTACCCCAACGCCCAGTCCCACTTCCCCCATCTCTACCCCAACGCCCAGTCCCACTTCCCTCATCTCCACCCCCACGCCCAGTCCCACTTCCCCCATCTCCACCCCCACGCCCAGTCCCACTTCCCCCATCTCCACCCCCACGCCCAGTCCCACTTCCCCCATCTTTACCCCAACGCCGTCCCACTTCCCCCATCTCCACCCCCACGCCCAGTCCCACTTCCCCCATCTCTACCCCAACGCCCAGTCCCACTTCCCCCATCTGTACCCCAACGCCCAGTCCCACTTCCCTCATCTCCACCCCCACGCCCAGTCCCACTTCCCCCATCTCCACCCCCACGCCCAGTCCCACTTCCCCCATCTCCACCCCCACGCCCAGTCCCACTTCCCCCATCTCCACCCCCACGCCCAGTCCCACCTCCCCCATCTCCAGGAAGGGAATGTTGGTGTTTTAGGCCACTTTTGTGCACATACAGGCTAAATTGGGCCAAGGAACCTCCCGAGACGATGAAGGATGAAGGAATGAAACATGCCCCAGATTAGGTGCCCGAGCCCGGATTCGAACCCAGGACCTATTGATCTGCGGTCTAGTGCGCTAACCACTACACCAGGGAGGCCCCCTCCCCCATCTCCACCCCAACGCCCAGTCCCACTTCCCCCATCTCCACCCCCTCGCCCAGTCCCACTTCCCCCATCTCCACCCCCACACCCAGTCCCACTTCCCTCATCTCCACCCCCACGCCCAGTCCCACTTCCCCCATCTCCACCCCCACGCCCAGTCTTACTTCCCCCATCTCCACCCCCACACCCAGTCCCACTTCCCTCATCTCCACCCCCACACCCAGTCCCACTTCCCTCATCTCCACCCCCACGCCCAGTCCCACTTCCCCCATCTCAAACCCCAACGCCCAGTCCCACTTCCCCCATCTCCACCCCCACGCCCAGTCCCACCTTCCCCATCTCCACCCCAACGCCCAGTCCCACTTCCCCCATCTCCACCCCCACACCCAGTCCCACTTCCCTCATCTCCACCCCCACACCCAGTCCCACTTCCCTCATCTCGACCCCCACGCCCAGTCCCACTTCCCCCATCTCAAACCCCAACGCCCAGTCCCACTTCCCCCATCTCCACCCCCACGCCCAGTCCCAGCTCCCCCATCTCCACCCCCACGCCCATTCCCACTTCCCCCATCTCCATCCCCACGCCCAGTCCCACTTCCCCCATCTCCACCCGCACGCCCAGTCCCACTTCCCCCATCTCCACCCCCACACCCAGTCCCACTTCCCCCATCTCCACCCCAACGCCCAGTCCCACTTCCCCCATCTCAAACCCCACGCCCAGTCCCACTTCCCCCATCTCCACCCCCACGCCCAGTCCCACTTCCCCCATCTCCACCCCCACACCCAGTCCCACTTCCCTCATCTCCACCCCCACGCCCAGTCCCACCTCCCCCATCTCCACCCCCACGCCCAGTCCCACTTCCCCCATCTCCACCCCAACGCCCAGTCCCACCTCCCCCATCTCCACCCCAACGCCCAGTCCCACTTCCCTCATCTCCACCTCCACGCCCAGTCCCACTTCCCCCATCTCCACCCCCACACCCAGTCCCACTTCCCCCATCTCCACCCCCACACCCAGTCCCACTTCCCTCATCTCCACCCCCACGCCCAGTCCCACTTCCCACATCTCCACCCCCACGCCCAGTCCCACTTCCCCCATCTCCACCCCCACACCCAGTCCCACTTCCCTCATCTCCACCCCCACGCCCAGTCCCACTTCCCCCATCTCAAACCCCCACGCCCAGTCCCACTTCCCCCATCTCCACCCCCACGCCCAGTCCCACTTCCCCCATCTCCACCCCCACGCCCAGTCCCACTTCCCCCATCTCAAACCCCAACGCCCAGTCCCACTTCCCCCATCTCCACCCCCACACCCAGTCCCACTTCCCTCATCTCCACCCCCACACCCAGTCCCACCTCCCCCATCTCCACCCCCACACCCAGTCCCACTTCCCCCATCTCCACCCCAACGCCCAGTCCCAGCTCCCCCATCTCCACCCCCACGCCCATTCCCACTTCCCCCATCTCCATCCCCACGCCCAGTCCCACTTCCCCCATCTCCACCCCAACGCCCAGTCCCACTTCCCCCATCTCAAACCCCACACCCAGTCCCACTTCCCCCATCTCCACCCCCACGCCCAGTCCCACTTCCCCCATCTCCACCCCCACACCCAGTCCCACTTCCCCCATCTCCACCCCAACGCCCAGTCCCAGTTCCCTCATCTCCACCCCCATGCCCAGTCCCACTTCCCCCATCTCCACCCCCACACCCAGTCCCACTTCCCTCATCTCCACCCCCACGCCCAGTCCCACCTCCCCCATCTCCACCCCCACGCCCAGTCCCACTTCCCCCATCTCCACCCCAACGCCCAGTCCCACCTCCCCCATCTCCACCCCAACGCCCAGTCCCACTTCCCTCATCTCCACCTCCACGCCCAGTTCCAGTTCCCTCATCTCCACCCCCACACCCAGTCCTACTTCCCTCATCTCCACCCCCACGCCCAGTCCCGCTTCCCCCATCTCAAACCCCAACGCCCAGTCCCACTTCCCCGATCTCCACCCCCACGCCCAGTCCCACCTTCCCCATCTCCACCCCAACGCCCAGTCCCACTTCCCCCATCTCCACCCCCACGCCCAGTCCCACTTCCCCCATCTCCACCCCCACACCCAGTCCCACTTCCCCCATCTCCACCCCCACACCCAGTCCCACTTCCCCCATCTCCACCCCCACACCCAGTCCCACTTGCCCCATCTCCACCCCCACACCCAGTCCCACTTCCCTCATCTCCACCCCCACGCCCAGTCCCACTTCCCCCATCTCCACCCCCACACCCAGTCCCACTTCCCCCATCTCCACCCCCACACCCAGTCCCACTTGCCCCATCTCCACCCCCACACCCAGTCCCACTTCCCTCATCTCCACCCCCACACCCAGTCCCACTTGCCCCATCTCCACCCCCACACCCAGTCCCACTTCCCTCATCTCCACCCCCACGCCCAGTCCCACTTCCCCCATCTCCACCCCCACGCCCAGTCCCACTTCCCCCATCTCCACCCCCACACCCAGTCCCACTTCCCCCATCTCCACCCCCACACCCAGTCCCACTTCCCCCATCTCCACCCCCACACCCAGTCCCACTTGCCCCATCTCCACCCCCACACCCAGTCCCACTTCCCTCATCTCCACCCCCACGCCCAGTCCCACTTCCCCCATCTCCACCCCCACACCCAGTCCCACTTCCCCCATCTCCACCCCCACACCCAGTCCCACTTGCCCCATCTCCACCCCCACACCCAGTCCCACCTCCCCCATCTCCACCCCAACGCCCAGTCCCACTTCCCTCATCTCCACCTCCACGCCCAGTTCCAGTTCCCTCATCTCCACCCCCACACCCAGTCCCACTTCCCCCATCTCCACCCCCACGCCCAGTCCCACCTTCCCCATCTCCACCCCAACGCCCAGTCCCACTTCCCCCATCTCCACCCCCACGCCCAGTCCCACCTTCCCCATCTCCACCCCAACGCCCAGTCCCACTTCCCCCATCTCCACCCCCACGCCCAGTCCCACTTCCCCCATCTCCACCTCCACACCCAGTCCCACTTCCCCCATCTCCACCCCCACACCCAGTCCCACTTCCCCCATCTCCACCCCCACACCCAGTCCCACTTGCCCCATCTCCACCCCCACACCCAGTCCCACTTCCCTCATCTCCACCCCCACGCCCAGTCCCACTTCCCCCATCTCGACCCCCACACCCAGTCCCACTTCCCCCATCTCCACCCCCACACCCAGTCCCACTTGCCCCATCTCCACCCCCACACCCAGTCCCACTTCCCTCATCTCCACCCCCACGCCCAGTCCCACTTCCCCCATCTCCACCCCCACGCCCAGTCCCACTTCCCCCATCTCCACCCCCACGCCCAGTCCCACTTCCCCCATCTCCACCCCCACGCCCAGTCCCACTTCCCTCATCTCCACCCCCACGCCCAGTCCCACTTCCCCCATCTCCACCCCCACGCCCAGTCCCACTTCCCCCATCTCCACCCCCACACCCAGTCCCACTTCCCTCATCTCCACCCCCACACCCAGTCCCACTTCCCCCATCTCCACCCCCACGCCCAGTCCCACTTCCCCCATCTCCACCCCCAAGCCCAGTCCCACTTCCCCCATCTCCACCCCCACACCCAGTCCCACTTCCCCCATCTCCACCCCCACACCCAGTCCCACTTCCCCCATCTCCACCCCCACACCCAGTCCCACTTCCCTCATCTCCACCCCCACGCCCAGTCCCACTTCCCCCATCTCCACCCCCACGCCCAGTCCCACTTCCCCCATCTCCACCCCCACACCCAGTCCCACTTCCCCCATCTCCACCCCCACACCCAGTCCCACTTCCCTCATCTCCACCCCCACACCCAGTCCCACTTCCCCCATCTCCACCCCCACGCCCAGTCCCACTTCCCCCATCTCCACCCCCACACCCAGTCCCACTTCCCCCATCTCCACCCCCACACCCAGTCCCACTTCCCCCATCTCCACCCCCACACCCAGTCCCACTTCCCTCATCTCCACCCCCACGCCCAGTCCCACTTCCCCCATCTCCACCCCCACACCCAGTCCCACTTCCCCCATCTCCACCCCCACACCCAGTCCCACTTCCCTCATCTCCACCCCCACACCCAGTCCCACTTCCCCCATCTCCACCCCCACGCCCAGTCCCACTTCCCCCATCTCCAGCCCCAGGCCCAATCCCACTTCCCCCATCTCCACCCCCACACCCAGTCCCACTTCCCTCATCTCCACCCCCACGCCCAGTCCCACTTCCCCCATCTCCACCCCCACGCCCTGATGACAGTAACCGTTGGCATCTAACAGTAAAGTCTGATGGGGAAGTTGTGAGGGGTAGTTGGGTTGGGACGGTGTCTGGTGTGTGGCAAGTGACAGGGCTGCCGGGAAATACTACGCACCTCACCGATGTGTGAAGGGGGATGTGTGGGACGAAGGTGGTGAGGGTGGGGTGGGGTGGATGGGGGTACACGAGTGGGGATGTGGGACGAAGGTGGTGAGGGTGGGGTGGGGTGGATGGGGGTACACGAGTGGGGGTGTGGGACGAAGGTGGTGAGGGTGGGGTGGGGTGGATGGGGGTACACGAGTGGGGGTGTGGGACGAAGGTGGTGAGGGTGGGGTGGGGTGGATGGGGGTACACGAGTGGGGATGGACACATGTGGTTACGCGACACATCTACACAACGGTTAACGACACGACCCCCCCCCCCGCCTCCCAGCCCCCGAAAAACAACCCATAGCCTATCACACAGTTTGATAGCGCTGAAAGTGCTTCGATGGCATTGGCGGACCCCCCCTTTCGCTGGAACACAGGCGAACAAAAGGGACGTGCCCCCCCACCCACCCGTTATCCGAAGAAGGGGTCACATGGGGCGCAGTCACTATTCTTTTTTTTTTTTTTGCACAACCCCCCCCCCCCCCCGGTCTCCTACGTTTCTCACTGGATCGGCGCTTGGCTAGTACTTAAATACATGGTGCCCCCCCCCCCTTTTCATAAATTCCTGGATCCGCCACTGGATGAACCGGGAATCTCGGAAGCTGATATCCAATGACTAACCTCGTCACCTGTCCCACGTGTAACCACTTCATGGGAGATCCCCCTTGTTGTGACACGCTCGTGGCTTGACCCCTGGCTCACCCGCACCCCCGCCCCCCCTCCCCCACCCCTACCACCCCACCCCCGCCTCCCCCGCCTGTACCCCCCATCTACCCCCACCCATGCCCTGTAAGCTTCCCCCCTCCCTCCCACCTCGCGACCCCCCACCACCCCCGCCCCGTCTCGGCCCAGGCTTATATGCACGTACCTTTATTGCCGCAATACCTAGTGTCGTTAACGCGGTGGGTGACAAGTCCTCAATCGATGAGCAGGTCCCACCGCCGCGCGGCGCCCTGCAAATTAATGCCACGGGCAAAACAACACGCCTCCCGCGCTAACGGAGCGAGAGAGAGGAGCAAAGGGCGTACACCGACCTCCACAGAGGGTGGGGGCGGTGTGTAGGCGAGAGGGGGAGAGAGCAGAGGGAGGGAGATAGAGGGAGGTAGAGGGAGATAGAGGGAGGTAGAGGGAGATAGAGGGATATAGCGGAGATAGACGGAGATAGAGATAGATGGAGATAGAGGAGAGAGGGAGATAGCGCAATTAGAGGGAGATAGCGCAAATAGAGGGAGATATCGGAGTTAAAAGAAGGAGATAGATTCAATTCAATTCTTTATTGGTCTACGAAATGTGAATACACGCGTGTTGCCATGTAACAAAAACACATAGAAAGAGAACATGTTGCACACGTAGTTTCATGGTTGCGTCGATGAATTTACCGCCCGCAAATAGCGCCGCAGGGTGATCGCTTGACAGCAGGTCATTTAAGCCTTTTTGTCCCTCCCCACTAAAAGATAACCCCAACCCCATAATTTCGGCTTTCAGCATTTTTCTGTGACTAGAGAATTTTTCGCAATGTAACATGAAATGAATCTCATCTTCCTCACTCCTCGAGGTGCACTGTTTACATACGTGTTCTGTCGCTGGTTCCGGCATTGGCTTCTAACGGCCAAGCTGAATTTCGAGTTGGTGGCTGGATAGTCTGAGTCTGGCAAACCACCGTTGATATTTCTTGGGCAGTCCAGCACCGAAATAGATAGAGATGGAGAGATATATATAGAGAGGAGATAGATAGAGATAGAGGGAGATAGAGGAGAAAGAGAGAGAGAGAGAGAGGGAAATAGAGAGATAGAGATAGAGGAAATAGAGGGACTAGAAGGGAGAGGGAGATATAGGGAGATAGAGGGAGATAAGGAGATAAAGGGAGAGGGAGAGAGAGAGAGAGAGAGGGAGCGATCTGTGGGGCCAGATCGAGAGGGAGATAGACAGAGATAACGGTATTGAAGAGAGGGAGAGATACAGAGATAGATAAAGATAGTGGGGAAGTTATAGTGTGTTAACGGGAAAGAGATGAAGAGACGGATATATATATTAAAGGTCAAATAAAAGAGCGAGAGAGAGGAGACGGAAGCTTAGATAGTGCGAAAGAGAATTATAGCGGCTAGGAACGAGAGATAACGAGACAGAAATAGATAGCGAAAGAGACAGAGAAGGGAGTGGGGGCGGGGGGAGGAGGATGGCGATACGGGCTGACTGTAAATAAGGTGGTATGGGGTATTGTTCAGTCAAAGAAAGGGGGAGACGGAGAGGGGTTAGGGAGTGGGGGTGGGGCGGGTCCACTATTAGTATTCACGGCAGATGTGCCTTGATAAAAAACCCATCAATTACCTCCTCAGCAACTGTTGCCATGTTTTCCGTCGACGCCAACATTTCCTGCAGAATTTAAAGTGGACGCCTATGGGCGGCGGTCGGGGCAATAACCGGCGATATATCTGTATAAGCCGACAGCTATGGGCGGCCGGAGGGGCAATAACATGCTCGCGGAATACCCTACACATTATATATCTGAAGGCCACTGGTTTGGGTGGTGGCGGGTCACTTCCTGTACGCTCTGTCCATTTGGACTGGCATGAACAAGTCACAATACGGGAACATATTCACAGTCAGTGTGACAGCTACTCGTACAACGACTGTTCACTCGTAAACTGAATATTTTGGGAAATATTGATGGACAGGAATTGACTTGAATCGGATTAATGTTTTCTTAAATCAGTAACAGTTGTTCGCCAAGCAATTACAACATCAAAAGGGAATATTAAACAGATCAACAGCAATAGAAGCGACGCTTATTATTAGCGGCAGAGTTCATACAAAAGTGTTACATATCTTTCACATATCGACTAGACTAGATCACAATCATGATCAACATGGTCTGATCTTGGTTGTGTTAAGTGTTTGATTAATCGATGATAGTATGCGTTACCAACGCTGTCTGCATGTTAACAGCCACAAGAAGGGCAACAAGGTTAAACATCTGATGACGTGGCGCGCAAGAAAACCGCGCTTTCACACATGATATGCATCCATCTGTCCACAGTAGTAAAGGTGAGAACTATTTTATCATTATTATTTCACCTTGTTTTTACTTAATAAGGATCTAAATGCGTTAAAACTATTTTAGACGTTTCTCGACTTTCCAAAAATATAATTATTAATAGATGTCCGCCGGGCTCCGCCACCTTCAGTTTTACTCACTGTGAAGCCATGGAAGTCTCGCTGAAGTCTGGCGGCGAACTAACGTCTGACTTCACCCTGTACCAGACCTTCACACATGGCGTAACGTTGCGTGCATTGATATTTCGTAGTCACACTCAATCACGATCCCTTGTTTATCAGTGATGAAGCGATTTATAACGATCGGCAATAAAGTTTCTAACCTTTCCGCGAAACTAGAAAATCCATGCAATAGGTCATTGGTACTCTGCAGTCAGTGCAATACTGAAACGTGTATGCGCTACGCTAATTTGCTGCGAGCTGAAAAGCTTGGTTGTTTTAGTCATGACGTTATGGGCATTTCCATGATCATTGTGCTTCGATGGTCTCATATGCGGCGAATTGGGCTACAGGTCTACCCGCAGTCTGTTTCAATCGTGCCCCATGTCTCCCCTGTTCCTTATATTATATCCCTCGTTTTCTTTGCGAACTGTCTTCTTCGTCTTTCCCTGCAATTTGTTGTATCGAGCTTTGTCTCTGTCGACATAGAACCAACACATCCAGGCTTTTGTCTTCGATCATTCTGCAACAATCATTGATCATGCTACAGCAATCACTGATCATGTTACAGCAATCACTGATCACGTTACAGCAATCACTGATCATGTTACAGTAATCATTGGTCATGTCACAGCAATTCCTGATCATGTTACATCAATCACTGATCATGTTACAGCAATCACTGATCATGTTACAGCAATCACTGATCATGTTACATCAATCAATGATCATGTTAGAGTAATCATTGGTCATGTCACAGCGATCACTGATCATGTTACATCAATAACTGATCATGTTACAGCAATCATTGATCATGTTACAACCATCATTGCTCATGTTCCAGCAATCACTGATCATGTTACAGCAATCACTGATCATGTTACAGCAATCATTGATCATGTCACAGCGATCACTGATCATGTTCCAGCAATCACTGATCATGTTACAGTAATCATTGATCATGTTACAGTAATCATTGATCATGTTACAGTAACCACTGATCATGTTACAGCAATCACTGATCATGTTACAGTAATCATTGATCATGTTACAGCAATCATTGATCATGTTACAGTAATCACTGATCATGTTACAGCAATCATTGATCATGTTACAGCACTCATCGATCATGTTACAACACTCATCGATCTCGCTATAGCAATCGTTGATCAATGTTTTAGCAATCACTGATATTGCTATAGCAATCATTTGTCATGCTTCAGTAATTGTGTTATTAATTCCATTAGGACATTGTTAGTGCACATGTACGCGCAGATTGCTTAAACATCAATCCACGCATTGTTCCATTGACCAATTTATGCATTTTCTTATTTCGGACTATAACCGTCGCCCTTTGTCTTTCACTTTCTCTCTCGCGGGATCTGACTTATTGTCTTTCGCTTCTGTTGGTCTCACGCCCTCTTTGCCAATGTGTATATTCGTATACACTACCGGGTATATTGATATGCCTTCTTTCTCTGGCTCCTACACTGTTTAGAGCTGTTTCTTGTTCTCTTGGCTGTTCATCATACGTCTGTCATGTTTTCACCTCCTGTCTTCTCCAAGCGTATTTCTCTCCCGTTTTCTTTTCGCTCGTTTCTTCGTCGTGCTTCTCTCACGTTTTCCCGTCTTGTCGCTCGTTCTCTCAGCCTGTCTTTGTCTTGTCGCTCGTTCTCTCAGCCTGTCTTTGTCTTGTCGCTTGTTCTCTCAGCCTGTCTTTGTCTTGTTCTCACATTTGGTCGTGCTGGATCATTTTTAGTCTCTCTTCCTTTCGCGTTGTCTTCTTTTTCTTGGTATTTCGCCGTCTTTCTCTCCAGTTGTCTATTGGTTTCTTTTAGGCTTTTCGTTGCATTGCCCTCCCATTTTTTGACGCTGCGTCTCTTTCTCTAACCCCCCTCCCTCTGTCCTCTCTTTACCCCCCTCTGTTCTCCCTTTACCCCCCTCTGTCCTCTCTTTACCCCCCTCTGTCCTCCCTTTACCCACTCTGTCCTCCTTTTACCTACCCCCCCCCCACCTCCCTTGCCACGCACTGAGCTGCATCGGTAACCCAGTCAATGTCTGGATGAGAAATCGATACGCTTCAACCCCCGGAGAGGCCCACACCAGCGCCCCCTGGTATCATCTTCCGCCCACTGCTCTCCTCCGGATTGATCCCGATGCCGTTGTCATGACAACCCGACACCACCCCTCTCACCTCTGACTTGACCCCGCCCCCTCCCACCCCATTTTACCATACCCCACCTTACGCGCGCAGTGTATCGGTAGCCTGATCTCGAGGTTTCACTGACTAACTTCTCCTTGGCCGCCGCCAAGCTTCTGTCCCAGTAAACCATACGCAGTTTCCGTTCAAAAAAAAATCTGGTACACGGTAATCTGCTGAAGATTAACGACTCAAACAGTAAACTCCAAGAGGCTTAGACGTGATGAACTATTGATAGACACCACATAGCGAACAGACGATGCCGCTTTGGTTCTGGAAGTAAACAATCACAGCATAAGTCTGAGGATGAGGCTAGAAAATGGACATGTATTGTTTACTGATGTTGACAATCTGTGTGAATACATAGCTATTGTACAAAGCGGCTGAATCAAAACACTCGAGGGCTGGCATAATGGCACGCTGTAACCGCATTCGGCGAGCTGTAGGCACATTAGGCGAGATGTGAACACATTCGGCGAGCTGTGAACACATTCGGCGAATTGTAAACACATTAGGTGAACTGTAAACACATTCGGCGAACTCAAGTCACGTTTGGCGAGTTGTAAACACTTTGGGCGAACTCAAGTCACGTTTGGCGAGTTGTAAACACATTCGGCGGACCGAAAACACATCCGGTGAGTTGTAATCGCATTCGGCGAGTTGTAAACACACTCGGCGGACTGAAAACACATTCAGTGAGATAAAAACACTCGGCACATTGTAATACATTCGGCGACATAAGCGGCGAACTCCAAGCACGTTTCTTTCCGAAAACCCTTCCTTACGTATCAATGCAGACATCTTTACAACTGTTCATGATTATATTGAAATCAGTAAAACTCTTTGAGCCTGTTTATGCTAAAATGTTTATGTATGTTTCTATATGACGTTCAAAATGAATAGGCATTGCCTGTTTTCCTTTTGTGAAATGAATATGTTTAAGCCAAACCAAAGCACAGTTGACGCTCTCTAAATACATTTGGCTCCTTAACAACACAATCGGCTATGTCAAAACGCACCGGGCTAACTCAAAACACACGGGGTCAAAGTGTCAGATAACGCCTGTTAACAATCGTGTGTGCTACATTACGCTTTAACAGGTTAAGTGTGACACGTGTCACATGTCACGCGTCAGCTATTTACCTATTTCGTGTATTTATTCATGGGGAAGTGGGTGTCATGAGACCTGGTTATGTTCTTTATTATTCAACAGGCTTTCATAATATTGTCCAAGAATAGTCAGACCGCCTCTCTGGATTCTTCAGCGCTTTCTCCGTCCGTCACAGGATGGTTTTGGCGTCTCATCATGTTGGGTATTCAGACAGCCGCAGTTTTCAGCTACTCGGAAAACGAACCGTCTTGACGAGCTGGATTATGGACTCCATAGAACTCGCCTCTAGGCCGTACGTCAACATGTGTATGTGATCGTAGCATCATTTGGACGAAATTACCCCAATTTGGCCTGATGGAGCCTGATGTCAGTGGTCAGACGAGGGATATGACAGTCAGGGTAAACTCGCCGGCACTGGGGTGGGCTGGGAGCTGGGGTTACAGAGGGAGACGAGGGTCAGGGTAAACTTACCGACACTAGGCTGGGAGACGGGTTTTGGGGTAGATTGGCAAGACGAGATTTGGGACCGACTGGAGAGACGGGTTTTTGGTCAGACTGAAGAGGCCGGTTTACTAAAGACTGAGAAGATATGTCTCGGACAGACCAGGGAGACGGTTTAGGACAGACCAGGGAGACGGTTAGGACAGACCAGGGAGACGGTTTAGGACAGACCAGGGAGACGGTGTAGAACAGACCAGGGAGACGGTTTAGGACAGACCAGGGAGACGGTTTAGGACAGACCAGGGAGACGGTTTAGGACAGACCAGGGAGACGGTGTAGGACAGACCAGGCAGACGGTTTAGGACAGACCAGGGAGACGGTTTAGGACAGACCAGGGAGACGGTTTAGGACAGACCAGGGAGACGGTTTAGGACAGACCAGGGAGACGGTTTAGGACAGACCAGGGAGACGGTTTAGGACAGACCAGGGAAACGGTGTAGGACACATTGCGAAGAGAGGTTTAGGGCAGAGTGTGCAGACGGTTTTAAGACAGACTGGGGAGACGGGTTTTATGACATATTGAGGAGACGGGTTTAGCACAGACTGGAAAGACAGGTTTAAGACAGACTGGAAAGACAGGTTTAAGACAGATTGCGGAGACAGGTTTAAGACAGATTGCGGAGACCGGCTTGCGACAGTCAGAGTAAGCGGGCATAGATTGAAGAGACGGGTTTTGTGATAGATCTAGGAGACGGGTTTAGGACAGGCTGAAGGCGGTTGATGTTGGACAGGCTGGGGGGATGACGGGTTTAGGGCGGGATGGCAAAACGAGAGTGGGCTGAGTTTATTGACGGCCTGGCTTTAGCCCAGCTTGGCTTACATAATACCGGGGTGCGTGCCGTGGTGTTATCGACCATAATCGATCGCCAACGTTTGCGATACAGTGCGACGTGAACCTGGCAGATTAGTCAAGGTCGCACACCGACGGAAAACCGGGTAGATTTGCGGGGAGAAAACGGTTGTCCTAATTACCGAAAGCGAGCAATCCCGCATCATAATATCTCCAAAGCGTAAGAAGTACAACAGTCTGCCCTCTACCCATGGGTAACATTGCATGGCTCAGCCTGTATTGGGCCAGTATTGGGCCAGTATTGGGCCTGTAGCGGGCGAGTATTGGGCCAGTATTGGGCGAGTATTTGGCCTGTAGTGGGCCTGTAGCGGGCGATTATTGGGCCAGCATTGGGCCTGTAGTGGGCGAGTATTGGGCGAGTATTGGGCCTGTATTGGGCGAGTATTGGCGATGGTGATGTCAATGATGTCAATTGCTTGTCATCGCTAGTCAGGTCTTTATTAATAAAGTGTTCTTCCCTTTTCATTTAGGTTTGTATGCATTACTCAATAGCAATCAGTTCAGGGCATGACAGCCTGAAAACACACATTAGAAAATGTGGGTTCTTATTATGTTATAGGTCTCGTTGGATTTTGCAGAATTCCTGACTATCTATTGTTAATTTCGTACCGCTTCTCCTGGCCAAATTGCCTTGCCTTGCCTTGCCTTGCCTTGCCAAACAGACATGGCCTAACAGACATGGCCTAGCAGACATGGCCTAACAGACATGGCCTAACAGACAAGGCCTAACAGACAGGCCTAACAGACATGGCCTAGCAGACATGGCCTAACAGACATGGCCTAACAGATATGGCCTAACAGACAGGGCCGAACAGACCAACAGCTCATTTGATGTTTCTATTCGTACCTTAGCCTCCATGTGCCCCAGCGTGGCATGAAATACCAGCATTTGTTTTTTATTCTAGCCTGCCAGTCGTGGTTAAATATAGATTAGGGCTTTAAACATCAGGTAGTTATTTGAGTAATCTCTTCCCGGCAGTTTCAAACAAAACCCTTCTGATATGGCACTCTCCTGCTGGGTTATGAGCCCCCCCCCCTTTAGCCCATCCTCCCCCTTCCCTGCCCACTTCCTTCCCCCCCTGCCCCCTTCCTTCCCCCCTGCCCCCTTCCCTACCCCCTCTTCCCCTTCCTCCCCCCTCCCTGCCCCCCCCTTCACCCCCCTCTCCCCCTCGTCGGCCCTCTGACCACGCCTGGATGAAGGCCGGGGCCACACATCACCTGTATCGCGTTAATGTCCCGGTCAAGCCTCTTCCAAAACATGACAGAATTATGACATTTTATATTAAAATCATTCAGCGTTATTCATCCGACCTGGGGACAGGTTAATATGACCCATCTTCCCCCCAATGTTGTACGATGTACTAAAGTAAGAGCCCGAAGGAGGAAAACTTGGGGCCCCCTTTATTCCAGCTTGTTATTCAAGGGTGTCAGGTTTGGTTTGCCAGGCTGACAGTAAATCTATCGGTTTTCGCGACCTGTCTTCGGGTCGTAGTCTTCGGCTAAATAATATCCCAGCAATAAAACGGCGTTCGATATCATCTTTTTTGTCTCCTTTGGTCTTTGCATATCTGGTTCTCGGTACAATTTTTTCTTTCTTCCCCTTGAATCCCGTCACCCGTCCCCGTCCCCTCTCTGCATATTTGTGTCTATGTCTGTTATATCTCCATGTGTATACACCCCCTCTGAAGATATCACCCTCTCACCGTCTTCCTGTCCTCCCGTCTTGGACCTCTCCACATCTTAGTCTCAAGCTTTCTTGGCTTTTTTTCTCGTTTCTTTCCTCTGACTGCCTCACCCAGCCCCCCCCTCACCCGCCCGTCCCTTACTCCCCCCCCCCAAACCCCCGTCCAACTCGCTTACTCAACAAAACACGTCTCAGTTGGCATCGTTAACGCAATCAATTTCTGAAGGAGCGATCGATATCTGGGAAGGTCGACACCGGCGCCCTCTGTTGTAATCCCCCGTCGTCGGCCCCTATCAAGAGTGATACAACCAGAGCCCAGAACCCCCTACTACCAACTACCCGCCCCCACCCCATCTCGCCCCCCCTACCCGTAACGTAACCATGGTAAGGAGGCGTGGCCACCCCTTCCACCGCGGCCCGCCAACCCCCCAATTTAGCCCGCCTGTAGGTACAGTTTTTGTCCCTTTCTATAAACTGGAGCTGTAACGAACCGAGCCAAATAGGATGATTAGGCCTACTACGGGAAGCTGATTTAAAACGATTGGATAACAGTGAACGGCTGTTTGATGAAACAGCGGTGGGTCCCGACTCGAACTGATAGTCAGTCGAAGAGCAAAAGGTAAAGTGGAAGATTTGAAGAAACTTGACTTTAAATGGTAAAATAAAGTGTTTATTATATTTTACTTTATTTCGGATGGGTCATTAATAAATGAAGAATACGGCATGTGAAGCAACTGACAAATATGAGTAAGTAACGGTGACGTTGGCATTATTGTTATCATAGACACAGTACGGTGACGTCGGTATTATTGTTATTATAGACACAGCAAGGTGACGTCGGTATTATTGTTATCATAGACACCAGCATGGTGACGTCGGCATTATTGTTATCATAGACACAGCAAGGTGACGTCGGTATTATTGTTATTATAGACACAGCAAGGTGACGTCGGTATTATTGTTATTATAGACACAGCATGGTGACGTCGGCATTATTGTTATCATAGACACAGCAAGGTGACGTCGGTATTATTGTTATTATAGACACAGCAAGGTGACGTCGGTATTATTGTTATTATAGACACAGCAAGGTGACGTCGGTATTATTGTTATTATAGACACAGCATGGTGACGTCGGTATTATTGTTATCATAGACACCAGCATGGTGACGTCGGCATTATTGTTATCATAGACACAGCAAGGTGACGTCGGTATTATTGTTATTATAGACACAGCAAGGTGACGTCGGTATTATTGTTATTATAGACACAGCATGGTGACGTCGGTATTATTGTTATCATAGACACCAGCATGGTGACGTCGGCATTATTGTTATCATAGACACAGCATGGTGACGTCGGTATTATTGTTATCATAGACACCAGCATGGTGACGTCGGCATTATTGTTATCATAGACACAGCATGGTGACGTCGGTATTATTGTTATCATAGACACCAGCATGGTGACGTCGGCATTATTGTTATCATAGACACAGCAAGGTGACGTCGGTATTATTGTTATTATAGACACAGCAAGGTGACGTCGGTATTATTGTTATTATAGACACAGCATGGTGACGTCGGCATTATTGTTATCATAGACACAGCAAGGTGACGTCGGTATTATTGTTATTATAGACACAGCAAGGTGACGTCGGTATTATTGTTATCATAGACACAGCAAGGTGACGTCGGTATTATTGTGATTATAGACACAGCATGGTGACGTCGGTATTATTGTTATCATGGACACAGCATGGTGATGTCGGTATTATTGTTATCATAGACACAGCAAGGTGACGTCGGTATTATTGTTATTATAGACACAGCATGGTGACGTCGGTATTATTGTTATCATGGACAAAGCATGGTGATGTCGGTATTATTGTTATCATAGACACAGCATAGTGACGTCGGTATTATTGTTATCATAGACACAGCATGGTGATGTCGGTATTATTGTTATTATAGACACAGCATGGTGATGTCGGTATTATTGTTATCATGGACACAGCATGGTGACGTCGGTATTATTGTTATCATAGACACAGCAAGGTGACGTCGGTATTATTGTTATTATAGACACAGCATGGTGACGTCGGTATTATTGTTATCATGGACACAGCATGGTGATGTCGGTATTATTGTTATCATAGACACAGCATAGTGACGTCGGTATTATTGTTATCATAGACACAGCATGGTGATGTCGGTATTATTGTTATCATAGACACAGCATGGTGACGTCGGTATTATTGTTATTATAGACACAGCATGGTGACGTCGGTATCATTGTTATCATAGACACACTATGGTGACGTCGGTATCATTGTTATCATAGACACAGCATGGTGACGTCGGTATTATTGTTATTATAGACACAACATGGTGACGTCGGTATTATTGTTATCATAGACAGCAAGGTGACGTCGGTATTATTGTTATTATAGACACAGCATGGTGATGTCGGTATTATTGTTATCATAGACACAGCATGGTGATGTCGGTATTATTGTTATCATAGACACAGCATGGTGGCGTCGGTATTATTGTTATTATAGACACAACATGGTGACGTCGATATTATTGTTATCATAGACACAGCATTGTGACGTCGGTATTATTGTTATCATGGACACAGTATGGTGATGTCGGTATTATTGTTGTAATAGACACAGCATGGTGACGTCGGTATTATTGTTATTATAGACACAACATGGTGACGTCGGTATTATTGTTATCATAGACACAGCATGGTGACGTCAGTATTATTGTTATCATAGACACAGCATGGTGACGTCGGTATTATTGTTATCATGGACACAGTATGGTGATGTCGGTATTATTGTTATTATAGACACAGCATGGTGACGTCGGTATTATTGTTATTATAGACACAACATGGTGACGTCGGTATTATTGTTATCATAGACACAGCATGGTGATGTCGGTATTATTGTTATCATAGACACAACATGGTGACGTCGGTATTATTGTTATCATAGACACAGCATGGTGATGTCGGTATTATTGTTATCATAGACACAGCATGGTGACGTCGGTATTATTGTTATTATAGACACAGCATGGTGACGTCGGTATTATTGTTATTATAGACACAACATGGTGACGTCGGTATTATTGTTATCATAGACATAGCATGGTGATGTCGGTATTATTGTTATCATAGACACAGCATGGTGACGTCGGTATTATTGTTATCATAGACACAGCATGGTGACGTCGGTATTATTGTTATTATAGACACAGCATGGTGACGTCGGTATTATTGTTATTATAGACACAACATGGTGACGTCGGTATTATTGTTATCATAGACACAGCATGGTGATGTCGGTATTATTGTTATCATAGACACAGCATGGTGACGTCGGTATTATTGTTATCATAGACACAGCATGGTGACGTCGGTATTATTGTTATCATAGACACAGCATGGTGACGTCGGTATTATTGTTATTATAGACACAACATGGTGACGTCGGTATTATTGTTATCATAGACACAGCATGGTGATGTCGGTATTATTGTTATTATAGACACAGCATGGTGATGTCGGTATTATAGTTATTATAGACACAGCATGGTGACGTCGGTATTATTGTTATCATAGACACAGCATGGTGACGTCGGTATTATTGTTATTATAGACACAACATGGTGACGTCGGTATTATTGTTATCATAGACACAGCAAGGTGATGTCGGTATTATTGTTATTATAGACACAGCATGGTGACGTCGGTATTATTGTTATTATAGACACAGCATGGTGACGTCGGTATTATTGTTATCATAGACACAGCATGGTGACGTCGGTATTATTGTTATTATAGACACAACATGGTGACGTCGGTATTATTGTTATCATAGACACAGCATGGTGACGTCGGTATTATTGTTATTATAGACACAGCATGGTGACGTCGGTATTATTGTTATCATAGACACAGCATGGTGACGTCGGTATTATTGTTATTATAGACACAACATGGTGACGTCGGTATTATTGTTATCATAGACACAGCATGGTGACGACGGTATTATTGTTATCATGGACACAGCATGGTGATGTCGGTATTATTGTTATTATAGACACAGCATGGTGATGTCGGTATTATTGTTATCATAGACACAGCATGGTGATGTCGGTATTATTGTTATCATGGACACAGCATGGTGACGTCGGTATTATTGTTATCATAGACACAGCAAGGTGATGTCGGTATTATTGTTATTATAGACACAGCAAGGTGATGTCGGTATTATTGTTATCATAGACACAGCAAGGTGATGTCGGTATTATTGTTATCATAGACACAGCATGGTGACGTCGGTATTATTGTTATCATAGACACAGCATGGTGACGTCGGTATTATTGTTATTATAGACACAGCATGGTGACGTCGGTATTATTGTTATTATAGACACAGCATGGTGACGTCGGTATTATTGTTATCATAGACACAGCATGGTGACGTCGGTATTATTGTTATTATAGACACAACATGGTGACGTCGGTATTATTGTTATCATAGACACAGCAAGGTGATGTCGGTATTATTGTTATTATAGACACAGCAAGGTGATGTCGGTATTATTGTTATCATAGACACAGCAAGGTGATGTCGGTATTATTGTTATTATAGACACAACATGGTGACGTCGGTATTATTGTTATCATAGACACAGCAAGGTGATGTCGGTATTATTGTTATTATAGACACAGCATGGTGACGTCGGTATTATTGTTATTATAGACACAGCATGGTGACGTCGGTATTATTGTTATCATAGACACAGCATGGTGACGTCGGTATTATTGTTATTATAGACACAACATGGTGACGTCGGTATTATTGTTATCATAGACACAGCATGGTGACGTCGGTATTATTGTTATTATAGACACAGCATGGTGACGTCGGTATTATTGTTATCATAGACACAACATGGTGACGTCGGTATTATTGTTATCATAGACACAGCAAGGTGATGTCGGTATTATTGTTATCATAGACACAGCATGGTGACGACGGTATTATTGTTATCATGGACACAGCATGGTGATGTCGGTATTATTGTTATTATAGACACAGCATGGTGATGTCGGTATTATTGTTATCATAGACACAGCATGGTGATGTCGGTATTATTGTTATCATGGACACAGCATGGTGACGTCGGTATTATTGTTATCATAGACACAGCAAGGTGATGTCGGTATTATTGTTATTATAGACACAGCAAGGTGATGTCGGTATTATTGTTATCATAGACACAGCAAGGTGATGTCGGTATTATTGTTATTATAGACACAGCAAGGTGATGTCGGTATTATTGTTATCATAGACACAGCAAGGTGATGTCGGTATTATTGTTATTATAGACACAGCATGGTGACGTCGGTATTATTGTTATTATAGACACAGCATGGTGACGTCGGTATTATTGTTATCATAGACACAGCATGGTGACGTCGGTATTATTGTTATTATAGACACAACATGGTGACGTCGGTATTATTGTTATCATAGACACAGCATGGTGACGTCGGTATTATTGTTATTATAGACACAGCATGGTGACGTCGGTATTATTGTTGTCATAGACACAGCATGGTGACGTCGGTATTATTGTTATTATAGACACAACATGGTGACGTCGGTATTATTGTTATCATAGACACAGCAAGGTGATGTCGGTATTATTGTTATCATAGACACAGCAAGGTGATGTCGGTATTATTGTTATCATAGACACATCATGGTGATGTCGGTATTATTGTTATCATAGACACAGCATGGTGATGTCGGTATTATTGTTATCATGGACACAGCATGGTGACGTCGGTATTATTGTTATCATAGACACAGCAAGGTGATGTCGGTATTATTGTTATTATAGACACAGCAAGGTGATGTCGGTATTATTGTTATCATAGACACAGCAAGGTGATGTCGGTATCATTGTTATCATGGACACAGCATGGTGATGTCGGTATTATTGTTATCATGGACACAGCATGGTGACGTCGGTATCATTGTTATCATGGACACAGCATGGTGACGTCGGTATTATTGTTATCATAGACACAGCATGGTGATGTCGGTATTATTGTTATTATAGACACAGCATGGTGACGTCGGTATTATTGTTATCATAGACACAGCATGGTGACGTCGGTATTATTGTTATCATAGACACAGCATGGTGATGTCGGTATTATTGTTATTATAGACACAGCATGGTGACGTCGGTATTATTGTTATCATAGACACAGCAAGGTGATGTCGGTATTATTGTTATCATAGACACAGCATGGTGATGTCGGTATTATTGTTATCATGGACACAGCATGGTGACGTCGGTATTATTGTTATCATAGACACAGCAAGGTGATGTCGGTATTATTGTTATTATAGACACAGCAAGGTGATGTCGGTATTATTGTTATCATAGACACAGCAAGGTGATGTCGGTATTATTGTTATCATAGACACAGCATGGTGATGTCGGTATTATTGTTATCATAGACACAGCAAGGTGATGTCGGTATTATTGTTATCATAGACACAGCATGGTGACGTCGGTATTATTGTTATCATAGACACAGCATGGTGATGTCGGTATTATTGTTATTATAGACACAGCATGGTGACGTCGGTATTATTGTTATCATAGACACAGCATGGTGATGTCGGTATTATTGTTATCATAGACACAGCATGGTGATGTCGGTATTATTGTTATCATAGACACAGCATGGTGATGTCGGTATTATTGTTATCATAGACACAGCATGGTGACGTCGGTATTATTGTTATCATAGACACAGCATGGTGATGTCGGTATTATTGTTATCATAGACACAGCATGGTGACGTCGGTATCATTGTTATCATAGACACAGCATGGTGATGTCGGTATTATTGTTATCATGGACACAGCATGGTGATGTCGGTATTATTGTTATCATAGACACAGCATGGTGATGTCGGTATTATTGTTATCATAGACACAGCAAGGTGATGTCGGTATTATTGTTATCATAGACACAGCATGGTGACGTCGGTATTATTGTTATCATAGACACAGCATGGTGATGTCGGTATTATTGTTATCATAGACACAGCATGGTGACGTCGGTATTATTGTTATCATAGACACAGCAAGGTGATGTCGGTATTATTGTTATCATGGACACAGCATGGTGATGTCGGTATTCTTGTTATCATGGACACAGCAAGGTGACGTCGGTATTATTGTTATCATAGACACAGCATGGTGACGTCGGTATTATTGTTATCATAGACACAGCATGGTGATGTCGGTATTATTGTTATTATAGACACAGCATGGTGACGTCGGTATTATTGTTATCATAGACACAGCATGGTGATGTCGGTATCATTGTTATCATAGACACAGCAAGGTGATGTCGGTATTATTGTTATCATAGACACAGCATGGTGACGTCGGTATTATTGTTATCATAGACACAGCATGGTGATGTCGGTATCATTGTTATCATAGACACAGCAAGGTGATGTCGGTATTATTGTTATCATAGACACAGCATGGTGATGTCCGTATTATTGTTATCATAGACACAGCATGGTGACGTCGGTATTATTGTTATTATAGACACAGCATGGTGATGTCGGTATTATTGTTATCATAGACACAGCATGGTGATGACGGTATCATTGTTATCATAGACACAGCATGGTGATGTCGGTATTATTGTTATCATAGACACAGCATGGTGACGTCGGTATTATTGTTATTATAGACACAACATGGTGACGTCGTTATTATTGTTATTATAGACACAGCATGGTGACGTCGGTATTATTGTTATCATAGACACAGCATGGTGACGTCGGTATTATTGTTATCATAGACACAGCATGGTGATGACGGTATCATTGTTATCATAGACACAGCATGGTGACGTCGGTAATATTGTTATTTATAGACACAGCATGGTGACGTCGGTATTATTGTTATCATAGACACAGCATGGTGACGTCGGTATTATTGTTATCATAGACACAGCATGGTGATGACGGTATTATTGTTATCATAGACACAGCATGGTGACGTCGGTATTATTGTTATTATAGACACAGCATGGTGACGTTGGTATTATTGTTATTATAGACACAGCATGGTGACGTCGGTATTATTGTTATCATAGACACAGCATGGTGACGTCGGTATTATTGTTATCATGGACACAGCATGGTGATGACGGTATCATTGTTATCATAGACACAGCATGGTGACGTCGGTATTATTGTTATCATAGACACAGCATGGTGACGTTGGTATTATTGTTATTATAGACACAGCATGGTGACGTCGGTATTATTGTTATCATAGACACAGCATGGTGACGTCGGTATTATTGTTATCATGGACACAGCATGGTGACGTCGGTATTATTGTTATCATAGACACAGCATGGTGATGTCGGTATTATTGTTATTATAGACACAGCATGGTGATGTCGGTATTATTGTTATTATAGACACAGCATGGTGACGTCGGTATTATTGTTATCATGGACACAGCATGGTGACGTCGGTATTATTGTTATCATAGACACAGCATGGTGATGACGGTATTATTGTTATTATAGACACAGCATGGTGACGTCGGTATTATTGTTATCATAGACACAGCATGGTGATGTCGGTATTATTGTTATTATAGACAGAGCATGGTGACGTCGGTGTTATTGTTATCATAGACACAGCATTGTGACGTCGGTATTATTGTTATTATAGACACAGCATGGTGACGTCGGTATTATTGTTATCATAGACACAGCATGGTGATGTCGGTATTATTGTTATCATAGACACAGCATGGTGACGTCGGTATTATTGTTATCATAGACACAGCATGGTGATGTCGGTATTATTGTTATCATAGACATAGCATGGTGATGTCGGTATTATTGTTATCATAGACACAGCATTGTGACGTCGGTATTATTGTTATCATAGTCACAGCATGGTGACGTCGGTATTATTGTTATCATAGACACAGCATGGTGATGTCGGTATTATTGCTATCATAGACATAGCATGGTGATGTCGGTATTATTGTTATCATAGACACAGCATGGTGATGTCGGTATTATTGTTATCATAGACACAGCATGGTGACGTCGGTATTATTGTTAACATAGACACAGCATGGTGATGTCGGTATTATTGTTAACATAGACACAGCATGGTGATGTCGGTATTATTGTTATCATAGACATAGCATGGTGATGTCGGTATTATTGTTATCATAGACATAGCATGGTGATGTCGGTATTATTGTTATCATAGACATAGCATGGTGATGTCGGTATTATTGTTAACATAGACACAGCATGGTGACGTCGGTATTATTGTTATCATAGACATAGCATGGTGATGTCGGTATTATTGTTATCATAGACATAGCATGGTGATGTCGGTATTATTGTTATCATAGACATAGCATGGTGATGTCGGTATTGTTGTTAACATAGACACAGCATGGTGATGTCGGTATTATTGTTATCATAGACATAGCATGGTGATGTCGGTATTATTGTTATCATAGACACAGCATGGTGATGTCGGTATTATTGTTATCATAGACATAGCATGGTGATGTCGGTATTATTGTTAACATAGACACAGCATGGTGATGTCGGTATTATTGTTATCATAGACATAGCATGGTGATGTCGGTATTATTGTTATCATACACACAGCATGGTGATGACGGTATTATTGTTATCATAGACACAGCATGATGATGTCGGTATTATTGTTATCATAGACACAGCATGGTGATGTCGGTATTATTGTTATCATAGACATAGCATGGTGATGTCGGTATTATTGTTAACATAGACACAGCATGGTGATGTTGGTATTATTGTTATCATAGACACAGCATGGTGACGTCGGTATTATTGTTATCATAGACACAGCATGGTGACGTCGGTATTATTGTTAACATAGACACAGCATGGTGACGTTGGTATTATTGTTATCATAGACACAGCATGGTGATGTCGGTATTATTGTTATCATAGACACAGCATGGTGATGTCGGTATTATTGTTATCATAGACACAGCATGGTGATGTCGGTATTATTGTTATCATAGACACAGCATGGTGATGACGGTATTATTGGTGTCATAGACACAGCATAGTGACGTTGGTATTATTGTTATCATAGACACAGCATGGTGATGTCGGTATTATTGTTATCATAGACACAGCATGGTGATGTCGGTATTATTGTTATCATAGACACAGCATGGTGATGTCGGTATTATTGTTATCATAGACATAACATGGTGATGTCGGTATTATTGTTAACATAGACACAGCATGGTGATGTCGGTATTATTGTTATCATAGACACAGCATGGTGACGTCGGTATTATTGTTATCATAGACACAGCATGGTGACGTCGGTATTATTGTTAACATAGACACAGCATGGTGACGTTGGTATTATTGTTATCATAGACACAGTATGGTGATGTCGGTATTATTGTTATCATAGACACAGCATGGTGATGTCGGTATTATTGTTATCATAGACACAGCATGGTGACATCGGTATTATTGTTATCATAGACACAGCATGGTGACATCGGTATTATTGTTATCATAGACACAGCATGGTGACGTTGGTATTATTGTTATCATAGACACAGCATGGTGATGTCGGTATTATTGTTATCATAGACATAGCATGGTGATGTCGGTATTATTGTTAACATAGACACAGCAAGGTGACGTCGGTATTATTGTTAACATAGACAGCATGGTGACGTCGGTATTATTGTTATCATAGACACAGCATGGTGACGTCGGTATTATTGTTATCATAGACACAGCATGGTGACGTCGGTATTATTGTTATCATAGACACAGCATGGTGATGTCGGTATTATTGTTATCATAGACACCAGCATGGTGATGTCGGTATTATTGTTATCATAGACACAGCATGGTGACGTCGGTATTATTGTTATCATAGACACAGCATGGTGACGTTGGTATTATTGTTATCATAGACACAGCATGGTGACGTCGGTATTATTGTTAACATAGACAGCATGGTGACGTCGGTATTATTGTTATCATAGACACAGCAAGGTGACGTCGGTATTATTGTTAACATAGACAGCATGGTGACGTCGGTATTATTGTTATCATAGACACAGCAAGGTGACGTCGGTATTATTGTTAACATAGACAGCATGGTGACGTCGGTATTATTGTTATCATAGACACAGCATGGTGACGTCGGTATTATTGTTAACATAGACAGCATGGTGACGTCGGTATTATTGTTATCATAGACACAGCATGGTGACGTCGGTATTATTGTTATCATAGACACAGCATGGTGACGTTGGTATTATTGTTATCATAGACACAGCATGGTGATGTCGGTATTATTGTTATCATAGACACAGCATGGTGATGTCGGTATTATTGTTATCATAGACACAGCATGGTGACGTTGGTATTATTGTTATCATAGACACAGCATGGTGATGTCGGTATTATTTTTATCATAGACACAGCATGGTGACGTCGGTATTATTGTTATCATAGACACAGCATGGTGACGTCGGTATTATTGTTATCATAGACACAGCATGGTGATGTCGGTATTATTGCTATCATAGACATAGCATGGTGATGTCGGTATTATTGTTATCATAGACACAGCATGGTGATGTCGGTATTATTGTTATCATAGACACAGCATGGTGACGTCGGTATTATTGTTAACATAGACACAGCATGGTGATGTCGGTATTATTGTTAACATAGACACAGCATGGTGATGTCGGTATTATTGTTATCATAGACATAGCATGGTGATGTCGGTATTATTGTTATCATAGACATAGCATGGTGATGTCGGTATTATTGTTATCATAGACATAGCATGGTGATGTCGGTATTATTGTTAACATAGACACAGCATGGTGACGTCGGTATTATTGTTATCATAGACATAGCATGGTGATGTCGGTATTATTGTTATCATAGACATAGCATGGTGATGTCGGTATTATTGTTATCATAGACATAGCATGGTGATGTCGGTATTATTGTTAACATAGACACAGCATGGTGATGTCGGTATTATTGTTATCATAGACATAGCATGGTGATGTCGGTATTATTGTTATCATAGACACAGCATGGTGATGTCGGTATTATTGTTATCATAGACATAGCATGGTGATGTCGGTATTATTGTTAACATAGACACAGCATGGTGATGTCGGTATTATTGTTATCATAGACATAGCATGGTGATGTCGGTATTATTGTTATCATAGACACAGCATGGTGGTGACGGTATTATTGTTATCATAGACACAGCATGATGATGTCGGTATTATTGTTATCATAGACACAGCATGGTGATGTCGGTATTATTGTTATCATAGACATAGCATGGTGATGTCGGTATTATTGTTAACATAGACACAGCATGGTGATGTTGGTATTATTGTTATTATAGACACAGCATGGTGACGTCGGTATTATTGTTATCATAGACACAGCATGGTGACGTCGGTATTATTGTTAACATAGACACAGCATGGTGACATTGGTACTATTGTTATCATAGACACAGCATGGTGATGTCGGTATTATTGTTATCATAGACACAGCATGGTGATGTCGGTATTATTGTTATCATAGACACAGCATGGTGATGTCGGTATTATTGTTATCATAGACACAGCATGGTGATGACGGTATTATTGGTGTCATAGACACAGCATAGTGACGTTGGTATTATTGTTATCATAGACACAGCATGGTGATGTCGGTATTATTGTTATCATAGACACAGCATGGTGATGTCGGTATTATTGTTATCATAGACACAGCATGGTGATGTCGGTATTATTGTTATCATAGACATAGCATGGTGATGTCGGTATTATTGTTAACATAGACACAGCATGGTGATGTCGGTATTATTGTTATCATAGACACAGCATGGTGACGTCGGTATTATTGTTATCATAGACACAGCATGGTGACGTCGGTATTATTGTTAACATAGACACAGCATGGTGACGTTGGTATTATTGTTATCATAGACACAGTATGGTGATGTCGGTATTATTGTTATCATAGACACAGCATGGTGATGTCGGTATTATTGTTATCATAGACACAGCATGGTGACATCGGTATTATTGTTATCATAGACACAGCATGGTGACATCGGTATTATTGTTATCATAGACACAGCATGGTGACGTTGGTATTATTGTTATCATAGACACAGCATGGTGATGTCGGTATTATTGTTATCATAGACATAGCATGGTGATGTCGGTATTATTGTTAACATAGACACAGCAAGGTGACGTCGGTATTATTGTTAACATAGACAGCATGGTGACGTCGGTATTATTGTTATCATAGACACAGCATGGTGACGTCGGTATTATTGTTATCATAGACACAGCATGGTGACGTCGGTATTATTGTTATCATAGACACAGCATGGTGATGTCGGTATTATTGTTATCATAGACACCAGCATGGTGATGTCGGTATTATTGTTATCATAGACACAGCATGGTGACGTCGGTATTATTGTTATCATAGACACAGCATGGTGACGTTGGTATTATTGTTATCATAGACACAGCATGGTGACGTCGGTATTATTGTTAACATAGACAGCATGGTGACGTCGGTATTATTGTTATCATAGACACAGCAAGGTGACGTCGGTATTATTGTTAACATAGACAGCATGGTGACGTCGGTATTATTGTTATCATAGACACAGCAAGGTGACGTCGGTATTATTGTTAACATAGACAGCATGTTGACGTCGGTATTATTGTTATCATAGACACAGCATGGTGACGTCGGTATTATTGTTATCATAGACACAGCATGGTGACGTCGGTATTATTGTTATCATAGACACAGCATGGTGATGTCGGTATTATTGTTATCATAGACACCAGCATGGTGATGTCGGTATTATTGTTATCATAGACACAGCATGGTGACGTCGGTATTATTGTTATCATAGACACAGCATGGTGACGTTGGTATTATTGTTATCATAGACACAGCATGGTGACGTCGGTATTATTGTTAACATAGACAGCATGGTGACGTCGGTATTATTGTTATCATAGACACAGCAAGGTGACGTCGGTATTATTGTTATCATAGACACAGCATGGTGACGTCGGTATTATTGTTATCATAGACACAGCATGGTGATGTCGGTATTATTGTTATCATAGACACCAGCATGGTGATGTCGGTATTATTGTTATCATAGACACAGCATGGTGACGTCGGTATTATTGTTATCATAGACACAGCATGGTGACGTTGGTATTATTGTTATCATAGACACAGCATGGTGATGTCGGTATTATTGTTATCATAGACACAGCATGCTGATGTCGGTATTATTGTTATCATAGACACAGCATGGTGACGTCGGTATTATTGTTATCATAGACACAGCATGGTGATGTCGGTATTATTGTTATCATAGACACAGCATGGTGACGTCGGTATTATTGTTATCATAGACACAGCATGGTGACGTCGGTATTATTGTTATCATAGACACAGCATGGTGATGTCGGTATTATTGTTATCATAGACACAGCATGGTGATGTCGGTATTATTGTTCTCATAGACACAGCATGGTGACGTCGGTATTATTGTTATCATAGACACAGCATGGTGACGTCGGTATTATTGTTATCATAGACACAGCATGGTGATGTCGGTATTATTGTTATCATAGACACAGCATGGTGATGTCGGTATTATTGTTATCATAGACACAGCATGGTGATGTCGGTATTATTGTTATCATAGACACAGCATGGTGATGTCGGTATTATTGTTATCATAGACACAGCATGGTGATGTCGGTATTATTGTTATCATAGACACAGCATGGTGACGTCGGTATTATTGTTATCATAGACACAGCATGGTGATGTCGGTATTATTGTTATCATAGACACTGCATGGTGACGTCGGTATTATTGTTATCATAGACACAGCATGGTGATGTCGGTATTATTGTTATCATAGACACAGCATGGTGATGTCGGTATTATTGTTATCATAGACACCAGCATGGTGATGTCGGTATTATTGTTATCATAGACACCAGCATGGTGACGTTGGTATTATTATTAACATAGACACAGCATTGTGACGTCGGTATTATTGTTATCATAGACACAGCATGGTGACGTCGGTATTATTGTTATCATAGACACAGCATGGTGATGTCGGTATTATTGTTATCATAGGCACAGCATGGTGACGTCGGTATTATTGTTATCATAGACACAGCATGGTGAGGTCGGTATTATTGTTATCATAGACACAGCATGGTGATGTCGGTATTATTGTTATCATAGACACAGCATGGTGACGTCGGTATTATTGTTATCATAGACACAGCATGGTGATGTCGGTATTATTGTTATCATAGACACCAGCATGGTGATGTCGGTATTATTGTTATCATAGACACCAGCATGGTGATGTCGGTATTATTGTTATCATGAACACAGCATGGTGACGTTGGTATTATTGTTAACATAGACACAGCATTGTGACGTCGGTATTATTGTTATCATAGACACAGCATGGTGACGTCGGTATTATTGTTATCATGGACACAGCATGGTGATGTCGGTATTATTGTTATCATAGGCACAGCATGGTGACGTCGGTATTATTGTTATCATAGACACAGCATGGTGAGGTCGGTATTATTGTTATCATAGGCACAGCATGGTGACGTCGGTATTATTGTTATCATAGACACAGCATGGTGACGTCGGTATTATTGTTATCATAGACACAGCATGGTGACGTCGGTATTATTGTTATCATAGACACAGCATGGTGACGTCGGTATTATTGTTATCATAGACACAGCATGGTGACGTCGGTATTATTGTTATCATAGACACAGCATTGTGACGTCGGTATTATTGTTATCATAGACACAGCATGGTGATGTCGGTATTATTGTTATCATAGACACAGCATGGTGAGGTCGGTATTATTGTTATCATAGACACAGCATGGTGATGTCGGTATTATTGTTATCATAGACACAGCATGGTGACGTCGGTATTATTGTTATCATAGACACAGCATGGTGATGTCGGTATTATTGTTATCATAGACACAGCATGGTGATGTCGGTATTATTGTTATCATAGACACCAGCATGGTGATGTCGGTATTATTGTTATCATAGACAGAGCATAGTGACGTTGGTATTATTGTTAACATAGACACAGCATTGTGACGTCGGTATTATTGTTATCATAGACACAGCATGGTGACGTCGGTATTATTGTTATCATAGACACAGCATGGTGATGTCGGTATTATTGTTATCATAGGCACAGCATGGTGACGTCGGTATTATTGTTATCATAGACACAGCATGGTGAGGTCGGTATTATTGTTATCATAGGCACAGCATGGTGACGTCGGTATTATTGTTATCATAGACACAGCATTGTGACGTCGGTATTATTGTTATCATAGACACAGCATGGTGACGTCGGTATTATTGTTATCATAGACACAGCATGGTGACGTCGGTATTATTGTTATCATAGACACAGCATGGTGACGTCGGTATTATTGTTATCATAGACACAGCATTGTGACGTCGGTATTATTGTTATCATAGACACAGCATGGTGACGTCGGTATTATTGTTATCATAGACACAGCATGGTGACGTCGGTATTATTGTTATCATAGACACAGCATGGTGACGTCGGTATTATTGTTATTATAGACACAGCATGGTGACGTCGGTATTATCATTATTATAGACACAGCATGGTGACGTCGGTATTATTGTTATCATAGACACCAGCATGGTGACGTCGGCATTATCGTTATCATAGACACAGCATGGTGACGTCGGTATTATTGTTATTATAGACACAGCATGGTGACGTCGGTATTATTGTTATCATAGACACAGCATTGTGACGTCGGTATTATTGTTATTATAGACACAGCATGGTGACGTCGGTATTATTGTTATCATAGACACAGCATTGTGACGTCGGTATTATTGTTATCATAGACACAGCATGGTGACGTCGGTATTATTGTTATTATAGACACAGCATGGTGACGTCGGTATTATCATTATTATAGACACAGCATGGTGACGTCGATATTATTGTTATCATAGACACCAGCATGGTGACGTCGGCATTATCGTTATCATAGACACAGCATGGTGACGTCGGTATTATTGTTATCATAGACACAGCATGGTGACGTCGGTATTATTGTTATCATAGACACAGCATGGTGACGTCGGTATTATTGTTATCATGGACACAGCATGGTGACGTCGGTATTATTGTTATCATAGACACAGCATGGTGACGTCGGTATTATTGTTATCATGGACACAGCATGGTGACGTCGGTATTATTGTTATTATAGACACAGCATGGTGAGATCGGTATTATTGTTATCATAGACACAGCATGGTGAGGTCGGTATTATTGTTATCATAGACACCAGCATGGTGACGTCGGTATCATTGTTATCATAGACACAGCATGGTGACGTTGGTATTATTGTTATCATAGACACAGCATGGTGACGTCGGTATTATTGTTATCATAGACACCAGCATGGTGAGGTCGGTATTATTGTTATCATAGACACCAGCATGGTGACGTCGGTATCATTGTTATCATAGACACAGCATGGTGACGTTGGTATTATGGTTATCATAGACACAGCATGGTGACGTCGGTATTATTGTTATCATAGACACCAGCATGGTGACGTCGGTATTATTGTTATCATAGACACAGCATGGTGACGTCGGTATTATTGTTATTATAGACACAGCATGGTGACGTCGGTATTATTGTTATTATAGACACAGCATGGTGACGTCGGTATTACTGTTATCATAGACACAGCATGGTGACGTCGGTATTATTGTTATCATAGACACAGCACGGTGACGTCGGTATTATTGTTATCATAGACACACTATGGTGACGTCGGTATTATTGTTATTATAGACACAGCATGGTGACGTCGGTATTACTGTTATCATAGACACAGCATGGTGACGTCGGTATTATTGTTATCATAGACACAGCATGGTGACGTCGGTATTATTGTTATCATAGACACAGCATGGTGACGTCGGTATTATTGTTATTATAGACACAGCATGGTGACGTCGGTATTACTCTTATCATAGACACAGCATGGTGACGTCGGTATAATTGTTATCATAGACACAGCATGGTGACGTCGGTATTATTGTTATCATAGACACAGCATGGTGACGTCGGTATTATTGTTATTATAGACACAGCATGGTGACGTCGGTATTATTGTTATTATAGACACAGCATGGTGACGTCGGTATTATTGTTATCATAGACACAGCATGGTGACGTCGGTATTATTGTTATCATAGACACAGCATGGTGACGTCGGTATTATTGTTATCATAGACACCAGCATGTTGACGTCGGTATTATTGTTAACATAGACACAGCATGGTGACGTCGGTATTATTGTTATCATAGACACAGCATGGTGACGTCGGTATTATTGTTATCATAGACACAGCATGGTGACGTCGGTATTATTATTATTATAGACACAGCATGGTGACGTCGGTATTATTGTTATCATAGACACAGCATGGTGATGTCGGTATTATTGTTGTTATAGACACAGCATGGTGAGGTCGGTATTATTGTTATCATAGACACAGCATGGTGACGTCGGTATCATTGTTAACATAGACACAGCATGGTGACGTCGGCATTATCGTTATCATAGACACAGCATGGTGACGTCGGTATTATTGTTATCATAGACACAGCATGGTGACGTCGGTATTATTGTTATTATAGACACAGCATGGTGAGATTGGTATTATTGTTATCATAGACACAGCATGGTGACGTCGGTATTATTGTTATCATAGACACAGCATGGTGACGTCGGTATTATTTTTATCATAGACACAGCATGGTGACGTCGGTATTATTGTTATCATAGACACTGCATGGCGACGTCGGTATTATTGATATTATAGACACAGCATGGTGAGATCGGTATTATTGTTATCATAGACACAGCATGGTGACGTCGGTATTATTGTTATCATAGACACAGCATGGTGACGTCGGCATTATCGTTATCATAGACACAGCATGGTGACGTCGGCATTATCGTTATCATAGACACAGCATGGTGACGTCGGTATTATTGTTATTATAGACACAGCATGGTGACGTCGGTATTATTGTTATCATAGACACAGCATGGTGACGTCGGTATTATTGTTATTATAGACACAGCATGGTGACGTCGGTATTATTGTTATCATAGACACAACATGGTGACGTCGGCATTATCGTTATCATAGACACAGCATGGTGACGTCGGTATTATTGTTATCATAGACACAGCATGGTGACGTCGGTATTATTGTTATTATAGACACAGCATGGTGAGATCGGTATTATTGTTATCATAGACACAGCATGGTGACGTCGGCATTATCGTTATCATAGACACAGCATGGTGACGTCGGTATTATTGTTATGATAGACACAGCATGGTGACGTCGGCATTATCGTTATCATAGACACAGCATGGTGACGTCGGTATTATTGTTATTATAGACACAGCATGATGAGATCGGTATTATTGTTATCATAGACACAGCATGGTGACGTCGGCATTATCGTTATCATAGACACAGCATGGTGACGTCGGTATTATTGTTATCATAGACACAGCATTGTGATGTCGGTATTTTTGTTATCATAGACACAACATGGTGACGTCGGTATTATTGTTATCATAGACACAGCAAGGTGAGATCGGTATTATTGTTATCATAGACACAGCATGGTGACGTCGGTATTATTGTTATTATAGACACAGCATGGTGATGTCGGTATTATTGTTATCATAGACACAGCATGGTGACGTCGGTATTATTGTTATCATAGACACATCATGGAGACGTCGGTATTATTGTTATTATAGACACAGCATGGTGGCGTCATTATTATTGTTATCATGGACACAGCATGCTGACGTCGGCATTATTGTTATCATAGACACAGCATGGTGACGTCGGTATCATTGTTATTATAGACACAGTATGGTGATATCGGTATTATTGTTATCATAGACACAGCATAGTGACGTCGGTATTATTGTTATCATAGACAGAGCATGGTGACATCGGTATTATTATCATAGACACAGCATGGTGACGTCGGTATTATTGTTATCATAGACACAGCATGGTGACGTCGGTATTATTGTTATTATAGACACAGCATGGTGACGTCGGTACTATTGTTATTATAGACACAGCATGGTGACGTCGGTATTATTGTTATTATAGACTCAGCATGGTGACGTCGCCATTATTGTTATCATAGACACAGCATGGTGACGTCGGTATTATTGTTATCATAGACACATCATGGTGACGTCGGTATTATTGATATTATAGACACAGCATGGTGGCGTCATTATTATTGTTATCATGGACACAGCATGCTGACGTCGGCATTATTGTTATCATAGACACAGCATGGTGACGTCGGTATTATTGTTATTATAGACACAGTATGGTGATATCGGTATTATTCTTATCATAGACACAGCATGGTGACGTCGGTATTATTGTTATCATGGACACAGCATGGTGACGTCGGTATTATTGTTATTATAGACACAGCATGGTGAGATCGGTATTATTGTTATCATAGACACAGCATGGTGAGGTCGGTATTATTGTTATCATAGACACCAGCATGGTGACGTCGGTATCATTGTTATCATAGACACAGCATGGTGACGTTGGTATTATTGTTATCATAGACACAGCATGGTGACGTCGGTATTATTGTTATCATAGACACCAGCATGGTGAGGTCGGTATTATTGTTATCATAGACACCAGCATGGTGACGTCGGTATCATTGTTATCATAGACACAGCATGGTGACGTTGGTATTATGGTTATCATAGACACAGCATGGTGACGTCGGTATTATTGTTATCATAGACACCAGCATGGTGACGTCGGTATTATTGTTATCATAGACACAGCATGGTGACGTCGGTATTATTGTTATTATAGACACCGCATGGTGACGTCGGTATTATTGTTATTATAGACACAGCATGGTGACGTCGGTATTACTGTTATCATAGACACAGCATGGTGACGTCGGTATTATTGTTATCATAGACACAGCAGGGTGACGTCGGTATTATTGTTATCATAGACACAGCATGGTGACGTCGGTATTATTGTTATTATAGACACAGCATGGTGACGTCGGTATTACTGTTATCATAGACACAGCATGGTGACGTCGGTATTATTGTTATCATAGACACAGCATGGTGACGTCGGTATTATTGTTATCATAGACACAGCATGGTGACGTCGGTATTATTGTTATTATAGACACAGCATGATGAGATCGGTATTACTGTTATCATAGACACAGCATGGTGACGTCGGCATTATCGTTATCATAGACACAGCATGGTGACGTCGGTATTATTGTTATCATAGACACAGCATTGTGATGTCGGTATTTTTGTTATCATAGACACAACATGGTGACGTCGGTATTATTGTTATCATAGACACAGCAAGGTGAGATCGGTATTATTGTTATCATAGACACAGCATGGTGACGTCGGTATTATTGTTATTATAGACACAGCATGGTGATGTCGGTATTATTGTTATCATAGACACAGCATGGTGACGTCGGTATTATTGTTATCATAGACACATCATGGAGACGTCGGTATTATTGTTATTATAGACACAGCATGGTGGCGTCATTATTATTGTTATCATGGACAGAGCATGCTGACGTCGGCATTATTGTTATCATAGACACAGCATGGTGACGTCGGTATCATTGTTATTATAGACACAGTATGGTGATATCGGTATTATTGTTATCATAGACACAGCATAGTGACGTCGGTATTATTGTTATCATAGACAGAGCATGGTGACATCGGTATTATTATCATAGACACAGCATGGTGACGTCGGTATTATTGTTATCATAGACACAGCATGGTGACGTCGGTATTATTGTTATTATAGACACAGCATGGTGACGTCGGTACTATTGTTATTATAGACACAGCATGGTGACGTCGGTATTATTGTTATTATAGACTCAGCATGGTGACGTCGCCATTATTGTTATCATAGACACAGCATGGTGACGTCGGTATTATTGTTATCATAGACACATCATGGTGACGTCGGTATTATTGATATTATAGACACAGCATGGTGGCGTCATTATTATTGTTATCATGGACACAGCATGCTGACGTCGGCATTATTGTTATCATAGACACAGCATGGTGACGTCGGTATTATTGTTATTATAGACACAGTATGGTGATATCGGTATTATTCTTATCATAGACACAGCATGGTGACGTCGGTATTATTGTTATCATGGACACAGCATGGTGACGTCGGTATTATTGTTATTATAGACACAGCATGGTGAGATCGGTATTATTGTTATCATAGACACAGCATGGTGACGTTGGTATTATTGTTATCATAGACACAGCATGGTGACGTCGGTATTATTGTTAACATAGACAGCATGGTGACGTCGGTATTATTGTTATCATAGACACAGCAAGGTGACGTCGGTATTATTGTTAACATAGACAGCATGGTGACGTCGGTATTATTGTTATCATAGACACAGCAAGGTGACGTCGGTATTATTGTTAACATAGACAGCATGTTGACGTCGGTATTATTGTTATCATAGACACAGCATGGTGACGTCGGTATTATTGTTATCATAGACACAGCATGGTGACGTCGGTATTATTGTTATCATAGACACAGCATGGTGATGTCGGTATTATTGTTATCATAGACACCAGCATGGTGATGTCGGTATTATTGTTATCATAGACACAGCATGGTGACGTCGGTATTATTGTTATCATAGACACAGCATGGTGACGTTGGTATTATTGTTATCATAGACACAGCATGGTGACGTCGGTATTATTGTTAACATAGACAGCATGGTGACGTCGGTATTATTGTTATCATAGACACAGCAAGGTGACGTCGGTATTATTGTTATCATAGACACAGCATGGTGACGTCGGTATTATTGTTATCATAGACACAGCATGGTGATGTCGGTATTATTGTTATCATAGACACCAGCATGGTGATGTCGGTATTATTGTTATCATAGACACAGCATGGTGACGTCGGTATTATTGTTATCATAGACACAGCATGGTGACGTTGGTATTATTGTTATCATAGACACAGCATGGTGATGTCGGTATTATTGTTATCATAGACACAGCATGCTGATGTCGGTATTATTGTTATCATAGACACAGCATGGTGACGTCGGTATTATTGTTATCATAGACACAGCATGGTGATGTCGGTATTATTGTTATCATAGACACAGCATGGTGACGTCGGTATTATTGTTATCATAGACACAGCATGGTGACGTCCGTATTATTGTTATCATAGACACAGCATGGTGATGTCGGTATTATTGTTATCATAGACACAGCATGGTGATGTCGGTATTATTGTTCTCATAGACACAGCATGGTGACGTCGGTATTATTGTTATCATAGACACAGCATGGTGACGTCGGTATTATTGTTATCATAGACACAGCATGGTGATGTCGGTATTATTGTTATCATAGACACAGCATGGTGATGTCGGTATTATTGTTATCATAGACACAGCATGGTGATGTCGGTATTATTGTTATCATAGACACAGCATGGTGATGTCGGTATTATTGTTATCATAGACACAGCATGGTGATGTCGGTATTATTGTTATCATAGACACAGCATGGTGACGTCGGTATTATTGTTATCATAGACACAGCATGGTGATGTCGGTATTATTGTTATCATAGACACTGCATGGTGACGTCGGTATTATTGTTATCATAGACACAGCATGGTGATGTCGGTATTATTGTTATCATAGACACAGCATGGTGATGTCGGTATTATTGTTATCATAGACACCAGCATGGTGATGTCGGTATTATTGTTATCATAGACACCAGCATGGTGACGTTGGTATTATTATTAACATAGACACAGCATTGTGACGTCGGTATTATTGTTATCATAGACACAGCATGGTGACGTCGGTATTATTGTTATCATAGACACAGCATGGTGATGTCGGTATTATTGTTATCATAGGCACAGCATGGTGACGTCGGTATTATTGTTATCATAGACACAGCATGGTGAGGTCGGTATTATTGTTATCATAGACACAGCATGGTGATGTCGGTATTATTGTTATCATAGACACAGCATGGTGACGTCGGTATTATTGTTATCATAGACACAGCATGGTGATGTCGGTATTATTGTTATCATAGACACAGCATGGTGATGTCGGTATTATTGTTATCATAGACACCAGCATGGTGATGTCGGTATTATTGTTATCATGAACACAGCATGGTGACGTTGGTATTATTGTTAACATAGACACAGCATTGTGACGTCGGTATTATTGTTATCATAGACACAGCATGGTGACGTCGGTATTATTGTTATCATAGACACAGCATGGTGATGTCGGTATTATTGTTATCATAGGCACAGCATGGTGACGTCGGTATTATTGTTATCATAGACACAGCATGGTGAGGTCGGTATTATTGTTATCATAGGCACAGCATGGTGACGTCGGTATTATTGTTATCATAGACACAGCATGGTGACGTCGGTATTATTGTTATCATAGACACAGCATGGTGACGTCGGTATTATTGTTATCATAGACACAGCATGGTGACGTCGGTATTATTGTTATCATAGACACAGCATGGTGACGTCGGTATTATTGTTATCATAGACACAGCATTGTGACGTCGGTATTATTGTTATCATAGACACAGCATGGTGATGTCGGTATTATTGTTATCATAGACACAGCATGGTGAGGTCGGTATTATTGTTATCATAGACACAGCATGGTGATGTCGGTATTATTGTTATCATAGACACAGCATGGTGACGTCGGTATTATTGTTATCATAGACACAGCATGGTGATGTCGGTATTATTGTTATCATAGACACAGCATGGTGATGTCGGTATTATTGTTATCATAGACACCAGCATGGTGATGTCGGTATTATTGTTATCATAGACAGAGCATAGTGACGTTGGTATTATTGTTAACATAGACACAGCATTGTGACGTCGGTATTATTGTTATCATAGACACAGCATGGTGACGTCGGTATTATTGTTATCATAGACACAGCATGGTGATGTCGGTATTATTGTTATCATAGGCACAGCATGGTGACGTCGGTATTATTGTTATCATAGACACAGCATGGTGAGGTCGGTATTATTGTTATCATAGGCACAGCATGGTGACGTCGGTATTATTGTTATCATAGACACAGCATTGTGACGTCGGTATTATTGTTATCATAGACACAGCATGGTGACGTCGGTATTATTGTTATCATAGACACAGCATGGTGACGTCGGTATTATTGTTATCATAGACACAGCATGGTGACGTCGGTATTATTGTTATCATAGACACAGCATTGTGACGTCGGTATTATTGTTATCATAGACACAGCATGGTGACGTCGGTATTATGGTTATCATAGACACAGCATGGTGACGTCGGTATTATTGTTATCATAGACACAGCATGGTGACGTCGGTATTATTGTTATTATAGACACAGCATGGTGACGTCGGTATTATCATTATTATAGACACAGCATGGTGACGTCGGTATTATTGTTATCATAGACACCAGCATGGTGACGTCGGCATTATCGTTATCATAGACACAGCATGGTGACGTCGGTATTATTGTTATTATAGACACAGCATGGTGACGTCGGTATTATTGTTATCATAGACACAGCATTGTGACGTCGGTATTATTGTTATTATAGACACAGCATGGTGACGTCGGTATTATTGTTATCATAGACACAGCATTGTGACGTCGGTATTATTGTTATCATAGACACAGCATGGTGACGTCGGTATTATTGTTATTATAGACACAGCATGGTGACGTCGGTATTATCATTATTATAGACACAGCATGGTGACGTCGGTATTATTGTTATCATAGACACCAGCATGGTGACGTCGGCATTATCGTTATCATAGACACAGCATGGTGACGTCGGTATTATTGTTATCATAGACACAGCATGGTGACGTCGGTATTATTGTTATCATAGACACAGCATGGTGACGTCGGTATTATTGTTATCATAGACACAGCATGGTGACGTCGGTATTATTGTTATCATAGACACAGCATGGTGACGTCGGTATTATTGTTATCATGGACACAGCATGGTGACGTCGGTATTATTGTTATTATAGACACAGCATGGTGAGATCGGTATTATTGTTATCATAGACACAGCATGGTGAGGTCGGTATTATTGTTATCATAGACACCAGCATGGTGACGTCGGTATCATTGTTATCATAGACACAGCATGGTGACGTTGGTATTATTGTTATCATAGACACAGCATGGTGACGTCGGTATTATTGTTATCATAGACACCAGCATGGTGAGGTCGGTATTATTGTTATCATAGACACCAGCATGGTGACGTCGGTATCATTGTTATCATAGACACAGCATGGTGACGTTGGTATTATGGTTATCATAGACACAGCATGGTGACGTCGGTATTATTGTTATCATAGACACCAGCATGGTGACGTCGGTATTATTGTTATCATAGACACAGCATGGTGACGTCGGTATTATTGTTATTATAGACACAGCATGGTGACGTCGGTATTATTGTTATTATAGACACAGCATGGTGACGTCGGTATTACTGTTATCATAGACACAGCATGGTGACGTCGGTATTATTGTTATCATAGACACAGCACGGTGACGTCGGTATTATTGTTATCATAGACACACTATGGTGACGTCGGTATTATTGTTATTATAGACACAGCATGGTGACGTCGGTATTACTGTTATCATAGACACAGCATGGTGACGTCGGTATTATTGTTATCATAGACACAGCATGGTGACGTCGGTATTATTGTTATCATAGACACAGCATGGTGACGTCGGTATTATTGTTATTATAGACACAGCATGGTGACGTCGGTATTACTGTTATCATAGACACAGCATGGTGACGTCGGTATAATTGTTATCATAGACACAGCATGGTGACGTCGGTATTATTGTTATCATAGACACAGCATGGTGACGTCGGTATTATTGTTATTATAGACACAGCATGGTGACGTCGGTATTATTGTTATTATAGACACAGCATGGTGACGTCGGTATTATTGTTATCATAGACACAGCATGGTGACGTCGGTATTATTGTTATCATAGACACAGCATGGTGACGTCGGTATTATTGTTATCATAGACACCAGCATGTTGACGTCGGTATTATTGTTAACATAGACACAGCATGGTGACGTCGGTATTATTGTTATCATAGACACAGCATGGTGACGTCGGTATTATTGTTATCATAGACACAGCATGGTGACGTCGGTATTATTATTATTATAGACACAGCATGGTGACGTCGGTATTATTGTTATCATAGACACAGCATGGTGATGTCGGTATTATTGTTGTTATAGACACAGCATGGTGAGGTCGGTATTATTGTTATCATAGACACAGCATGGTGACGTCGGTATCATTGTTAACATAGACACAGCATGGTGACGTCGGCATTATCGTTATCATAGACACAGCATGGTGACGTCGGTATTATTGTTATCATAGACACAGCATGGTGACGTCGGTATTATTGTTATTATAGACACAGCATGGTGAGATTGGTATTATTGTTATCATAGACACAGCATGGTGACGTCGGTATTATTGTTATCATAGACACAGCATGGTGACGTCGGTATTATTTTTATCATAGACACAGCATGGTGACGTCGGTATTATTGTTATCATAGACACTGCATGGCGACGTCGGTATTATTGATATTATAGACACAGCATGGTGAGATCGGTATTATTGTTATCATAGACACAGCATGGTGACGTCGGTATTATTGTTATCATAGACACAGCATGGTGACGTCGGCATTATCGTTATCATAGACACAGCATGGTGACGTCGGCATTATCGTTATCATAGACACAGCATGGTGACGTCGGTATTATTGTTATTATAGACACAGCATGGTGACGTCGGTATTATTGTTATCATAGACACAGCATGGTGACGTCGGTATTATTGTTATTATAGACACAGCATGGTGACGTCGGTATTATTGTTATCATAGACACAACATGGTGACGTCGGCATTATCGTTATCATAGACACAGCATGGTGACGTCGGTATTATTGTTATCATAGACACAGCATGGTGACGTCGGTATTATTGTTATTATAGACACAGCATGGTGAGATCGGTATTATTGTTATCATAGACACAGCATGGTGACGTCGGCATTATCGTTATCATAGACACAGCATGGTGACGTCGGTATTATTGTTATGATAGACACAGCATGGTGACGTCGGCATTATCGTTATCATAGACACAGCATGGTGACGTCGGTATTATCGTTATCATAGACACAGCATGGTGACGTCGGTATTATTGTTATCATAGACACAGCATTGTGATGTCGGTATTTTTGTTATCATAGACACAACATGGTGACGTCGGTATTATTGTTATCATAGACACAGCAAGGTGAGATCGGTATTATTGTTATCATAGACACAGCATGGTGACGTCGGTATTATTGTTATTATAGACACAGCATGGTGATGTCGGTATTATTGTTATCATAGACACAGCATGGTGACGTCGGTATTATTGTTATCATAGACACATCATGGAGACGTCGGTATTATTGTTATTATAGACACAGCATGGTGGCGTCATTATTATTGTTATCATGGACACAGCATGCTGACGTCGGCATTATTGTTATCATAGACACAGCATGGTGACGTCGGTATCATTGTTATTATAGACACAGTATGGTGATATCGGTATTATTGTTATCATAGACACAGCATAGTGACGTCGGTATTATTGTTATCATAGACAGAGCATGGTGACATCGGTATTATTATCATAGACACAGCATGGTGACGTCGGTATTATTGTTATCATGGACACAGCATGGTGACGTCGGTATTATTGTTATTATAGACACAGCATGGTGACGTCGGTACTATTGTTATTATAGACACAGCATGGTGACGTCGGTATTATTGTTATTATAGACTCAGCATGGTGACGTCGCCATTATTGTTATCATAGACACAGCATGGTGACGTCGGTATTATTGTTATCATAGACACATCATGGTGACGTCGGTATTATTGATATTATAGACACAGCATGGTGGCGTCATTATTATTGTTATCATGGACACAGCATGCTGACGTCGGCATTATTGTTATCATAGACACAGCATGGTGACGTCGGTATTATTGTTATTATAGACACAGTATGGTGATATCGGTATTATTCTTATCATAGACACAGCATGGTGACGTCGGTATTATTGTTATCATGGACACAGCATGGTGACGTCGGTATTATTGTTATTATAGACACAGCATGGTGAGATCGGTATTATTGTTATCATAGACACAGCATGGTGAGGTCGGTATTATTGTTATCATAGACACCAGCATGGTGACGTCGGTATCATTGTTATCATAGACACAGCATGGTGACGTTGGTATTATTGTTATCATAGACACAGCATGGTGACGTCGGTATTATTGTTATCATAGACACCAGCATGGTGAGATCGGTATTATTGTTATCATAGACACCAGCATGGTGACGTCGGTATCATTGTTATCATAGACACAGCATGGTGACGTTGGTATTATGGTTATCATAGACACAGCATGGTGACGTCGGTATTATTGTTATCATAGACACCAGCATGGTGACGTCGGTATTATTGTTATCATAGACACAGCATGGTGACGTCGGTATTATTGTTATTATAGACACCGCATGGTGACGTCGGTATTATTGTTATTATAGACACAGCATGGTGACGTCGGTATTACTGTTATCATAGACACAGCATGGTGACGTCGGTATTATTGTTATCATAGACACAGCATGGTGACGTCGGTATTATTGTTATCATAGACACAGCATGGTGACGTCGGTATTATTGTTATTATAGACACAGCATGGTGACGTCGGTATTACTGTTATCATAGACACAGCATGGTGACGTCGGTATTATTGTTATCATAGACACAGCATGGTGACGTCGGTATTATTGTTATCATAGACACAGCATGGTGACGTCGGTATTATTGTTATTATAGACACAGCATGATGAGATCGGTATTACTGTTATCATAGACACAGCATGGTGACGTCGGCATTATCGTTATCATAGACACAGCATGGTGACGTCGGTATTATTGTTATCATAGACACAGCATTGTGATGTCGGTATTTTTGTTATCATAGACACAACATGGTGACGTCGGTATTATTGTTATCATAGGCACAGCAAGGTGAGATCGGTATTATTGTTATCATAGACACAGCATGGTGACGTCGGTATTATTGTTATTATAGACACAGCATGGTGATGTCGGTATTATTGTTATCATAGACACAGCATGGTGACGTCGGTATTATTGTTATCATAGACACATCATGGAGACGTCGGTATTATTGTTATTATAGACACAGCATGGTGGCGTCATTATTATTGTTATCATGGACAGAGCATGCTGACGTCGGCATTATTGTTATCATAGACACAGCATGGTGACGTCGGTATCATTGTTATTATAGACACAGTATGGTGATATCGGTATTATTGTTATCATAGACACAGCATAGTGACGTCGGTATTATTGTTATCATAGACAGAGCATGGTGACATCGGTATTATTATCATAGACACAGCATGGTGACGTCGGTATTATTGTTATCATAGACACAGCATGGTGACGTCGGTATTATTGTTATTATAGACACAGCATGGTGACGTCGGTACTATTGTTATTATAGACACAGCATGGTGACGTCGGTATTATTGTTATTATAGACTCAGCATGGTGACGTCGCCATTATTGTTATCATAGACACAGCATGGTGACGTCGGTATTATTGTTATCATAGACACATCATGGTGACGTCGGTATTATTGATATTATAGACACAGCATGGTGGCGTCATTATTATTGTTATCATGGACACAGCATGCTGACGTCGGCATTATTGTTATCATAGACACAGCATGGTGACGTCGGTATTATTGTTATTATAGACACAGTATGGTGATATCGGTATTATTCTTATCATAGACACAGCATGGTGACGTCGGTATTATTGTTATCATGGACACAGCATGGTGACGTCGGTATTATTGTTATTATAGACACAGCATGGTGAGATCGGTATTATTGTTATCATAGACACAGCATGGTGAGGTCGGTATTATTGTTATCATAGACACCAGCATGGTGACGTCGGTATCATTGTTATCATAGACACAGCATGGTGACGTTGGTATTATTGTTATCATAGACACAGCATGGTGACGTCGGTATTATTGTTATCATAGACACCAGCATGGTGAGGTCGGTATTATTGTTATCATAGACACCAGCATGGTGACGTCGGTATCATTGTTATCATAGACACAGCATGGTGACGTTGGTATTATGGTTATCATAGACACAGCATGGTGACGTCGGTATTATTGTTATCATAGACACCAGCATGGTGACGTCGGTATTATTGTTATCATAGACACAGCATGGTGACGTCGGTATTATTGTTATTATAGACACCGCATGGTGACGTCGGTATTATTGTTATTATAGACACAGCATGGTGACGTCGGTATTACTGTTATCATAGACACAGCATGGTGACGTCGGTATTATAGTTATCATAGACACAGCATGGTGACGTCGGTATTATTGTTATCATAGACACAGCATGGTGACGTCGGTATTATTGTTATTATAGACACAGCATGGTGACGTCGGTATTACTGTTATCATAGACACAGCATGGTGACGTCGGTATTATTGTTATCATAGACACAGCATGGTGACGTCGGTATTATTGTTATCATAGACACAGCATGGTGACGTCGGTATTATTGTTATTATAGACACAGCATGGTGACGTCGGTATTACTGTTATCATAGACACAGCATGGTGACGTCGGTATTATTGTTATCATAGACACAGCATGGTGACGTCGGTATTATTGTTATCATAGACACAGCATGGTGACGTCGGTATTATTGTTATTATAGACACAGCATGGTGACGTCGGTATTATTGTTATTATAGACACAGCATGGTGACGTCGGTATTATTGTTATCATAGACACAGCATGGTGACGTCGGTATTATTGTTATCATAGACACAGCATGGTGACGTCGGTATTATTGTTATCATAGACACCAGCATGGTGACGTCGGTATTATTGTTAACATAGACACAGCATGGTGACGTCGGTATTATTGTTATCATAGACACAGCATGGTGACGTCGGTATTATTGTTATCATAGACACAGCATGGTGACGTCGGTATTATTATTATTATAGACACAGCATGGTGACGTCGGTATTATTGTTATCATAGACACAGCATGGTGATGTCGGTATTATTGTTATTATAGACACAGCATGGTGAGGTCGGTATTATTGTTATCATAGACACAGCATGGTGACGTCGGTATCATTGTTAACATAGACACAGCATGGTGACGTCGGCATTATCGTTATCATAGACACAGCATGGTGACGTCGGTATTATTGTTATCATAGACACAGCATGGTGACGTCGGTATTATTGTTATTATAGACACAGCATGGTGAGATTGGTATTATTGTTATCATAGACACAGCATGGTGACGTCGGTATTATTGTTATCATAGACACAGCATGGTGACGTCGGTATTATTTTTATCATAGACACAGCATGGTGACGTCGGTATTATTGTTATCATAGACACTGCATGGTGACGTCGGTATTATTGTTATTATAGACACAACATGGTGAGATCGGTATTATTGCTATCATAGACACAGCATGGTGACGTCGGTATTATTGTTATCATAGACACAGCATGGTGACGTCGGCATTATCGTTATCATAGACACAGCATGGTGACGTCGGCATTATCGTTATCATAGACACAGCATGGTGACGTCGGTATTATTGTTATTATAGACACAGCATGGTGAGATCGGTATTATTGTTATCATAGACACAGCATGGTGACGTCGGCATTATCGTTATCATAGACACAGCATGGTGACGTCGGTATTATTGTTATCATAGACACAGCATGGTGACGTCGGCATTATCGTTATCATAGACACAGCATGGTGACGTCGGTATTATTGTTATTATAGACACAGCATGGTGAGATCGGTATTATTGTTATCATAGACACAGCATGGTGACGTCGGCATTATCGTTATCATAGACACAGCATGGTGACGTCGGTATTATTGTTATCATAGACACAGCATGGTGATGTCGGTATTATTGTTATCATAGACACAACATGGTGACGTCGGTATTATTGTTATCATAGACACAGCAAGGTGAGATCGGTATTATTGTTATCATAGACACAGCATGGTGACGTCGGTATTATTGTTATCATAGACACAGCAAGGTGAGATCGGTATTATTGTTATCATAGACACAACATGGTGACGTCGGTATTATTGTTATCATAGACACAGCAAGGTGAGATCGGTATTATTGTTATTATAGACACAGCATGGTGACGTCGGTATTATTGTTATTATAGACACAGCATGGTGATGTCGGTATTATTGTTATCATAGACACAGCATGGTGACGTCGGTATTATTGTTATCATAGACACATCATGGAGACGTCGGTATTATTGTTATTATAGACACAGCATGGTGGCGTCATTATTATTGTTATCATGGACACAGCATGCTGACGTCGGCATTATTGTTATCATAGACACAGCATGGTGACGTCGGTATCATTGTTATTATAGACACAGCAAGGTGAGATCGGTATTATTGTTATTATAGACACAGCATGGTGGCGTCATTATTATTGTTATCATGGACACAGCATGCTGACGTCGGCATTATTGTTATCATAGACACAACATGGTGACGTCGGTATTATTGTTATCATAGACACAGCAAGGTGAGATCGGTATTATTGTTATCATAGACACAACATGGTGACGTCGGTATTATTGTTATCATAGACACAGCAAGGTGAGATCGGTATTATTGTTATTATAGACACAGCATGGTGACGTCGGTATTATTGTTATTATAGACACAGCATGGTGATGTCGGTATTATTGTTATCATAGACACAGCATGGTGACGTCGGTATTATTGTTATCATAGACACATCATGGAGACGTCGGTATTATTGTTATTATAGACACAGCATGGTGGCGTCATTATTATTGTTATCATGGACACAGCATGGTGACGTCGGTATTACTCTTATCATAGACACAGCATGGTGACGTCGGTATAATTGTTATCATAGACACAGCATGGTGACGTCGGTATTATTGTTATCATAGACACAGCATGGTGACGTCGGTATTATTGTTATTATAGACACAGCATGGTGACGTCGGTATTATTGTTATTATAGACACAGCATGGTGACGTCGGTATTATTGTTATCATAGACACAGCATGGTGACGTCGGTATTATTGTTATCATAGACACAGCATGGTGACGTCGGTATTATTGTTATCATAGACACCAGCATGTTGACGTCGGTATTATTGTTAACATAGACACAGCATGGTGACGTCGGTATTATTGTTATCATAGACACAGCATGGTGACGTCGGTATTATTGTTATCATAGACACAGCATGGTGACGTCGGTATTATTATTATTATAGACACAGCATGGTGACGTCGGTATTATTGTTATCATAGACACAGCATGGTGATGTCGGTATTATTGTTGTTATAGACACAGCATGGTGAGGTCGGTATTATTGTTATCATAGACACAGCATGGTGACGTCGGTATCATTGTTAACATAGACACAGCATGGTGACGTCGGCATTATCGTTATCATAGACACAGCATGGTGACGTCGGTATTATTGTTATCATAGACACAGCATGGTGACGTCGGTATTATTGTTATTATAGACACAGCATGGTGAGATTGGTATTATTGTTATCATAGACACAGCATGGTGACGTCGGTATTATTGTTATCATAGACACAGCATGGTGACGTCGGTATTATTTTTATCATAGACACAGCATGGTGACGTCGGTATTATTGTTATCATAGACACTGCATGGCGACGTCGGTATTATTGATATTATAGACACAGCATGGTGAGATCGGTATTATTGTTATCATAGACACAGCATGGTGACGTCGGTATTATTGTTATCATAGACACAGCATGGTGACGTCGGCATTATCGTTATCATAGACACAGCATGGTGACGTCGGCATTATCGTTATCATAGACACAGCATGGTGACGTCGGTATTATTGTTATTATAGACACAGCATGGTGACGTCGGTATTATTGTTATCATAGACACAGCATGGTGACGTCGGTATTATTGTTATTATAGACACAGCATGGTGACGTCGGTATTATTGTTATCATAGACACAACATGGTGACGTCGGCATTATCGTTATCATAGACACAGCATGGTGACGTCGGTATTATTGTTATCATAGACACAGCATGGTGACGTCGGTATTATTGTTATTATAGACACAGCATGGTGAGATCGGTATTATTGTTATCATAGACACAGCATGGTGACGTCGGCATTATCGTTATCATAGACACAGCATGGTGACGTCGGTATTATTGTTATGATAGACACAGCATGGTGACGTCGGCATTATCGTTATCATAGACACAGCATGGTGACGTCGGTATTATTGTTATTATAGACACAGCATGATGAGATCGGTATTATTGTTATCATAGACACAGCATGGTGACGTCGGCATTATCGTTATCATAGACACAGCATGGTGACGTCGGTATTATTGTTATCATAGACACAGCATTGTGATGTCGGTATTTTTGTTATCATAGACACAACATGGTGACGTCGGTATTATTGTTATCATAGACACAGCAAGGTGAGATCGGTATTATTGTTATCATAGACACAGCATGGTGACGTCGGTATTATTGTTATTATAGACACAGCATGGTGATGTCGGTATTATTGTTATCATAGACACAGCATGGTGACGTCGGTATTATTGTTATCATAGACACATCATGGAGACGTCGGTATTATTGTTATTATAGACACAGCATGGTGGCGTCATTATTATTGTTATCATGGACACAGCATGCTGACGTCGGCATTATTGTTATCATAGACACAGCATGGTGACGTCGGTATCATTGTTATTATAGACACAGTATGGTGATATCGGTATTATTGTTATCATAGACACAGCATAGTGACGTCGGTATTATTGTTATCATAGACAGAGCATGGTGACATCGGTATTATTATCATAGACACAGCATGGTGACGTCGGTATTATTGTTATCATAGACACAGCATGGTGACGTCGGTATTATTGTTATTATAGACACAGCATGGTGACGTCGGTACTATTGTTATTATAGACACAGCATGGTGACGTCGGTATTATTGTTATTATAGACTCAGCATGGTGACGTCGCCATTATTGTTATCATAGACACAGCATGGTGACGTCGGTATTATTGTTATCATAGACACATCATGGTGACGTCGGTATTATTGATATTATAGACACAGCATGGTGGCGTCATTATTATTGTTATCATGGACACAGCATGCTGACGTCGGCATTATTGTTATCATAGACACAGCATGGTGACGTCGGTATTATTGTTATTATAGACACAGTATGGTGATATCGGTATTATTCTTATCATAGACACAGCATGGTGACGTCGGTATTATTGTTATCATGGACACAGCATGGTGACGTCGGTATTATTGTTATTATAGACACAGCATGGTGAGATCGGTATTATTGTTATCATAGACACAGCATGGTGAGGTCGGTATTATTGTTATCATAGACACCAGCATGGTGACGTCGGTATCATTGTTATCATAGACACAGCATGGTGACGTTGGTATTATTGTTATCATAGACACAGCATGGTGACGTCGGTATTATTGTTATCATAGACACCAGCATGGTGAGGTCGGTATTATTGTTATCATAGACACCAGCATGGTGACGTCGGTATCATTGTTATCATAGACACAGCATGGTGACGTTGGTATTATGGTTATCATAGACACAGCATGGTGACGTCGGTATTATTGTTATCATAGACACCAGCATGGTGACGTCGGTATTATTGTTATCATAGACACAGCATGGTGACGTCGGTATTATTGTTATTATAGACACCGCATGGTGACGTCGGTATTATTGTTATTATAGACACAGCATGGTGACGTCGGTATTACTGTTATCATAGACACAGCATGGTGACGTCGGTATTATTGTTATCATAGACACAGCATGGTGACGTCGGTATTATTGTTATCATAGACACAGCATGGTGACGTCGGTATTATTGTTATTATAGACACAGCATGGTGACGTCGGTATTACTGTTATCATAGACACAGCATGGTGACGTCGGTATTATTGTTATCATAGACACAGCATGGTGACGTCGGTATTATTGTTATCATAGACACAGCATGGTGACGTCGGTATTATTGTTATTATAGACACAGCATGATGAGATCGGTATTACTGTTATCATAGACACAGCATGGTGACGTCGGCATTATCGTTATCATAGACACAGCATGGTGACGTCGGTATTATTGTTATCATAGACACAGCATTGTGATGTCGGTATTTTTGTTATCATAGACACAACATGGTGACGTCGGTATTATTGTTATCATAGACACAGCAAGGTGAGATCGGTATTATTGTTATCATAGACACAGCATGGTGACGTCGGTATTATTGTTATTATAGACACAGCATGGTGATGTCGGTATTATTGTTATCATAGACACAGCATGGTGACGTCGGTATTATTGTTATCATAGACACATCATGGAGACGTCGGTATTATTGTTATTATAGACACAGCATGGTGGCGTCATTATTATTGTTATCATGGACAGAGCATGCTGACGTCGGCATTATTGTTATCATAGACACAGCATGGTGACGTCGGTATCATTGTTATTATAGACACAGTATGGTGATATCGGTATTATTGTTATCATAGACACAGCATAGTGACGTCGGTATTATTGTTATCATAGACAGAGCATGGTGACATCGGTATTATTATCATAGACACAGCATGGTGACGTCGGTATTATTGTTATCATAGACACAGCATGGTGACGTCGGTATTATTGTTATTATAGACACAGCATGGTGACGTCGGTACTATTGTTATTATAGACACAGCATGGTGACGTCGGTATTATTGTTATTATAGACTCAGCATGGTGACGTCGCCATTATTGTTATCATAGACACAGCATGGTGACGTCGGTATTATTGTTATCATAGACACATCATGGTGACGTCGGTATTATTGATATTATAGACACAGCATGGTGGCGTCATTATTATTGTTATCATGGACACAGCATGCTGACGTCGGCATTATTGTTATCATAGACACAGCATGGTGACGTCGGTATTATTGTTATTATAGACACAGTATGGTGATATCGGTATTATTCTTATCATAGACACAGCATGGTGACGTCGGTATTATTGTTATCATGGACACAGCATGGTGACGTCGGTATTATTGTTATTATAGACACAGCATGGTGAGATCGGTATTATTGTTATCATAGACACAGCATGGTGACGTTGGTATTATTGTTATCATAGACACAGCATGGTGACGTCGGTATTATTGTTAACATAGACAGCATGGTGACGTCGGTATTATTGTTATCATAGACACAGCAAGGTGACGTCGGTATTATTGTTAACATAGACAGCATGGTGACGTCGGTATTATTGTTATCATAGACACAGCAAGGTGACGTCGGTATTATTGTTAACATAGACAGCATGTTGACGTCGGTATTATTGTTATCATAGACACAGCATGGTGACGTCGGTATTATTGTTATCATAGACACAGCATGGTGACGTCGGTATTATTGTTATCATAGACACAGCATGGTGATGTCGGTATTATTGTTATCATAGACACCAGCATGGTGATGTCGGTATTATTGTTATCATAGACACAGCATGGTGACGTCGGTATTATTGTTATCATAGACACAGCATGGTGACGTTGGTATTATTGTTATCATAGACACAGCATGGTGACGTCGGTATTATTGTTAACATAGACAGCATGGTGACGTCGGTATTATTGTTATCATAGACACAGCAAGGTGACGTCGGTATTATTGTTATCATAGACACAGCATGGTGACGTCGGTATTATTGTTATCATAGACACAGCATGGTGATGTCGGTATTATTGTTATCATAGACACCAGCATGGTGATGTCGGTATTATTGTTATCATAGACACAGCATGGTGACGTCGGTATTATTGTTATCATAGACACAGCATGGTGACGTTGGTATTATTGTTATCATAGACACAGCATGGTGATGTCGGTATTATTGTTATCATAGACACAGCATGCTGATGTCGGTATTATTGTTATCATAGACACAGCATGGTGACGTCGGTATTATTGTTATCATAGACACAGCATGGTGATGTCGGTATTATTGTTATCATAGACACAGCATGGTGACGTCGGTATTATTGTTATCATAGACACAGCATGGTGACGTCCGTATTATTGTTATCATAGACACAGCATGGTGATGTCGGTATTATTGTTATCATAGACACAGCATGGTGATGTCGGTATTATTGTTCTCATAGACACAGCATGGTGACGTCGGTATTATTGTTATCATAGACACAGCATGGTGACGTCGGTATTATTGTTATCATAGACACAGCATGGTGATGTCGGTATTATTGTTATCATAGACACAGCATGGTGATGTCGGTATTATTGTTATCATAGACACAGCATGGTGATGTCGGTATTATTGTTATCATAGACACAGCATGGTGATGTCGGTATTATTGTTATCATAGACACAGCATGGTGATGTCGGTATTATTGTTATCATAGACACAGCATGGTGACGTCGGTATTATTGTTATCATAGACACAGCATGGTGATGTCGGTATTATTGTTATCATAGACACTGCATGGTGACGTCGGTATTATTGTTATCATAGACACAGCATGGTGATGTCGGTATTATTGTTATCATAGACACAGCATGGTGATGTCGGTATTATTGTTATCATAGACACCAGCATGGTGATGTCGGTATTATTGTTATCATAGACACCAGCATGGTGACGTTGGTATTATTATTAACATAGACACAGCATTGTGACGTCGGTATTATTGTTATCATAGACACAGCATGGTGACGTCGGTATTATTGTTATCATAGACACAGCATGGTGATGTCGGTATTATTGTTATCATAGGCACAGCATGGTGACGTCGGTATTATTGTTATCATAGACACAGCATGGTGAGGTCGGTATTATTGTTATCATAGACACAGCATGGTGATGTCGGTATTATTGTTATCATAGACACAGCATGGTGACGTCGGTATTATTGTTATCATAGACACAGCATGGTGATGTCGGTATTATTGTTATCATAGACACAGCATGGTGATGTCGGTATTATTGTTATCATAGACACCAGCATGGTGATGTCGGTATTATTGTTATCATGAACACAGCATGGTGACGTTGGTATTATTGTTAACATAGACACAGCATTGTGACGTCGGTATTATTGTTATCATAGACACAGCATGGTGACGTCGGTATTATTGTTATCATAGACACAGCATGGTGATGTCGGTATTATTGTTATCATAGGCACAGCATGGTGACGTCGGTATTATTGTTATCATAGACACAGCATGGTGAGGTCGGTATTATTGTTATCATAGGCACAGCATGGTGACGTCGGTATTATTGTTATCATAGACACAGCATGGTGACGTCGGTATTATTGTTATCATAGACACAGCATGGTGACGTCGGTATTATTGTTATCATAGACACAGCATGGTGACGTCGGTATTATTGTTATCATAGACACAGCATGGTGACGTCGGTATTATTGTTATCATAGACACAGCATTGTGACGTCGGTATTATTGTTATCATAGACACAGCATGGTGATGTCGGTATTATTGTTATCATAGACACAGCATGGTGAGGTCGGTATTATTGTTATCATAGACACAGCATGGTGATGTCGGTATTATTGTTATCATAGACACAGCATGGTGACGTCGGTATTATTGTTATCATAGACACAGCATGGTGATGTCGGTATTATTGTTATCATAGACACAGCATGGTGATGTCGGTATTATTGTTATCATAGACACCAGCATGGTGATGTCGGTATTATTGTTATCATAGACAGAGCATAGTGACGTTGGTATTATTGTTAACATAGACACAGCATTGTGACGTCGGTATTATTGTTATCATAGACACAGCAGGGTGACGTCGGTATTATTGTTATCATAGACACAGCATGGTGATGTCGGTATTATTGTTATCATAGGCACAGCATGGTGACGTCGGTATTATTGTTATCATAGACACAGCATGGTGAGGTCGGTATTATTGTTATCATAGGCACAGCATGGTGACGTCGGTATTATTGTTATCATAGACACAGCATTGTGACGTCGGTATTATTGTTATCATAGACACAGCATGGTGACGTCGGTATTATTGTTATCATAGACACAGCATGGTGACGTCGGTATTATTGTTATCATAGACACAGCATGGTGACGTCGGTATTATTGTTATCATAGACACAGCATTGTGACGTCGGTATTATTGTTATCATAGACACAGCATGGTGACGTCGGTATTATTGTTATCATAGACACAGCATGGTGACGTCGGTATTATTGTTATCATAGACACAGCATGGTGACGTCGGTATTATTGTTATTATAGACACAGCATGGTGACGTCGGTATTATCATTATTATAGACACAGCATGGTGACGTCGGTATTATTGTTATCATAGACACCAGCATGGTGACGTCGGCATTATCGTTATCATAGACACAGCATGGTGACGTCGGTATTATTGTTATTATAGACACAGCATGGTGACGTCGGTATTATTGTTATCATAGACACAGCATTGTGACGTCGGTATTATTGTTATTATAGACACAGCATGGTGACGTCGGTATTATTGTTATCATAGACACAGCATTGTGACGTCGGTATTATTGTTATCATAGACACAGCATGGTGACGTCGGTATTATTGTTATTATAGACACAGCATGGTGACGTCGGTATTATCATTATTATAGACACAGCATGGTGACGTCGGTATTATTGTTATCATAGACACCAGCATGGTGACGTCGGCATTATCGTTATCATAGACACAGCATGGTGACGTCGGTATTATTGTTATCATAGACACAGCATGGTGACGTCGGTATTATTGTTATCATAGACACAGCATGGTGACGTCGGTATTATTGTTATCATAGACACAGCATGGTGACGTCGGTATTATTGTTATCATAGACACAGCATGGTGACGTCGGTATTATTGTTATCATGGACACAGCATGGTGACGTCGGTATTATTGTTATTATAGACACAGCATGGTGAGATCGGTATTATTGTTATCATAGACACAGCATGGTGAGGTCGGTATTATTGTTATCATAGACACCAGCATGGTGACGTCGGTATCATTGTTATCATAGACACAGCATGGTGACGTTGGTATTATTGTTATCATAGACACAGCATGGTGACGTCGGTATTATTGTTATCATAGACACCAGCATGGTGAGGTCGGTATTATTGTTATCATAGACACCAGCATGGTGACGTCGGTATCATTGTTATCATAGACACAGCATGGTGACGTTGGTATTATGGTTATCATAGATACAGCATGGTGACGTCGGTATTATTGTTATCATAGACACCAGCATGGTGACGTCGGTATTATTGTTATCATAGACACAGCATGGTGACGTCGGTATTATTGTTATTATAGACACAGCATGGTGACGTCGGTATTATTGTTATTATAGACACAGCATGGTGACGTCGGTATTACTGTTATCATAGACACAGCATGGTGACGTCGGTATTATTGTTATCATAGACACAGCACGGTGACGTCGGTATTATTGTTATCATAGACACACTATGGTGACGTCGGTATTATTGTTATTATAGACACAGCATGGTGACGTCGGTATTACTGTTATCATAGACACAGCATGGTGACGTCGGTATTATTGTTATCATAGACACAGCATGGTGACGTCGGTATTATTGTTATCATAGACACAGCATGGTGACGTCGGTATTATTGTTATTATAGACACAGCATGGTGACGTCGGTATTACTGTTATCATAGACACAGCATGGTGACGTCGGTATAATTGTTATCATAGACACAGCATGGTGACGTCGGTATTATTGTTATCATAGACACAGCATGGTGACGTCGGTATTATTGTTATTATAGACACAGCATGGTGACGTCGGTATTATTGTTATTATAGACACAGCATGGTGACGTCGGTATTATTGTTATCATAGACACAGCATGGTGACGTCGGTATTATTGTTATCATAGACACAGCATGGTGACGTCGGTATTATTGTTATCATAGACACCAGCATGTTGACGTCGGTATTATTGTTAACATAGACACAGCATGGTGACGTCGGTATTATTGTTATCATAGACACAGCATGGTGACGTCGGTATTATTGTTATCATAGACACAGCATGGTGACGTCGGTATTATTATTATTATAGACACAGCATGGTGACGTCGGTATTATTGTTATCATAGACACAGCATGGTGATGTCGGTATTATTGTTGTTATAGACACAGCATGGTGAGGTCGGTATTATTGTTATCATAGACACAGCATGGTGACGTCGGTATCATTGTTAACATAGACACAGCATGGTGACGTCGGCATTATCGTTATCATAGACACAGCATGGTGACGTCGGTATTATTGTTATCATAGACACAGCATGGTGACGTCGGTATTATTGTTATTATAGACACAGCATGGTGAGATTGGTATTATTGTTATCATAGACACAGCATGGTGACGTCGGTATTATTGTTATCATAGACACAGCATGGTGACGTCGGTATTATTTTTATCATAGACACAGCATGGTGACGTCGGTATTATTGTTATCATAGACACTGCATGGCGACGTCGGTATTATTGATATTATAGACACAGCATGGTGAGATCGGTATTATTGTTATCATAGACACAGCATGGTGACGTCGGTATTATTGTTATCATAGACACAGCATGGTGACGTCGGCATTATCGTTATCATAGACACAGCATGGTGACGTCGGCATTATCGTTATCATAGACACAGCATGGTGACGTCGGTATTATTGTTATTATAGACACAGCATGGTGACGTCGGTATTATTGTTATCATAGACACAGCATGGTGACGTCGGTATTATTGTTATTATAGACACAGCATGGTGACGTCGGTATTATTGTTATCATAGACACAACATGGTGACGTCGGCATTATCGTTATCATAGACACAGCATGGTGACGTCGGTATTATTGTTATCATAGACACAGCATGGTGACGTCGGTATTATTGTTATTATAGACACAGCATGGTGAGATCGGTATTATTGTTATCATAGACACAGCATGGTGACGTCGGCATTATCGTTATCATAGACACAGCATGGTGACGTCGGTATTATTGTTATGATAGACACAGCATGGTGACGTCGGCATTATCGTTATCATAGACACAGCATGGTGACGTCGGTATTATCGTTATCATAGACACAGCATGGTGACGTCGGTATTATTGTTATCATAGACACAGCATTGTGATGTCGGTATTTTTGTTATCATAGACACAACATGGTGACGTCGGTATTATTGTTATCATAGACACAGCAAGGTGAGATCGGTATTATTGTTATCATAGACACAGCATGGTGACGTCGGTATTATTGTTATTATAGACACAGCATGGTGATGTCGGTATTATTGTTATCATAGACACAGCATGGTGACGTCGGTATTATTGTTATCATAGACACATCATGGAGACGTCGGTATTATTGTTATTATAGACACAGCATGGTGGCGTCATTATTATTGTTATCATGGACACAGCATGCTGACGTCGGCATTATTGTTATCATAGACACAGCATGGTGACGTCGGTATCATTGTTATTATAGACACAGTATGGTGATATCGGTATTATTGTTATCATAGACACAGCATAGTGACGTCGGTATTATTGTTATCATAGACAGAGCATGGTGACATCGGTATTATTATCATAGACACAGCATGGTGACGTCGGTATTATTGTTATCATGGACACAGCATGGTGACGTCGGTATTATTGTTATTATAGACACAGCATGGTGACGTCGGTACTATTGTTATTATAGACACAGCATGGTGACGTCGGTATTATTGTTATTATAGACTCAGCATGGTGACGTCGCCATTATTGTTATCATAGACACAGCATGGTGACGTCGGTATTATTGTTATCATAGACACATCATGGTGACGTCGGTATTATTGATATTATAGACACAGCATGGTGGCGTCATTATTATTGTTATCATGGACACAGCATGCTGACGTCGGCATTATTGTTATCATAGACACAGCATGGTGACGTCGGTATTATTGTTATTATAGACACAGCATGGTGACGTCGGTATTATTGTTATCATAGACACAGCATGGTGACGTCGGTATTATTGTTATCATAGACACAGCATGGTGACGTCGGTATTATTGTTATCATAGACACCAGCATGTTGACGTCGGTATTATTGTTAACATAGACACAGCATGGTGACGTCGGTATTATTGTTATCATAGACACAGCATGGTGACGTCGGTATTATTGTTATCATAGACACAGCATGGTGACGTCGGTATTATTATTATTATAGACACAGCATGGTGACGTCGGTATTATTGTTATCATAGACACAGCATGGTGATGTCGGTATTATTGTTGTTATAGACACAGCATGGTGAGGTCGGTATTATTGTTATCATAGACACAGCATGGTGACGTCGGTATCATTGTTAACATAGACACAGCATGGTGACGTCGGCATTATCGTTATCATAGACACAGCATGGTGACGTCGGTATTATTGTTATCATAGACACAGCATGGTGACGTCGGTATTATTGTTATTATAGACACAGCATGGTGAGATTGGTATTATTGTTATCATAGACACAGCATGGTGACGTCGGTATTATTGTTATCATAGACACAGCATGGTGACGTCGGTATTATTTTTATCATAGACACAGCATGGTGACGTCGGTATTATTGTTATCATAGACACTGCATGGCGACGTCGGTATTATTGATATTATAGACACAGCATGGTGAGATCGGTATTATTGTTATCATAGACACAGCATGGTGACGTCGGTATTATTGTTATCATAGACACAGCATGGTGACGTCGGCATTATCGTTATCATAGACACAGCATGGTGACGTCGGCATTATCGTTATCATAGACACAGCATGGTGACGTCGGTATTATTGTTATTATAGACACAGCATGGTGACGTCGGTATTATTGTTATCATAGACACAGCATGGTGACGTCGGTATTATTGTTATTATAGACACAGCATGGTGACGTCGGTATTATTGTTATCATAGACACAACATGGTGACGTCGGCATTATCGTTATCATAGACACAGCATGGTGACGTCGGTATTATTGTTATCATAGACACAGCATGGTGACGTCGGTATTATTGTTATTATAGACACAGCATGGTGAGATCGGTATTATTGTTATCATAGACACAGCATGGTGACGTCGGCATTATCGTTATCATAGACACAGCATGGTGACGTCGGTATTATTGTTATGATAGACACAGCATGGTGACGTCGGCATTATCGTTATCATAGACACAGCATGGTGACGTCGGTATTATCGTTATCATAGACACAGCATGGTGACGTCGGTATTATTGTTATCATAGACACAGCATTGTGATGTCGGTATTTTTGTTATCATAGACACAACATGGTGACGTCGGTATTATTGTTATCATAGACACAGCAAGGTGAGATCGGTATTATTGTTATCATAGACACAGCATGGTGACGTCGGTATTATTGTTATTATAGACACAGCATGGTGATGTCGGTATTATTGTTATCATAGACACAGCATGGTGACGTCGGTATTATTGTTATCATAGACACATCATGGAGACGTCGGTATTATTGTTATTATAGACACAGCATGGTGGCGTCATTATTATTGTTATCATGGACACAGCATGCTGACGTCGGCATTATTGTTATCATAGACACAGCATGGTGACGTCGGTATCATTGTTATTATAGACACAGTATGGTGATATCGGTATTATTGTTATCATAGACACAGCATAGTGACGTCGGTATTATTGTTATCATAGACAGAGCATGGTGACATCGGTATTATTATCATAGACACAGCATGGTGACGTCGGTATTATTGTTATCATGGACACAGCATGGTGACGTCGGTATTATTGTTATTATAGACACAGCATGGTGACGTCGGTACTATTGTTATTATAGACACAGCATGGTGACGTCGGTATTATTGTTATTATAGACTCAGCATGGTGACGTCGCCATTATTGTTATCATAGACACAGCATGGTGACGTCGGTATTATTGTTATCATAGACACATCATGGTGACGTCGGTATTATTGATATTATAGACACAGCATGGTGGCGTCATTATTATTGTTATCATGGACACAGCATGCTGACGTCGGCATTATTGTTATCATAGACACAGCATGGTGACGTCGGTATTATTGTTATTATAGACACAGTATGGTGATATCGGTATTATTCTTATCATAGACACAGCATGGTGACGTCGGTATTATTGTTATCATGGACACAGCATGGTGACGTCGGTATTATTGTTATTATAGACACAGCATGGTGAGATCGGTATTATTGTTATCATAGACACAGCATGGTGAGGTCGGTATTATTGTTATCATAGACACCAGCATGGTGACGTCGGTATCATTGTTATCATAGACACAGCATGGTGACGTTGGTATTATTGTTATCATAGACACAGCATGGTGACGTCGGTATTATTGTTATCATAGACACCAGCATGGTGAGATCGGTATTATTGTTATCATAGACACCAGCATGGTGACGTCGGTATCATTGTTATCATAGACACAGCATGGTGACGTTGGTATTATGGTTATCATAGACACAGCATGGTGACGTCGGTATTATTGTTATCATAGACACCAGCATGGTGACGTCGGTATTATTGTTATCATAGACACAGCATGGTGACGTCGGTATTATTGTTATTATAGACACCGCATGGTGACGTCGGTATTATTGTTATTATAGACACAGCATGGTGACGTCGGTATTACTGTTATCATAGACACAGCATGGTGACGTCGGTATTATTGTTATCATAGACACAGCATGGTGACGTCGGTATTATTGTTATCATAGACACAGCATGGTGACGTCGGTATTATTGTTATTATAGACACAGCATGGTGACGTCGGTATTACTGTTATCATAGACACAGCATGGTGACGTCGGTATTATTGTTATCATAGACACAGCATGGTGACGTCGGTATTATTGTTATCATAGACACAGCATGGTGACGTCGGTATTATTGTTATTATAGACACAGCATGATGAGATCGGTATTACTGTTATCATAGACACAGCATGGTGACGTCGGCATTATCGTTATCATAGACACAGCATGGTGACGTCGGTATTATTGTTATCATAGACACAGCATTGTGATGTCGGTATTTTTGTTATCATAGACACAACATGGTGACGTCGGTATTATTGTTATCATAGGCACAGCAAGGTGAGATCGGTATTATTGTTATCATAGACACAGCATGGTGACGTCGGTATTATTGTTATTATAGACACAGCATGGTGATGTCGGTATTATTGTTATCATAGACACAGCATGGTGACGTCGGTATTATTGTTATCATAGACACATCATGGAGACGTCGGTATTATTGTTATTATAGACACAGCATGGTGGCGTCATTATTATTGTTATCATGGACAGAGCATGCTGACGTCGGCATTATTGTTATCATAGACACAGCATGGTGACGTCGGTATCATTGTTATTATAGACACAGTATGGTGATATCGGTATTATTGTTATCATAGACACAGCATAGTGACGTCGGTATTATTGTTATCATAGACAGAGCATGGTGACATCGGTATTATTATCATAGACACAGCATGGTGACGTCGGTATTATTGTTATCATAGACACAGCATGGTGACGTCGGTATTATTGTTATTATAGACACAGCATGGTGACGTCGGTACTATTGTTATTATAGACACAGCATGGTGACGTCGGTATTATTGTTATTATAGACTCAGCATGGTGACGTCGCCATTATTGTTATCATAGACACAGCATGGTGACGTCGGTATTATTGTTATCATAGACACATCATGGTGACGTCGGTATTATTGATATTATAGACACAGCATGGTGGCGTCATTATTATTGTTATCATGGACACAGCATGCTGACGTCGGCATTATTGTTATCATAGACACAGCATGGTGACGTCGGTATTATTGTTATTATAGACACAGTATGGTGATATCGGTATTATTCTTATCATAGACACAGCATGGTGACGTCGGTATTATTGTTATCATGGACACAGCATGGTGACGTCGGTATTATTGTTATTATAGACACAGCATGGTGAGATCGGTATTATTGTTATCATAGACACAGCATGGTGAGGTCGGTATTATTGTTATCATAGACACCAGCATGGTGACGTCGGTATCATTGTTATCATAGACACAGCATGGTGACGTTGGTATTATTGTTATCATAGACACAGCATGGTGACGTCGGTATTATTGTTATCATAGACACCAGCATGGTGAGGTCGGTATTATTGTTATCATAGACACCAGCATGGTGACGTCGGTATCATTGTTATCATAGACACAGCATGGTGACGTTGGTATTATGGTTATCATAGACACAGCATGGTGACGTCGGTATTATTGTTATCATAGACACCAGCATGGTGACGTCGGTATTATTGTTATCATAGACACAGCATGGTGACGTCGGTATTATTGTTATTATAGACACCGCATGGTGACGTCGGTATTATTGTTATTATAGACACAGCATGGTGACGTCGGTATTACTGTTATCATAGACACAGCATGGTGACGTCGGTATTATTGTTATCATAGACACAGCATGGTGACGTCGGTATTATTGTTATCATAGACACAGCATGGTGACGTCGGTATTATTGTTATTATAGACACAGCATGGTGACGTCGGTATTACTGTTATCATAGACACAGCATGGTGACGTCGGTATTATTGTTATCATAGACACAGCATGGTGACGTCGGTATTATTGTTATCATAGACACAGCATGGTGACGTCGGTATTATTGTTATTATAGACACAGCATGGTGACGTCGGTATTACTGTTATCATAGACACAGCATGGTGACGTCGGTATTATTGTTATCATAGACACAGCATGGTGACGTCGGTATTATTGTTATCATAGACACAGCATGGTGACGTCGGTATTATTGTTATTATAGACACAGCATGGTGACGTCGGTATTATTGTTATTATAGACACAGCATGGTGACGTCGGTATTATTGTTATCATAGACACAGCATGGTGACGTCGGTATTATTGTTATCATAGACACAGCATGGTGACGTCGGTATTATTGTTATCATAGACACCAGCATGGTGACGTCGGTATTATTGTTAACATAGACACAGCATGGTGACGTCGGTATTATTGTTATCATAGACACAGCATGGTGACGTCGGTATTATTGTTATCATAGACACAGCATGGTGACGTCGGTATTATTATTATTATAGACACAGCATGGTGACGTCGGTATTATTGTTATCATAGACACAGCATGGTGATGTCGGTATTATTGTTATTATAGACACAGCATGGTGAGGTCGGTATTATTGTTATCATAGACACAGCATGGTGACGTCGGTATCATTGTTAACATAGACACAGCATGGTGACGTCGGCATTATCGTTATCATAGACACAGCATGGTGACGTCGGTATTATTGTTATCATAGACACAGCATGGTGACGTCGGTATTATTGTTATTATAGACACAGCATGGTGAGATTGGTATTATTGTTATCATAGACACAGCATGGTGACGTCGGTATTATTGTTATCATAGACACAGCATGGTGACGTCGGTATTATTTTTATCATAGACACAGCATGGTGACGTCGGTATTATTGTTATCATAGACACTGCATGGTGACGTCGGTATTATTGTTATTATAGACACAACATGGTGAGATCGGTATTATTGCTATCATAGACACAGCATGGTGACGTCGGTATTATTGTTATCATAGACACAGCATGGTGACGTCGGCATTATCGTTATCATAGACACAGCATGGTGACGTCGGCATTATCGTTATCATAGACACAGCATGGTGACGTCGGTATTATTGTTATTATAGACACAGCATGGTGAGATCGGTATTATTGTTATCATAGACACAGCATGGTGACGTCGGCATTATCGTTATCATAGACACAGCATGGTGACGTCGGTATTATTGTTATCATAGACACAGCATGGTGACGTCGGCATTATCGTTATCATAGACACAGCATGGTGACGTCGGTATTATTGTTATTATAGACACAGCATGGTGAGATCGGTATTATTGTTATCATAGACACAGCATGGTGACGTCGGCATTATCGTTATCATAGACACAGCATGGTGACGTCGGTATTATTGTTATCATAGACACAGCATGGTGATGTCGGTATTATTGTTATCATAGACACAACATGGTGACGTCGGTATTATTGTTATCATAGACACAGCAAGGTGAGATCGGTATTATTGTTATCATAGACACAGCATGGTGACGTCGGTATTATTGTTATCATAGACACAGCAAGGTGAGATCGGTATTATTGTTATCATAGACACAACATGGTGACGTCGGTATTATTGTTATCATAGACACAGCAAGGTGAGATCGGTATTATTGTTATTATAGACACAGCATGGTGACGTCGGTATTATTGTTATTATAGACACAGCATGGTGATGTCGGTATTATTGTTATCATAGACACAGCATGGTGACGTCGGTATTATTGTTATCATAGACACATCATGGAGACGTCGGTATTATTGTTATTATAGACACAGCATGGTGGCGTCATTATTATTGTTATCATGGACACAGCATGCTGACGTCGGCATTATTGTTATCATAGACACAGCATGGTGACGTCGGTATCATTGTTATTATAGACACAGCAAGGTGAGATCGGTATTATTGTTATTATAGACACAGCATGGTGGCGTCATTATTATTGTTATCATGGACACAGCATGCTGACGTCGGCATTATTGTTATCATAGACACAACATGGTGACGTCGGTATTATTGTTATCATAGACACAGCAAGGTGAGATCGGTATTATTGTTATCATAGACACAACATGGTGACGTCGGTATTATTGTTATCATAGACACAGCAAGGTGAGATCGGTATTATTGTTATTATAGACACAGCATGGTGACGTCGGTATTATTGTTATTATAGACACAGCATGGTGATGTCGGTATTATTGTTATCATAGACACAGCATGGTGACGTCGGTATTATTGTTATCATAGACACATCATGGAGACGTCGGTATTATTGTTATTATAGACACAGCATGGTGGCGTCATTATTATTGTTATCATGGACACAGCATGCTGACGTCGGCATTGTTGTTATCATAGACACAGCATGGTGACGTCGGTATCATTGTTATTATAGACACAGTATGGTGATATCGGTATTATTGTTATCATAGACACAGCATAGTGACGTCGGTATTATTGTTATCATAGACAGAGCATGGTGACATCGGTATTATTATCATAGACACAGCATGGTGACGTCGGTATTATTGTTATCATAGACACAGCATGGTGACGTCGGTATTATTGTTATTATAGACACAGCATGGTGACGTCGGTACTATTGTTATTATAGACACAGCATGGTGACGTCGGTATTATTGTTATTATAGACTCAGCATGGTGACGTCGCCATTATTGTTATCATAGACACAGCATGGTGACGTCGGTATTATTGTTATCATAGACACATCATGGTGACGTCGGTATTATTGTTATTATAGACACAGCATGGTGGCGTCATTATTATTGTTATCATGGACACAGCATGCTGACGTCGGCATTATTGTTATCATAGACACAGCATGGTGACGTCGGTATCATTATTATTATAGACACAGTATGGTGATATCGGTATTATTGTTATCATAGACACAGCATAGTGACGTCGGTATTATTGTTATCATAGACAGAGCATGGTGACATCGGTATTATTATCATAGACACAGCATGGTGACGTCGGTATTATTGTTATCATAGACACAGCATGGTGACGTCGGTATTATTGTTATTATAGACACAGCATGGTGACGTCGGTATTATTGTTATTATAGACTCAGCATGGTGACGTCGCCATTATTGTTATCATAGACACAGCATGGTGACGTCGGTATTATTGTTATCATAGACACATCATGGTGACGTCGGTATTATTGTTATTATAGACACAGCATGGTGGCGTCATTATTATTGTTATCATAGACACAGCATGCTGACGTCGGCATTTTTGTTATCATAGACACAGCATGGTGACGTCGGTATTATTGTTATTATAGACACAGTATGGTGATATTGGTATTATTGTTATCATAGACACAGCATGGTGACGTTGGTATTATTGTTATCATAGACACAGCATGGTGACGTTGGTATTATTGTTATCATAGACACAGCATGGTGAGGTCGGTATTATTGTTATCATAGACACAGCATGGTGACGCCGGTATCATTGTTATCATAGACACAACACGGTGGCGTTGGTATTATTGTTAACATAGACACAGCATGGTGATTTCGGTAATATTTTTATCATAGACACAGCATGGTGATGTCGGTATTATTGTTATCATAGACACAGCATGGTGATGTCAGTATTATTGTTATCATAGACACAGCATAGTGACGTCGGTATTATTGGTGTCATAGACACAGCATAGTGACGTCGGTATTATTGTTGTCATAGACACAGCATGGTGATGTCGGTATTATTGTTATTATAGACACAGCATGGTGACGTCGGTATTATTGTTATCATAGACACAGCATGGTGATGTCAGTATTATTGTTATCATAGACACAGCATAGTGACGTTGGTATTATTGTTATCATAGACACAGCATGGTGATGTCGGTATTATTGTTATCATAGACACAGCATGGTGATGTCAGTATTATTGTTATCATAGACACAGCATAGTGACGTCGGTATTATTGTTGTCATAGACACAGCATAGTGACGTCGGTATCATTGTTATCATAGACACAGCATGGTGACGTTGGTATTATTGTTATCATAGACACAGCATGGTGACGTCGGTATTATTGTTATCATAGACACCAGCATGGTGACGTCGGTATTATTGTTATCATGGACACAGCATGGTGACGTCGGTATTATTGTTATTATAGACACAGCATGGTGACGTCGGTATTATTGTTATTATAGACACAGCATGGTGACGTCGGTATTACTGTTATCATAGACACAGCATGGTGACGTCGGTATTATTGTTATCATAGACACAGCATGGTGACGTCGGTATTATTGTTATCATAGATACAGCATGGTGACGTCGGTATTATTGTTATTATAGACACAGCATGGTGACGTCGGTATTACTGTTATCATAGACACAGCATGGTGACGTCGGTATTATTGTTATCATAGACACAGCATGGTGACGTCGGTATTATTGTTATCATAGACACAGCATGGTGACGTCGGTATTATTGTTATTATAGACACAGCATGGTGACGTCGGTATTACTGTTATCATAGACACAGCATGGTGACGTCGGTATTATTGTTATCATAGACACAGCATGGTGACGTCGGTATTATTGTTATCATAGACACAGCATGGTGACGTCGGTATTATTGTTATTATAGACACAGCATGGTGACGTCGGTATTATTGTTATTATAGACACAGCATGGTGACGTCGGTATTATTGTTATCATGGACACAGCATGGTGACGTCGGTATTATTGTTATCATAGACACAGCATGGTGACGTCGGTATTATTGTTATCATAGACACCAGCATGGTGACGTCGGTATTATTGTTAACATAGACACAGCATGGTGACGTCGGTATTATTGTTATCATAGACACAGCATGGTGACGTCGGTATTATTGTTATCATAGACACAGCATGGTGACGTCGGTATTATTATTATTATAGACACAGCATGGTGACGTCGGTATTATTGTTATCATAGACACAGCATGGTGATGTCGGTATTATTGTTATTGTAGACACAGCATGATGAGGTCGGTATTATTGTTATCATAGACACAGCATGGTGACGTCGGTATCATTGTTAACATAGACACAGCATGGTGACGTCGGCATTATCGTTATCATAGACACAGCATGGTGACGTCGGTATTATTGTTATCATAGACACAGCATGGTGACGTCGGTATTATTGTTATTATAGACACAGCATGGTGAGATTGGTATTATTGTTATCATAGACACAGCATGGTGACGTCGGTATTATTGTTATCATAGACACAGCATGGTGACGTCGGTATTATTGTTATCATAGACACAGCATGGTGACGTCGGTATTATTGTTATCATAGACACTGCATGGTGACGTCGGTATTATTGTTATTATAGACACAGCATGGTGAGATCGGTATTATTGTTATCATAGACACAGCATGGTGACGTCGGTATTATTGTTATCATAGACACAGCATGGTGACGTCGGCATTATCGTTATCATAGACACAGCATGGTGACGTCGGCATTATCGTTATCATAGACACAGCATGGTGACGTCGGTATTATTGTTATTATAGACACAGCATGGTGAGATCGGTATTATTGTTATCATAGACACAGCATGGTGACGTCGGCATTATCGTTATCATAGACACAGCATGGTGACGTCGGTATTATTGTTATGATAGACACAGCATGGTGACGTCGGCATTATCGTTATCATAGACACAGCATGGTGACGTCGGTATTATTGTTTTTATAGACACAGCATGGTGAGATCGGTATTATTGTTATCATAGACACAGCATGGTGACGTCGGCATTATCGTTATCATAGACACAGCATGGTGACGTCGGTATTATTGTTATCATAGACACAGCATGGTGATGTCGGTATTATTGTTATCATAGACACAACATGGTGACGTCGGTATTATTGTTATCATAGACACAGCATGGTGACGTCGGTATTATTGTTATTATAGACACAGCATGGTGATGTCGGTATTATTGTTATCATAGACACAGCATGGTGACGTCGGTATTATTGTTATCATAGACACATCATGGAGACGTCGGTATTATTGTTATTATAGACACAGCATGGTGGCGTCATTATTATTGTTATCATGGACACAGCATGCTGACGTCGGCATTATTGTTATCATAGACACAGCATGGTGACGTCGGTATCATTGTTATTATAGACACAGTATGGTGATATCGGTATTATTGTTATCATAGACACAGCATAGTGACGTCGGTATTATTGTTATCATAGACAGAGCATGGTGACATCGGTATTATTATCATAGACACAGCATGGTGACGTTGGTATTATTGTTATCATAGACACAGCATGTTGACGTCGGTATTATTGTTATTATAGACACAGCATGGTGACGTCGGTACTATTGTTATTATAGACACAGCATGGTGACGTCGGTATTATTGTTATTATAGACTCAGCATGGTGACGTCGCCATTATTGTAATCATAGACACAGCATGGTGACGTCGGTATTATTGTTATCATAGACACATCATGGTGACGTCGGTGTTATTGTTATTATAGACACAGCATGGTGGCGTCATTATTATTGTTATCATGGACACAGCATGCTGACGTCGGCATTATTGTTATCATAGACACAGCATGGTGACGTCGGTATTATTGTTATTATAGACACAGTATGGTGATATCGGTATTATTGTTATCATAGACACAGCATGGTGACGTCGGTATTATTGTTATTATAGACACAGTATGGTGATATCGGTATTATTGTTATCATAGACACAGCATGGTGACGTCGGTATTATTGTTATCATAGACACAGCATGGTGACGTCGGTATTATTGTTATCATAGACACGGCATGGTGCTATTGGCATCATTGTTATCATAGACACAGCATGGTGAGGTCGGTATTATTGTTATCATAGACACAGCATGGTGACGCCGGTATCATTGTTAACATAGACACAGCATGGTGATTTCGGTAATATTTTTATCATAGACACAGCATGGTGATGTCGGTATTATTGTTATCATAGACACAGCATAATGACGTCGGTATTATTGTTATCATAGACACAGCATGGTGATGTCGGTATTATTGTTGTCATAGACACAGCATGGTGATGTCGGTATTATTGTTATCATAGACATAGCATGGTGATGTCGGTATTATTGTTGTCATAGACACAGCATGGTGATGTCGGTATTATTGTTATTATAGACACAGCATGGTGACGTCGGTATTATTGTTATCATAGACACAGCATGGTGATGTCAGTATTATTGTTATCATAGACACAGCATAGTGACGTTGGTATTATTGTTATCATAGACACAGCATAGTGACGTCGGTATTATTGTTATTATAGACACAGCATGGTGACGTCGGTATTATTGTTATCATAGACACAGCATGGTGACGTCGGTATTATTGTTATCATAGACACAGCATAGTGACGTCGGTATTATTGTTATTATAGACACAGCATGGTGACGTCGGTATTATTGTTATCATAGACACAGCATGGTGACGTCGGTATTATTGTTATCATAGACACAGCATGGTGGCGTCATTATTATTGTTATCATGGACACAGCATGCTGACGTCGGCATTATTGTTATCATAGACACAGCATGGTGACGTCGGTATTATTGTTATTATAGACACAGTATCGTGATATCGGTATTATTGTTATCATAGACACAGCATGGTGACGTCGGTATTATTGTTATTATAGACACAGTATGGTGATATCGGTATTATTGTTATCATAGACACAGCATGGTGACGTCGGTATTATTGTTATCATAGACACAGCATGGTGACGTCGGTATTATTGTTATCATAGACACGGCATGGTGCTATTGGCATCATTGTTATCATAGACACAGCATGGTGAGGTCGGTATTATTGTTATCATAGACACAGCATGGTGACGCCGGTATCATTGTTAACATAGACACAGCATGGTGATTTCGGTAATATTTTTATCATAGACACAGCATGGTGATGTCGGTATTATTGTTATCATAGACACAGCATAATGACGTCGGTATTATTGTTATCATAGACACAGCATGGTGATGTCGGTATTATTGTTGTCATAGACACAGCATGGTGATGTCGGTATTATTGTTATCATAGACATAGCATGGTGATGTCGGTATTATTGTTGTCATAGACACAGCATGGTGATGTCGGTATTATTGTTATTATAGACACAGCATGGTGACGTCGGTATTATTGTTATCATAGACACAGCATGGTGATGTCAGTATTATTGTTATCATAGACACAGCATAGTGACGTTGGTATTATTGTTATCATAGACACAGCATAGTGACGTCGGTATTATTGTTATTATAGACACAGCATGGTGACGTCGGTATTATTGTTATCATAGACACAGCATGGTGACGTCGGTATTATTGTTATCATAGACACAGCAAGGTGATTTCGGTAATATTGTTATCATAGACACAGCATGGTGATGTCAGTATTATTGTTATCATAGACACAGCATGGTGACGTCGGTATTATTGTTATCATAGACACAGCATGGTGACGTCGGTATTATTGTTATCATAGACACGGCATGGTGCTATTGGCATCATTGTTATCATAGACACAGCATGGTGAGGTCGGTATTATTGTTATCATAGACACAGCATGGTGACGCCGGTATCATTGTTAACATAGACACAGCATGGTGATTTCGGTATTGTTGTTAACATAGACACAGCATGGTGATGTCGGTATTATTGTTATCATAGACACAGCATAATGACGTCGGTATTATTGTTATCATAGACACAGCATGGTGATGTCAGTATTATTGTTATCATAGACACAGCATAGTGACGTCGGTATTATTGTTGTCATAGACACAGCATAGTGACGTCGGTATTATTGTTGTCATAGACACAGCATGGTGATGTCGGTATTATTGTTATTATAGACACAGCATGGTGACGTCGGTATTATTGTTATCATAGACACAGCATGGTGATGTCAGTATTATTGTTATCATAGACACAGCATAGTGACGTTGGTATTATTGTTATCATAGACACAGCATGGTGATTTCGGTAATATTTTTATCATAGACACAGCATGGTGATGTCGGTATTATTGTTATCATAGACACAGCATGGTGATGTCAGTATTATTGTTATCATAGACACATCATAGTGACGTTGGTATTATTGTTATCATAGACACAGCATGGTGACGTCGGTATTATTGTTATCATAGACACAGCATGGTGATGTCGGTATTATTGTTATCATAGACACAGCATAGTGACGTCGGTATTATTGTTGTCATAGACACAGCATGGTGATGTCGGTATTATTGTTATCATAGACACAGCATGGTGATGTCGGTATTATTGTTATCATAGACACAGCATGGTGATGTCAGTATTATTGTTATCATAGACACATCATAGTGACGTTGGTATTATTGTTATCATAGACACAGCATGGTGACGTCGGTATTATTGTTATCATAGACACAGCATGGTGATGTCGGTATTATTGTTATCATAGACACAGCATAGTGACGTCGGTATTATTGTTGTCATAGACACAGCATGGTGATGTCGGTATTATTGTTATTATAGACACAGCATGGTGACGTCGGTATTATTGTTATCATAGACACAGCATGGTGACGTCGGTATTATTGTTATCATAGACACAGCATGGTGATGTCGGTATTATTGTTATCATAGACACAGCATGGTGATGTCGGTATTATTGTTATTATAGACACAGCATGGTGACGTCGGTATTATTGTTATCATGGACACAGCATTGTGACGTTGGTATCATTGTTATCATAGACACAGCATGGTGACGTCGGTATTATTGTTATCCTAGACACAGCATAGTGACGTCGGTATTATTGTTATTATTGACACAGCATGGTGATGACGGTATTATTGTTATCAGAGACACAGTATGGTGACGTCGGTATCATTGTTATCATAGACAAAGCATGGTGACATCGGTATTATTGTTATCATAGACACAGCATGGTGACGTCAGTATTATTGTTATCATAGACACAGCATTGTGACGTCGGTATTATTGTTATTATAGACACAGCATGGTGACGTCGGTATTATTGTTATTATAGACACAGCATGGTGACGTCGGTATTAATGTTATCATAGACACAGCATGGTGACGTCGGTATTATTGTTAACATAGACACAGCATGGTGACGTCGGTATTATTGTTATCATAGACGCAGCATGGTGACGTTGTTCTTATTGTTATCATAGACACGGCATGGTGCTATTGGCATCATTGTTATCATAGACATAGCATGGTGACGTCGGTATTATTGTCATCATAGACACAGCATGGTGATGTCGGTATTATTGTTATCATGGACACAGCATGGTGACGTTGGTATTATTGTTATCATGGACACAGCATGGTGACGTCGGTATTATTGTTATTATAGACACAGCATGGTGACGTCGGTATTATTGTTATTATAGACACAGCATGGTGACGTCGGTATCATTGTTATCATAGACACAGCATGGTGACGTCGGTATTGTTGTTATCATAGACACAACATGGTTATGTCGGTATTATTGTTATCATATACACAGCATGGTGACGTCGGTATTATTGTTGTCATAGACACAGCATGGTGACGTCGGTATTATTGTTATCATAGACACGCATGGTGACGTCGGTATTATTGTTGTCATGGACACAGCATGGTGACGTCGGTATTATTGTTATCATAGACACAGCATGGTGACGTCGGTATTATTGTTATCATAGACACAGCATGGTGACGTCGGTATTATTGTTATCATAGACACGCATGGTGACGTCGGTATTATTGTTGTCATAGACACAACATGGTGACGTTGGTATTATTGTTAACATAGACACAGCATGGTGACTTTGGTATTATTGTTATCATAGACACAGCATGGTGACGTCGGTATTATTGTTATCATAGACACAGCATGGTGACGTCGGTATTATTGTTATCATAGACACAGCATGGTGACGTCGGTATTATTGTTATCATAGACACATCATGGTGACGTCGGTATTATTGTTGTCATAGACACAACATGGTGACGTTGGTATTATTGTTAACATAGACACAGCATGGTGACGTTGGTATTATTGTCATTATAGACACAGCATGGTGAGGTCGGTATTTTTGTTATCATAGACACAGCATGGTGACGTCGGTATCGTTGTTATCATAGACAGAGCATGGTGACGTCGGTATTATTGTTATCATAGACACAGCATGGTGATGTCGGTATTATTGTTATCATGGACACAGCATGGTGACGTCAGTATTATTTGTTATCATAGACACAGCATGGTGACGTTGGTATTATTGTTATCATAGACGCGGCATGGTGCTATTGGCATCATAGTTATCATAGACAAAGCATGGTGTCGTCAGTACTATTGTCATCATAGACACAGCATGGTGATGTCGGTATTATTGTTATCATAGACACAGCATGGTGACATCGGTATTAATGTTATCATAGACACAGCATGGTGACGTCGGTATTATTGTTATCATAGACACAGCATGGTGACATCGGTATTAATGTTATCATAGACACAGCATAGTGACGTCGGTGTTATTGTTGTCATAGACAGAACATGGTGACGTTGGTATTATTGTTAACATAGACACAGTATGGTGACGTTGGTATTATTGTTATCATAGACACAGCATGGTGACGTTGGTATTATTGTTATCATAGACACAGCATAGTGACGTCGGTATTATTGTTGTCATAGAAACAACATGGTGACGTTGGTATTATTGTTAACATAGACACAGCATGGTGACGTTGGTATTATTGTTATCATAGACACAGCATGGTGACGTTGCTATTATTGTTATCATAGACACAGCATAGTGACGTTGGTATCATTGTTATCATAGACACAGCATGGTGACGTTGGTATTATTGTCATCATAGACACAGCATGGTGACGTTGGTATCATTGTTATCATAGACACAGCATAGTGACGTTGGTATCATTGTTATCATAGACACAGCATGGTGACGTCGGTATTATTGTTATCATAGACACAGCATGGTGACGTTGGTATCATTGTTATCATAGACACAACATGGTGACGTTGGTATTATTGTTAACATAGACACAGCATGGTGATGTCGGTATTATTGTTATCATAGACACAGCATGGTGACGTCGGTGTTAGTATTATCATAAACACAGCATAGTGACGTCGGTATTATTGTTGTCATAGACACAACATGGTGACGTTGGTATTATTGTTAACATAGACACAGCATAGTGACGTCGGTATTATTGTTGTCATAGACACAACATGGTGACGTTGGTATTATTGTTAACATAGACACAGCATGGTGACGTTGGTATTATTGTTATCATAGACACAGCATGGTGACGTTGGTATTATTGTTAACATAGACAGAGCATGGTGACGTCGGTATTATTGTTATCATAGACACAGCATGGTGACGTCGGTATTATTGTTATCAAAGACACACCATGGTGACGTCGGTATTATTGTTATCATAGACACAGCATTGTGACACCGGTATTAATGTTATCATAGACACAGCATGGTGACGTCGGTATCATTGTTTTCATAGACACAGCATGGTGACGTTGCTATTATTGTTATCATAAGCACAGCATGGTGACGTCGGTATTATTGTTATCATAGACACAGCATGGTTACGTCGGTATTATTGCTATCATAGACACAGCATGGTGACGTCGGTGTTAGTATTATCATAGACACAGCATAGTGACGTTGGTATTATTGTTATCATAGACACATCATGGTGACGTCGGTATTATTGTTATCATAGACACAGAATGGTGACGTCGGTATTATTGCTATCATAGACACAGCATGGTGACGTCGGTGTTAGTATTATCATAGACACAGCATAGTGACGTCGGTATTATTGTTATCATAGACACATCATGGTGACGTCGGTATTATTGTTGTCATAGACACAGCATGGTGACATCGGTATTATTGTTATTGTAGACGGTATCTCAATCGCTGTGTGGTGTACGGTGCCGTTATGACGTCATTCTTTCCTCCCATGGCGCTCACCAGATCGGATTCCACCTCATCGAGTTCTCGCACCAAGTCACGTGGTGTCCTCGATGGCGCCACACACTGACATCATTTCGCCCTCTATAACCCTCGACCAGTGTCACGTGGACGTAGACGTATAGTGGAGAAACAGAAATCGCGTATAAAGTACTCAAAGTATTGTTTTTCTTCTTCTTTTCTCGCAGATGGGACTACCACGGCCGAGAAAAGACGGGCGCCTGTGCCCCCCCCCCCTTTTTTTAACACCGTCTCCTTCCCCACCTATCCCACATACCCCCCCCCACCCCCCGGCCGTCACCCGACGCCTTTCCTCGCCCTTTGAAACCATGGCGACTGGAGGGTCGGCGCCCCGCCCCGGTAGACTGCGGGGACAGACGTCGATTGATTGATCACTCTTCAGATTAAGACCTCAAGGGCAGGGTCACCCCCGCGGGGGGGGGGGGGGGCAGAGGCCGATGGGTGGGCGGGGGGCAGGGGCCGCGAGCGGTGAGAGAATCGGGACAGTGTAGGGAGGTGGCGCGGGTGGGGGTAAGCTGGGGGTTGGCGTGGGGTAGGCGGGGGTGGTCAAATAGAGCCTGCGTGAGAGGGTTGCGAGATGTCCCAAATACTAATGGGTGAGGTGGGGAGGAGGGGTGTGTGGCTACGGCGCCGAGGGTGTGGGTGGTAGTGATGGGAGCTTAGGAGAGGTTGGGGGGGGGGGGGAGGGGGCGCAAGGCTGCAGAAGATAATATGTAGATCGTCGACTGTAATTAGGTTGTTATTTTCACATACTAATATGGGATGAGCAGAGAGACGAGATTGGTGTTGCTTGTCTGGCGGGAGGCGAGTGAGAAGGGAGGGAGGTATGGGTGCTGCTAGCCAGGTTGGGTTCAGGGCGCTATGGATACCAAACTGTAAGAATAAAACTATTCCTGAGTGGGTCCAGTGGTGGTCTCCTCAGACCAGCATCCTGATTAGCGGGAAGGCAGGGGCCAGTGAGGGAGAGAAGTGGGTGAAGGGGGCATTGGGAAGTGAAGGGAGGGAGGGGTGGGGGGTGCGTAGGAGCGGGGAGGTAAGTGGGGTGTAAGAGGGTGGAGCGGAGCGGGGTGTAGGAGGGTGGAGGAGAGCGGGGTGTAGGAGGGTGGAGGGGAGCGGGGTGTAGGAGGGTGGAGGGGAGCGGGGTTTAGGAGGGTGGAGGGGAGCGGGGTGTCGGAGGGTGGAGGGGAGTGGGGTGTAGGAGGGTGGAGGAGAGCGGGGTGTAGGAGGGTGGAGGAGAGCGGGGTGTAGGAGGGTGGAGGAGAGCGGGGTGTAGGAGAGTGGAGGGGAGCGGGGTGTAGGAGGGTGGAGGGGAGCGGGGTGTAGGAGGGTGGAGGGGAGCGGGGTGTAGGAGGGTGGAGGGGAGCGGGGTGTAGGAGGGTGGAGGGGAGCGGGGTGTAGGAAGGTGGAGGGGAGCGGGGTGTAGGAGGGTGGAGGGGAGCGGGGTGTAGGAAGGTGGAGGGGAGCGGGGTGTAGGAGGGTGGAGGGGAGCGGGGTGTAGGAGGGTGGACAGGGGGTCATGGCTGTTATCGACCGCGTCCAGGCAGGCGCCCATCACCACCACCCAGAGTGCTCGCCAAAACCTTAACCACGCCTGTCCAGGCAGAAAAGGGCGACTGATCAAAGCGATGGCCAATCGATGCGGTCAACGGTCAATACAGTTAATACAATGCCCAGTCAATGTCACCAGTTAATACAGTAAATTTGATGTCCAGTCAATACAGTCAACACAATACCCAGTCAATATGATGGTCGGCCAATGAGGTCACAGTCAATACAGTCAATATTATGTCCAAACAATGCGGTCACCAGTCAATATGATATCCAATCAGTGCGGTCACCACTCAATATGATATCCAGCCAGTGCGGTCAATATGTCAATGTGAGCTCAAATCAATACAGTTTACATGATATCCAGTCAATATGGTGTGCAGTCAACATGATCTCCAGTTCATACAATTAACATGATGTCCATTAAATATGGTGTCCAGTCAATGCGGTCAACAATAAATATAGTCAACATGATGTCCAGTCATATATATATATAGTCAGTATAGAGTCGAGTTTCCAGCCGCCATATTGAGATGAGTCCCATAGTGACCTAATTCCTAACGGTGTCCTAAGAGTGATCGTCAAGCCCATCATGTCATTGCTATTGGCGACATTGGATGATACTCTGTCCGGGGTATTGTATCATTTAATTAATTGTTTATTGATACTCCGAAATTCAGTCATTATTTTACGAGGACGACGAAGTAATAACAATAATATTACACGGTACTTGAATCTATTCGAGACGAGACGTAGCGTAAATAATATATTTAATGATTGGTGTCTGTTCTCGGACATGTAGTACTTTTGCACTTAGTTCTTTGAAAATAAAGTTAACGACAAAACGTGTAGCATAAATATAACATATTAACACTAACACGAGTTTTAAAGTTAATCAAATTAGTTTAGGAGAACGGCATGCGGTACGACAATACACGCTGGTATTCCTCACCGCTGGGGATCATCAAGATCGAGTTCGGTCTTCAACACTGTGACTATAATGGTGTCACTTTGCACGTTAATCTCGCTGCATGAAGGCATTGATAATGGGGATCACTGCCTGCTGGCAACCAACCCTCGTAAATCTCCGACAGAGGGAGCTATCCTTGTGGCGAACGACCGGTTACCTCACGCGCTGCTCGTAAAATGGTCGTCATTCAGTCACGTGACAAATAATTTATGTCCTTGCTTACACAATACCATAAGTAGGTCGACCCAAGGTGACCTTAGAGAACGGGGGATTATCGCCTGGTGCCATAAACCGTGCATTAGAACTAAGTCGATACCCAGGGCGCAATTAATTGAAATTCGATGGTTTATACTGACATAATTTTTATTTGTGTTCATTGCCAAATCATGCAGAAAGTCCAGTGTAAATGGGATATATCAATATAAATGGGATGTCAAGCCAGTACATTACATCGAGTAATAAACATATAGCTGTTACATATAATAATAGACCTGTAATTAAACACATATAATTGGGAATACATGGGTACACATATCAGGGACTAATGGGGCGGGATTGGAGGAGAGGGGATTAATTGATTTCATGGGGGTCGTCCGGAGCCACTATAGCAAGTTCAATATTATTTGAAATTCCCGTCTAATTGACACAGCTAACGTAAAATGTTAGACGCTATGGAGAAACTCAAATGTAGTAATTTCGTTCAGGACCGAAACATTTTCTTACTGCTACACCCCCAAGGAATACAATAGTTCCCCCCGGTTTTTTTCGCACTTAGAAATAATTTCATTTCGTGGATGGACGTAGCCACAAGTTTCTTCTGTGCGCGATATGTTATGATATGTCTATAGGGTTTGGTGAGGTCTGGTACTTGCACAGCGTCGGAAACACGTGCAATTTCAAATCATTGTTTAGACAACGCATTTACGATTGTTATTATCAGTCAATTTTCTCGAATTTAAGTGAACTAACTAGAGGTGAGCAATATATTAAGTATGGTAGCATTTCCTCACCAGCTTTCTATCTTTCTGCTGTTGAAACCGCGAACAATATGTATATGTTAACAAAGTTGCGAAGTTAACTTCAGTCATCGCTTGCGTTCAGAGACTGGAAGATGGCACAATCCCCGACCGCTCCCTTCATGAGCAAAGATTATGCATAACTTGTAATTTAGTAGATGACGGCTATCACTTTGTTCTTATGCGTAGGCACCACGTTGCGTTAGGAGCGCTATATTTCGAGATTTTACACACAACGACCAGATATACAAAGTTTTATGCGCCATTGGCCAATAACAGTCCACTTGTGTTGACCCGCCTAGCAGCGTATGTACGAGAAGCCTTTCATGAGCATCAAACCACCAGTGAACTGTAGACCCAGCTGTCCACTCAAAAAGTTATTTGTATTTGTATTTTTGTCAACGCTAGGGCCTCGGGCCTATTGTTAGTTTCTAAATAAACATTATGATTTTACAATAGGCGGGGAGTGAGGGGGTGGTGGGGGGGGGGGAGGGGCACTCAGCGCTTCGGGCTAATCGCTATGTAAATAATATATTGCCTTATACGATAAAACTCACTAGGCGGAACCATTTGTCTTAGGGTAATTATTATCAACGAACGGGTCAAAATGGGCTTCGGTTGTACATTATGCCAAAAAAGCTCTGAGAGTTATGACCCAAGTTGATCAACAGTGGGATGATTTGCCGTTGAAGGCGGCGTGCCCTATCACGGCAGACGTGACCCTCAGCGAGACTCAACGCGAGATAACTGACTCAGCGACAAGGGTCACACGCACAAACAAGGTGTGCCCCGGACCTGCGGGCGCCGGTCAGTAGTTGGACCAGGTGGGAGAAGGGAGGGGGGGGGGGGGATAATGTACATAGGCACTCGGTATTTATTTAAGTCTCTCCGTTTTGGCTCTCGTCGAATGTGCGGCTTGTGCGTGGTTCGAAAACCACCAGTGCAAATGTGTGGTGCAGCAGGATAAGGATCGCTTGTCTTTCGTCGCAAAGAGTACCTTGTCTTTCGTCGCAAAGAGTAGCTTATCTTTCGTCGCAAAGAGTAGCTTGTCTTTCGTCGCAAAGAGTTGGCGTTATGCCCGGAGACATGGCTCCTCTGTGTCTTGACCTTTCCATTGTCGCTAATCGAACTTTAGACTTTAAATTTTAAACAACATTAGCTCATATTAATCTTCTGTTTTTCTACGCTTCTATTATCGAGCTATAACGCCCCAGTCAGTAGAAGGAAATAATGTTACCACTTGGTTTCACACATGCTGGTTTAAATACTGGGAGCGTTGTAAGTGACGTCAACGAGAAATACAAACGCATGTGGTTTTACATTGACTCAGATTCGCTCTGCTCATTGGCTTGAACTCAACGAAAAGCACTCATCTATGAGAACAATACACGCCCTTGACAACAGATGTCTAAGCACTGTATCAAAGCTCACCTGTCAATCTTGTGACATCATTGGGGAAGTATTAGATAAGGAATGAGTTGTAGGCGTAGCCGAGAAGTTGTGAGATCCCAATAAGGACCTACAACTCATTCCTTATCTGGCTTAATGTTTATTTCTATTGTATCCTCCGAGGAGGCGGCGATGTGTGTGAGCGAGGGGTCATTACTGTGACGGAACTATAATGACCCGCTCCGAGAAAATAATGACCTCCTGCTCATGGTCCGCAGGTCCTTACCGGCAAAACATGACTCCGAGGAAACAAGAGAAGTATGCATTAATTTCTACTTAATTAGAGAGCAATTTATAATTTGGAAGGTTACAGCGTTGCCTTTGTGCTGTATGAACATATAATCAGTGCACCCGACCTTTATTCATCAGTATGCACAACATGTGGTCTCCAGAGAGTGATTTTCTTCCTACATTATCGCCCATATATATATATACACGCGCGTTATATAACATTTTATATAATTAAACATTGCAGAAATATTATATGTACGCGTGCATTAGTTATTATTTTATATACGTAAACACTTACATGACATAGGCTATTAGGGATACTCGGCACACAGATATAACACTCGATGGTTGGGGTAGGAGTAAAAAATCCCGTAAAACTATATCATCATCCAAATAATTGATGGTATGGGGAAAAATATCTTAAAACTATATCGCCATCGAATTAATTGATGAGACTTGCGTTCGCCAGCTTATAGTGCAGATCAGACGTCGTTATCGTGGCCACACCTCCGGTCTTGACCTCAATAATGACACGCGTCTGTTGGGAATGCTCCCCCCCGCACCCCCCACCGACCCCCCCCCACCCCCGTCATCCACTCCCGCCTTGTCCTGCTCAGCCAGAGCAGTCGCGGCGAGGTAAGTAGGAGCTGGTTATCGCTAGCTGTGTGGTCGAAGATAGAAGAACCCGGATGTTAGCGGTCATAAGCTACCAGGTAACTACTAACTGGCTGGATATAATTGGTCATTATAGAATAGATTGCATAATGTTTATGCGGACATGAGATTGCTACGTAATGAACACAACCAAAGGTGTAATCTGTTTAAAGTATCCAGGCGACGTTGAGGGAAAATGTGGGAGAGAGTAACGAATAATGAAAATTTCGCGCAGGATGTGTTTTAGACTATAAGGTAAGGTAATGCATTATATGTTGTTCTCGAGATTTTTGTTTCATTTATAGATGTTGTAGTCTCACACCTGTTGTTATTAATAACAATAATAACAACAACAATAACAATGAAAATCTCTCGGATGTATTTGACACTGTAAGGTAATGTAAGGCATCATATCTCTCTTATTCTCGAGATGTTTCTTTTGTAGTTTTACACATGTTGTTATTAATAATAGGGTGTCAGTAAAGTAGACAAATGACTAGGTATAAATTATAACAAGCGTCAGCAGCCATCAAAACTGATAACTGATGGACGCCCATCATATCTGATGTTAGAATCCAAAACGTCACAGTGACGAAAACATCACACATGGGTAGAATGAAATATATACCGCTAAATATTTGACTTCAACAATCCCGGGGATCGCTCACACAAGCCTGCGTGACGTTTCTGAATGTGACAGGGCGGGGCCACTTGAGGCTACAGAATGATTGGCAATTTGTGCCCTCTTGGATGGCGAATTGAGGTGCCGGAAAATAAGGATTGATAAGGTTTCTATGCTTAGAAGGTGGGGACGACACCCGGTAGTTCATCGTATAGCAAAACACCTATATAAATCTGAAACTGACGAGTTACTGCCTCCTATATTCATGGCTCCCGTCAATAAACACGGTGATCCAGGCACATTGTGAAACTGTACATTTGTTCCCCGGAATACAGTGTAGCCCACTTATACTAACGTCAGAACGGCAGAATTAGTGTAACTGGGATCATTCTGTAACACGAAAACAGGGGAAACAGCGCTAGACGTCCCGCGAGCTCTGCCCGGTCCGCTCGCGGGACGTCTAACGCTGCTTCCGCATGTAGTCCGCTTAACTGTAAAGTTGAATACTGCGGTAACGGATGTCTAACGCTGTTTCCGCTTAATTGTAAAATAGGGAACTGCGGTAGTTGGATACTACGGTATCCGATGTCTCGCGCTATTTCCGCATGTAGTCCGCTCAACTATAAAGTTGGATACTGTAAACTTGGATACTGCGTGTGGTTTCCCCATAACTTATAATGGACACTGCGGTAACTGATGTCTAGCGGGAGTGAGATGGTGTTGCTTTGATGACGGTTTAGGCATTGCTACCAGTATGACTACCGGCTTGCCGCAGATATCTGATATGGTGTTGAATTCAGCGATGAGGCGTGGGCACTAATGTTATTAGTGTAAGCACCCAGCGACAATGTTGACACATTCAACATGTCCAAGACGGCTGCCAGTGCCAATGTGCTGGTGCATGCAGCGGGTGCATCGGGTACATAGTGGGACAGATAGACAGGCAGAAAGACAGACATTTTATTTAGTATAGAAGGTAATACAATTCTGTCTTGACGGGTTACGAATTACAAAAAACGAAGATATTCTTGTCTTAACGTTTCATAGAACGGGCATTTTAGAATCAAGTGGTATTCGTCTTCAATGACAATATTCCTCGCGTTTTCACGCCCGCCTCTAACACTCAATGACCTTATGGCGGCCAACTTTGATTTCCAGACTGCGCTGAACCATTGATGATGGAGGACGCCAGGGGTGACCTTTATTCTACGGCGTCTGACCTTCACAACGGAGATTCTCGGGTCTGTCTTACCGATACCATCGTCTCTGGTCGCCATGGCGATAAAATTAAAAATGGCGGCCGTGCCTGGTTCCGTGGATTGGTCGGCCTGATATTCATCTCCTCCAGTGTCGTCTTCATCGTTACCATCATTCACGAAGCGCTCATGTTGTACACCGTCTACTGGTAAGGCACATCGTGGTTATTGGTCACCCTCGTGTTGTACACCGTCTACTGGTAAGGCACATCGTGGTTATTGGTCACCCTCGTGTTGTACACCGTCTACTGGTAAGGCACATCGTGGTTATTGGTCACCCTCGTGTTGTACACCGTCTACTGGTAAGGCGCATCGTGGTTATTAATCACCCTCATGTTGTACACCGTCTACTGGTAAGGCACATCGTGGTTATTAATCACCCTCATGTTGTACACCGTCTACTGGTAAGGCACATCGTGGTTATTAATCACCCTCATGTTGTACACCGTCTACTGGTAAGGCACATCATGGTTATTAATCACCCTCATGTTGTACACCGTCTACTGGTAAGGCACATCGTGGTTATTAATCACCCTCATGTTGTACACCGTCTACTGGTAAGGCACATCATGGTTATTAATCACCCTCATGTTGTACACCGTCTACTGGTAAGGCACATCGTGGTTATTGGTCACCCTCATGTTGTACACCGTCTACTGGTAAGGCGCATCGTGGTTATTAATCACCCTCATGTTGTACACCGTCTACTGGTAAGGCGCATCGTGGTTATTAATCACCCTCATGTTGTACACCGTCTACTGGTAAGGCACATCATGGTTATTAATCACCCTCATGTTGTACACCGTCTACTGGTAAGGCACATCGTGGTTATTAATCACCCTCGTGTTGTACACCGTCTACTGGTAAGGCACATCGTGGTTATTAATCACCCTCATGTTGTACACCGTCTACTGGTAAGGCACATCGTGGTTATTGGTCACCCTCATGTTGTACACCGTCTACTGGTAAGGCACATCGTGGTTATTGGTCACCCTCATGTTGTACACCGTCTACTGGTAAGGCGCATCGTGGTTATTAATCACCCTCATGTTGTACACCGTCTACTGGTAAGGCACATCGTGGTTATTAATCACCCTCATGTTGTACACCGTCTACTGGTAAGGCACATCGTGGTTATTAATCACCCTCATGTTGTACACCGTCTACTGGTAAGGCACATCGTGGTTATTAATCACCCTCGTGTTGTACACCGTCTACTGGTAAGGCACATCGTGGTTATTAATCACCCTCATGTTGTACACCGTCTACTGGTAAGGCACATCGTGGTTATTGGTCACCCTCGTGTTGTACACCGTCTACTGGTAAGGCACATCGTGGTTATTAATCACCCTCATGTTGTACACCGTCTACTGGTAAGGCGCATCGTGGTTATTTATCACCCTCATGTTGTACACCGTCTACTGGTAAGGCACATCGTGGTTATTAATCACCCTCATGTTGTACACCGTCTACTGGTAAGGCGCATCGTGGTTATTTATCACCCTCATGTTGTACACCGTCTACTGGTAAGGCACATCGTGGTTATTAATCACCCTCATGTTGTACACCGTCTACTGGTAAGGCACATCGTGGTTATTAATCACCCTCATGTTGTACACCGTCTACTGGTAAGGCGCATCGTGGTTATTAATCACCCTCATGTTGTACACCGTCTACTGGTAAGGCACATCGTGGTTATTGGTCACCCTCATGTTGTACACCGTCTACTGGTAAGGCACATCGTGGTTATTAATCACCCTCATGTTGTACACCGTCTACTGGTAAGGCACATCGTGGTTATTAATCACCCTCATGTTGTACACCGTCTACTGGTAAGGCGCATCGTGGTTATTAATCACCCTCATGTTGTACACCGTCTACTGGTAAGGCACATCGTGGTTATTGGTCACCCTCATGTTGTACACCGTCTACTGGTAAGGCGCATCGTGGTTATTAATCACCCTCGTGTTGTACACCGTCTACTGGTAAGGCGCATCGTGGTTATTGGTCACCCTCATGTTGTACACCGTCTACTGGTAAGGCGCATCGTGGTTATTAATCACCCTCATGTTGTACACCGTCTACTGGTAAGGCACATCGTGGTTATTGGTCACCCTCATGTTGTACACCGTCTACTGGTAAGGCACATCGTGGTTATTAATCACCCTCATGTTGTACACCGTCTACTAGTAAGGCACATCGTGGTTATTAATCACCCTCGTGTTGTACACCGTCTACTGGTAAGGCACATCGTGGTTATTAATCACCCTCATGTTGTACACCGTCTACTGGTAAGGCACATCGTGGTTATTAATCACCCTCATGTTGTACACCGTCTACTGGTAAGGCACATCGTGGTTATTAATCGCCCTCGTGTTGTACACCGTCTACTGGTAAGGCACATCATGGTTATTAATCACCCTCGTGTTGTACACCGTCTACTGGTAAGGGACATCATGGTTATTAATCACCCTCATGTTGTACACCGTCTACTGGTAAGGGACATCATGGTTATTAATCACCCTGATGTTGTACACCGTCTACTGGTAAGGCGCATCGTGGTTATTAATCACCCTCATGTTGTACACCGTCTACTGGTAAGGCGCATCGTGGTTATTAATCACCCTCGTGTTGTACACCGTCTACTGGTAAGGCACATCGTGGTTATTAATCACCCTCATGTTGTACACCGTCTACTGGTAAGGCACATCGTGGTTATTAATCACCCTCATGTTGTACACCGTCTACTGGTAAGGCACATCGTGGTTATTAATCACCCTCATGTTGTACACCGTCTACTGGTAAGGCGCATCGTGGTTATTAATCACCCTCGTGTTGTACACCGTCTACTGGTAAGGGACATCGTGGTTATTAATCACCCTCATGTTGTACACCGTCTACTGGTAAGGCACATCGTGGTTATTAATCACCCTCATGTTGTACACCGTCTACTGGTAAGGCACATCGTGGTTATTAATCACCCTCGTGTTGTACACCGTCTACTGGTAAGGGACATCGTGGTTATTAATCACCCTCATGTTGTACACCGTCTACTGGTAAGGGACATCGTGGTTATTAATCACCCTCATGTTGTACACCGTCTACTGGTAAGGCACATCGTGGTTATTAATCACCCTCATGTTGTACACCGTCTACTGGTAAGGCACATCGTGGTTATTATTCACCCTCATGTTGTACACCGTCTACTGGTAAGGCACATCGTGGTTATTATTCACCCTCATGTTGTACACCGTCTACTGGTAAGGCACATCGTGGTTATTAATCACCCTCATGTTGTACACCGTCTACTGGTAAGGCACATCGTGGTTATTAAGCACCCTCATGTTGTACACCGTCTACTGGTAAGGCACATCGTGGTTATTAATCACCCTCATGTTGTACACCGTCTACTGGTAAGGCACATCGTGGTTATTAATCACCCTCATGTTGTACACCGTCTACTGGTAAGGGACATCATGGTTATTAATCACCCTCATGTTGTACACCGTCTACTGGTAAGGCACATCGTGGTTATTAATCGCCCTCGTGTTGTACACCGTCTACTGGTAAGGCACATCATGGTTATTAATCGCCCTCGTCTTGTACACCGTCTACTGGTAAGGGACATCATGGTTATTAATCACCCTCATGTTGTACACCGTCTACTGGTAAGGGACATCATGGTTATTAATCACCCTCATGTTGTACACCGTCTACTGGTAAGGGACATCATGGTTATTAATCACCCTCATGTTGTACACCGTCTACTGGTAAGGCGCATCGTGGTTATTAATCACCCTCGTGTTGTACACCGTCTACTGGTAAGGCACATCGTGGTTATTTATCACCCTCATGTTGTACACCGTCTACTGGTAAGGCACATCGTGGTTATTAAGCACCCTCATGTTGTACACCGTCTACTGGTAAGGCACATCGTGGTTATTAATCGCCCTCGTGTTGTACACCGTCTACTGGTTAGGCACATCATGGTTATTAATCACCCTCGTGTTGTACACCGTCTACTGGTAAGGGACATCATGGTTATTAATCACCCTCATGTTGTACACCGTCTACTGGTAAGGCACATCGTGGTTATTAATCGCCCTCGTGTTGTACACCGTCTACTGGTAAGGCACATCATGGTTATTAATCACCCTCGTGTTGTACACCGTCTACTGGTAAGGGACATCATGGTTATTAATCACCCTCATGTTGTACACCGTCTACTGGTAAGGGACATCATGGTTATTAATCACCCTCATGTTGTACACCGTCTACTGGTAAGGCGCATCGTGGTTATTAATCACCCTCATGTTGTACACCGTCTACTGGTAAGGCGCATCGTGGTTATTAATCACCCTCGTGTTGTACACCGTCTACTGGTAAGGCACATCGTGGTTATTAATCACCCTCATGTTGTGCACCGTCTACTGGTAAGGCACATCGTGGTTATTAATCACCCTCATGTTGTACACCGTCTACTGGTAAGGCACATCGTGGTTATTAATCACCCTCATGTTGTACACCGTCTACTGGTAAGGCGCATCGTGGTTATTAATCACCCTCGTGTTGTACACCGTCTACTGGTAAGGGACATCGTGGTTATTAATCACCCTCATGTTGTACACCGTCTACTGGTAAGGCACATCGTGGTTATTAATCACCCTCATGTTGTACACCGTCTACTGGTAAGGCACATCGTGGTTATTAATCACCCTCGTGTTGTACACCGTCTACTGGTAAGGGACATCGTGGTTATTAATCACCCTCATGTTGTACACCGTCTACTGGTAAGGGACATCGTGGTTATTAATCACCCTCATGTTGTACACCGTCTACTGGTAAGGCACATCGTGGTTATTAATCACCCTCATGTTGTACACCGTCTACTGGTAAGGCACATCGTGGTTATTACTCACCCTCATGTTGTACACCGTCTACTGGTAAGGCACATCGTGGTTATTAAGCACCCTCATGTTGTACACCGTCTACTGGTAAGGCACATCGTGGTTATTAATCACCCTCATGTTGTACACCGTCTACTGGTAAGGCACATCGTGGTTATTAATCACCCTCATGTTGTACACCGTCTACTGGTAAGGGACATCATGGTTATTAATCACCCTCATGTTGTACACCGTCTACTGGTAAGGCACATCGTGGTTATTAATCGCCCTCGTGTTGTACACCGTCTACTGGTAAGGCACATCATGGTTATTAATCGCCCTCGTGTTGTACACCGTCTACTGGTAAGGGACATCATGGTTATTAATCACCCTCATGTTGTACACCGTCTACTGGTAAGGGACATCATGGTTATTAATCACCCTCATGTTGTACACCGTCTACTGGTAAGGGACATCATGGTTATTAATCACCCTCATGTTGTACACCGTCTACTGGTAAGGCGCATCGTGGTTATTAATCACCCTCGTGTTGTACACCGTCTACTGGTAAGGCACATCGTGGTTATTAATCACCCTCATGTTGTACACCGTCTACTGGTAAGGCACATCGTGGTTATTAAGCACCCTCATGTTGTACACCGTCTACTGGTAAGGCACATCGTGGTTATTAATCACCCTCATGTTGTACACCGTCTACTGGTAAGGCACATCGTGGTTATTAATCACCCTCATGTGGTACACCGTCTACTGGTAAGGCACATCGTGGTTATTAATCGCCCTCGTGTTGTACACCGTCTACTGGTAAGGCGCATCGTGGTTATTGGTCACCCTCGTGTTGTTTTGTATGAGCTTTATTCCACTTGCGGGGTTATCAACAATGACGCACATATGAATGATCACCTCGTCTGCTCGTTCATCATTCTGTATTCATTATTCATACATCGACTGCCAAACTCCTATCCTATCATTGTCTACAGCCTCAGACACGATATGGAGCCCTTTGGTTAAACCCATTTCGCCCTCGAACCAATGCCCAATGCATTTTTTTTACGCGAAACGTGGTCAAATGTCAACCTGAGAGGTGACAAATCGAACCTTTTAGAAGGTATTGAGTCGCGGAGTACGAGGCGAGTTTATCCCAGACCCTCACAATGAGTGAGGGCGAGAAATAAATTATAGGCCTACTAGTGCTAATACTACCCCAGTCACTATTATTGTTTGTATTAGCATTATTATTGTTATTATTATAATTTATTATTATTATTATTTATTATTATTATTATTAGCATTACTAATTACTATAAATATAATTACTACAGTACTGCTACAACAATGGGAGGTACTACTACATATATTTTTACTGCTGCTGATCGAATAATAATATAATAATATTATACTCAAGTGCATGGCCCAATCTCCCCCCCCCCACCCCCCTGCCTGTCTCCAGGTTGTTCAAGACGGCCAATCGAGACACGCGGCTGGCGTTCCTGGAGTCGATCCCGGCTTACATCTTCACGCTGGGTGTCCCGATGTCCGGCTTCGTGGTGTGCGTGCGCCACGCCCGCAGCAAACAGCCAATCGGCGGCAAGGTCGACAACAAACAGCCAATCGGCGGCAAGGTCGACAACAAACAGCCAATCGGCGGCAAGGTCGACCGAGAAGTGACCAATGAGGTCTCAGCACTGCAGGCAGCTTTCCTATTGTCTGTCACAATCACTTGGTAAGTTAAAGCGAACATATCGAACTGGTTTTGAAATTGGAGTCTCAACGGATTATCAATTAATGTATGTAACGTATTATCACTGCCGGCACTACAGGCAATAGGGAATGTTAGTCTTTTATACTGAGATTATTTCTGCCTATTGGAAATCTGCCTTCTGATCCAAATCTTGGAAGGCTGACGTTTGTGCTTGCTTTGTTAGGCATGGGTGATATCGTTCACCAGAAAGTATCATTGTTCCATGTGATTTGCACGGCAGTCAATAAGGGGAAGACATTGCTGATTATTCCTCATTTGTATCACATTCTATTTTTAAATGGGTTGTTGGCATCCCGTCCATCTGCGACAAACCATGGATTTGCAGTTCTTGTTTTGGTTTAAGGAGTAAGATTTGCATCGCGGCATTTGCGCTTATGACTAAATAAGATTATCTGTGAAGGACAGAGCTTACTGCAGTAACCGCATCGATGACCTGTCATTTGATCTCGGTTTATACTCACTGGATGCCTACAAGGGGCAAGAATATATGGTATTAATATACATAATGTACACATCGGTTTCTGATATACTCGACGAAAACGTCATCGGTTTATTAGGTTGCATTCCCTCTGGTTTTGACTAACATTACTCCACTTGTGTTGGTTTGGTGGTATTTGCATTTTATGCTGTCATAACGTAATCATGTCTATGTACTTTCACCCTAGGATCGTGTTCATCGTGTCCTACCCAGTCCAGTTGATCATTTACCTGGTGAATGACGTGAACATCTACCTGGATCAAATCCCCGCTAACATGACTTGTTATTGCCACGATGGCACATCCGTGCTCCTCATCAACAGCAGTGACGTCACGCACTGCTCGTGCTACGTGCCGTTCGTCACGAGTCACTTCGACATTGTGACGTCAGACGTGGACTTGGTCAACAGCGACACCTTGTGGCAGGAGTACAAAGTTCCTTACGAAGGTCCCATTACGTTTGTTAATATGAACTCATCAGTCGAGGTTTACGAAAAAATCACAGATGAAAATTCTTATGTGACAGTGGTGAGTAACTTTAACTTATATTATGATGTTATGTTCAGTTCGGGGGTCGAAACGTGCTTTTAGGACATGAAACCACATCACGAACATGCTGTCAAAATAGAATATTTGTTAATTTCACTCTGGAGTCATATTGTATGCCATAGATACGGAATGATGAGCCATATAGACACCCGAATAGACGAATTAATTTTCCCAGAGACTGACGTTTAAGGGATGTGAATGCATAAATTACATTGCGAGCGCTCTGTAAATCCTGATACTAAATCACTACTACATTTCATTAATAAAATCCCGCATCTAGCACAGGCATAACAATGGAAATATATATTGTTTGAGTATTCTAAGGTTTTGTGTTGAATTTACAATGCTAGCAAATATACCTTTCACACTACATGTTGAATTTACAATGCTAGCAAATATACTTTTCACACTACATTAATAATTTCCCTCATCTAAAACAAGCAATCCCAATTGAAATATTTTCTTTTTGAGTACTCTAAGATTGTCTTTTGAATTTACTATGGTAGCAAATGTGGCTTTTGCGCTACAATTCGGACCGTGAAAAAGACCCACTCACCCATTAACGTACTAATCACTCGGTGTTGAAGTCTCCACTTATCACACTGGTAGCCTCTAATAACCCACTGCCACCCTCCCGCTCTTCCCGACAGCTGTTGGTCCTGATCCAGTCCTCCGTGGTCGTGATCCTCTTCCGGCTGCCGCTGTGGCTGGTGCTCCAGAAAGGCTGGCTCCACATCCGGATGCGGGCCAGTCAGACTCGTCCCAATTTCAACACGGTGTCCGGAGCCCTTACTGGTAGGGCCAGGCTTACAGGAGACAGGGATTGCGTGGATCCGGGGGACAATGCATGCGGATCTAAGGAGGTGTCTGTATCCCTTTCCGATAATGATCAGGATGGCTCTCTGGATGAGGAATACGGTGGCATTACAGCTTCCCAAGGGTCTGGAACCAGGGAGACCCAGGCTGGTAATCCGGAGAGTGAAATCATAGTTGATAGGGACGGATCCAGGAAGACGAGATCGAATCCTGATGATGATCCCGACAGCGCTTTGGATATGTGGATGGTAAGCCAATCCGGAATCGAAGACCAACCGGCTTCCGATCAGGATCAAGACCAGATCCAGGTTCCGGTTGACAAACATGCGGGCTGCACCGTGAAGTGCGCCGTGGTTCCCTCCCAAGGCGACATATACCTATCACGAGGTGGTGCCAATAATGCCGGGGGTGCCGTACCGGGGATGAGGGATAGATCTGGAACCGGATCCGGGACCGGAAGGCGGGTGGGTCCCAGTGTGTGGCCCAGGCACCGTCATCCCGATCCCCAGCGCGGGTCTGGATCCACGGCCCGGCCCGGCTCCCGCCGGAGTCTGTTCCAAGCGGCGGTGGCCAAGGCCGTGACGCACCAGACCCTTCGTCAGGACATGAAGGTCAGGCGGTCGGTGGCCATGCACCTGGCCCTGGATCTCTGCTTCAGCGGCTTCATGGAGGGCCTAGACGCCTTCGCCCTGCTCCAGGAGATCTTTAACAACGGCGACTATTTCGCCACGAACGCCACCCTCACCAACATCGTCCTAGGGCTCATCGGCCTCAACGTCATGGTCGTTAACGTCACCGGCGCCCTCTGCTGCCTGCCCCAGAGCATCGAGCGTGTCACGCAGGCGGCCAAGCTGTGTCTGCTCATGGCCAGCAATGTGCCTTTCTTCGCAGTCAGGGTGTATCTGTACCAGGTGCTGGGCGGGCTGGAAGAGGTCAGCATCACCTTTCTGCTGCTTATCATCAAGGAGGCCACCGTCATGGTCATCTCCATCGTCCAGGTGTCGCTGGAGGTGATGGCGGCCAAGGACGCCAAGCGGATGAAGAATGAGGACAAAAATAAGATACTTGGCGGAACGATGCGATTTTAACGCCGCGTGGTGAGATTGTGTCGTCAATTTCAAACGCTAGGCGGCGTCACGTCTACGATAATATTTTGTGCAAATATTACGGATATTACCTGGTTAACATCGACCTGATGATCATTTGCATAGTCCCATCGAATATTCCGTAGGCACTCACATAATATGGCGCTGTCTGTAGACATAGGAATACAATATTGACACATCCAAATGGTTCCATGTGAGCTCTTTTAGATTTACAACAGTTCTGAGCAAGTTCTGGGCAAGATGCCAACCACTTATCACACTATTAACCACAGGAGGCACGTCATTTGGTATGTAGACACGTAAATATCTAATGTTGCATTATTACAATTAATTATTAAAGCATTGTGGATATAAGAACATTTTACCAGGTTTTATATTTCTAGATTACATGACATACACCTTAATGTGTGCAGGTATTTGCATTTGCATTTTTAGTCACAATTAATTTTTTGATTATCTCACTTACAGCCAAGTGACTAGATTTTTTTTAACTGCCAGTCTTGCTTCTGAGCTGTTACATATTGGCAAACCTACCGATAGTTTATCATTAGAACATTCATCATAAAAGTACTACCATGCATTCAAAATTTAATGGTTGGTAATCAGACCTGTCCAAAATGTAACAAAGTGCACAATTGTCTTCACATTCATTCCTTTTTTTGTGAATGCTTTGACTAAAGGCAGTTACTTGAAATGGGGCATAAATATTATGTTATTAAGCCAACTTATGATCTGTTTTTAATCATGGAGGCATCTCTGTCTATTATATGTCAAACATAGCAAGTTATGTACCGGTATATTGGATTATTATTGCTATAATATCTATTAATTCTTATGATTCAACTTTGTACCGGTATTTATTTCAAAATGGGCCTAAGGCCATATGCATCAATAAAATTTCCAGTTCACCTTACTGCTTTGTTATTTTCGGATTTCACACATACTTTATGGAAGTATATTTATATGTAGCTTGATAAGTTCATCAGGATGTTTGAAATTATTTAAGTGATCATGTTAAATTATATATATATTCCATAAAATGGGCAATCTACAAAATTAATCATTTGGATATTTAAATACACTTTCTTTTGAAAATAAAATAATCTGGTATATTTAGGTATAGATATATTGATATACTATTTATCATGAATGCACTCAAAGTTTGCTGAATATCAAACAGGTCTTGTTCAAGAATCCACAATGTGCGGTTAGAAATATTCTTGATAAATCTGAGCCATAACTGAAGTTTCCATATGTAGAATTTTTTTACTTGCTTTTAAGTTTGCTGACTTAGTACCTAACAATATTGTAAGTCATAATCAATGGCCCAGTATTTGCCTAAATTGCCTTCATATCCTGCAAATATGTTTTTTCATAATTGCCGGTCCTATAAATTAATAGGCTGTTCTCTTGACTTTACAAATATTTTCCCAGATTATGGTGGTTGTGTAGCAAGACTCGTTTTAGCGAACAGCGGCCAGAAGTGTCTGTGTGGGCGATAATAGGAATATTTCCACTAAAATAGTAATCGTGTCCCGTAAAGGCATGCAAATATATTTGTAGTCAACAAAGTAAATATGCGGGTAAATGTGCATGGTAATGCTGATCAGAATATATCAAACTTGGAAGTGGCGCGGGGGGAGGGGGTGGGGGGGTCGGGGGGAGGGATATATAGGGCTTTTCATTTCACCGTGAACTGGGAATGAGGAAAATAATACCTTGTGAACTGGGAATGATGTATTAGCCGACCGCCGGGATCGAAAATTTCATTAATCGTGAACTGGGAATATTAAATCGGTAAATCGTCAATTTAGTATCGTGTATCCGCCCCTCCATTGTATGTGGTGAGATCTGTTTTTAATTCATCGTGACCTGGGAATAAAGAAATGTATTCTTCGTGATTTAGGAACACGACCCCCCCTTGCCCCCCCACTTTTATGCACTTCAAGTGAGCAATACAGCTATACCGACTGGGGATCTATTCCGGAATTTGATGGAGTGGTCTTTTAGGATGTATTTCATGTTTTTGAAAAGTTGGGTTCGTCTTTATAAATTGGAAATATATTCAATTTAAAAAAAATGGCCATGTTTGTTTATTTTTTCACGGTATTTTTTGGGACTAAACAAATTGTCTGGATAACCGGTCTTATGTTAATATTCAAATCAATATAATCAAATATTGATACCTTGGTGAAAATACCGACAAAAAGTCAACACCACCGAAAAACAGTTGATCGAAGCGAGAACGTGTACGGCAAAAAGTATGTAAGCATATAAGTGGATGCAAGCTCCGCGCACGGTGGCGCTACGCAAGCTTCGCTTTACCGCTGCTGTCGGCCGGGGGGCAAATCTCAAGATTCTTGAAAAACGGTCGAATCAGCTGTAATTTCTTGCAACATTATAGTTTTCAACACTCAAACATAAAAATAACGTCTTCCAACCCCCCCGGTGGCTGTGGTATATTACGAGTGCGATAGACCGCTGTCAACTTCTCCATGAGGCCGGTAGAGGTCAACTCCGCAACGATTCTGTGCACATGAAGGTCAATATCTGGGCCAAGAAGCCCCCCCCCCACCCACCGGGGTAATGAAATGGCGTTGGATGAAACTTGCCCCGTATGCTGGTGCCAGGGCTCGAATCCACGACCTGATCTGTAGCTCAGCGGAAGGTGACTCTGCAATGAAGGTGGCTGGCAAGCGACAAATGACACTGCCACGTGGCCGGCAAGCGACAAATGACGCTGTCACGTGGCCGGCAAGCGATAAATGACACTGCCACGTGGCTGACAAGCGACAAATAACACTGTTACGTGACTGACAAGCGACAAATGACGCTGCCGCGTGGCTGGCCAGCGACAAATGACACTGCCACGTGGCTGGCAAGCGACAAATGACACTGCCACGTGGCTGGCAAGCGACAAATGACACGGTCACGTGGCTGGCAAGCGACAAATGACACTGCCACGTGGCTGGCAAGCGACAAATGACACTGCCACGTGGCTGGCAAGCGACAAATGACACGGTCACGTGGCTGGCAAGCGACAAATGACGCTGTCACGTGGCCGGCAAGCGACAAATGACACTGCCACGTGGCTGGCAAGCGACAAATGACGCTGTCACGTGGCCGGCAAGCGACAAATGACACTGCCACGTGGCTGGCAAGCGACAAATGACACGGTCACGTGGCTGACAAGCGACAAATGACACTGCCACGTGGCCGGCAAGCGACAAATGACACTGCCACGTGGCCGGCAAGCGACAAATGACGCTGTCACGTGGCCGGCAAGCGACAAATGACACTGCCACGTGGCTGACAAGCGACAAATGACACTGCCACGTGGCTGGCAAGCGACAAATGACACGGTCACGTGGCTGGCAAGCGACAAATGATACGGCCACGTGGCTGGCAAGCGACAAATGACACTGTTACGTGGCTGACAAGCGACAAATGACGCTGCCGCGTGGCTGGCCAGCGACAAATGACACTGCCACGTGGCTGGCAAGCGACAAATGACGCTGCCACGTGGCTGGCAAGCGACAAATGACACGGTCACGTGGCTGGCAAGCGACAAATGATACGGCCACGTGGCTGGCAAGCGACAAATGACACTGCCACGTGGCTGGCAAGCGACAAATGACACTGCCGCGTGGCTGGCAAGCGACAAATGACACTGCCACGTGGCTGGCAAGCGACAAATGACACTGCCACGTGGCTGGCAAGCGACAAATGACACGGTCACGTGGCTGGCAAGCGACAAATGATACGGCCACGTGGCTGGCAAGCGACAAATGACACTGCCACGTGGCTGACAAGCGACAAATGACACTGCCGCGTGGCTGGCAAGCGACAAATGACACGGTCACGTGGCTGGCAAGCGACAAATGACACTGCCGCGTGGCTGGCAAGCGACAAATGATACGGCCACGTGGCTGGCAAGCGACAAATGACACTGCCACGTGGCTGGCAAGCGACAAATGACACTGCCGCGTGGCTGGCAAGCGACAAATGATACGGCCACGTGGCTGGCAAGCGACAAATGACACGGCCACGTGGCAGGCAAGCGACAAATGACACTGCTACGTGGCTGGCAAGCGACAAATGACACTGCCAGCGCGGCTTAAGTGTATCAGAGCTTAGCGCTCTTGTAAAAATAAAATTTGATACAGTTGATTCATGCCTTCCTTTTATGTCAGATTGTTATTATTATTATTAAGGGGTTTTGTCGTTCGAATGCGCCTCTTATTTCATCGTGAACCGGGAATGATGCATTGACCGACCCTCGTGATTAAGGATTTGCATTTCACTAGGAATTTTAATATTAATTAACGGTGAATCGGGAAATCGTCAATTTACCGATGAGCCACCGGTCCGCGATTTCTGCCGATTTCTTGTTTTCGGCCGTGTCAGCGGCAGGGCTCTCACACTAGCTCCGTTTACGGGCGTGGTCAGAGAGGCATGTACCAGGGCTAGTCCTACGTCTGCTAGTGATAGATCTGTTATCGTGAATCGAGGCCAATGCGTAACCTAGTACACGACTCACTTCGTTTTTGTAATTCACACCCGGTTGGTGCTTCCGGTTCCTCAATTTTGCATATTTTAATTAATCATGAACACTGATGAATATTCAGTAAGTCGCCGCAGGCAGGTTAAGCCAACTTCTCTCCACCGGAAACTGTCAGTGACAGTGTGTAAACTGGCCACTTCGACGGGATCTTCACCCTGTCCGGAATTATCTGACCAGCAACAGGAGAACCGAAAGAGAAAGTGATACAAACAGTGAAGACCATGCCAGGGGCGAAGCGGAGACTGACAAAGCGAGACAGCCAGGCGGGCAGCGAAGTTGGTTGTGAATCACAGCAACAAAGTAGCGAGAGCTGGGCCTGGGCTCGAGCCAGGACTGGCTTGCAAGCGACCCTTCATTGCCTCCATTCTTCAATTAAGTTGTTTTTCGACTTTTCGACCCTCAATCAAACTTGCCCAAAGCTGGTTACCTAGCTGACGTTGTTAGGAGTATGCATTGGCTTACTCAACAACATTTACAATGTGACATCGCTCTACATGCAGTCACAGTAGAGGGAGGGGAGGGGGGGGGGGGGAGGACCGGAGTAAATCAGTGTAGGGGTGTTGTGATGTGCCGTCATACTTTTGTTTATCAGCGACATATCAATATGTGCATTAATTAGGCCGGTCTTATTCAGGAAAGAAGGGGTGAATGCCAGTTTTTGAACAAAATATAACAAAGAATAAACCAATGTTTATTTAGCAACTTTATTTATGAACTAAAATGTTATCTTATCGTAATTCGCCCAAAATATATGAATCAATTAATTTAATAATAATCTTGAGAACAATTTAATTAAATCCGTCGGGGTGTGGAAGGTTGCAGTGTCAAATGTCGATTTTTGTAACAGTTTGCAGTGTCAAATGTCAAAAGCGTGGCTTTTTTCCGTGTCGCTTTTTTCTAAAATGCCACTATCCGTGTGGATGTTTTTTTTTTCAAATCCTCGGTGTCGGAATTTGAGGGTCAATGTCGAATGTCGATTTTTCAAATATGCCTGTGTCGCGTGTCGCCATTCACCCCTTCCAGGCCCTTGGCTATATATGCAGCAACGAGTGGATCTAGCGAATACCGGACAACAAACGGCGGTGGGGGGGGGGGTCAGTTGCTATGAAGTAACAGGCACAATTTCAGCAGACAGTCAGCTCTTTCCAGGAATCTGCTGCTCGCCGATACCTTGACTGTATCACCTGCCTTCACTTTCAAGTGACGTATCTTAATTTTATATTGTCAATCATTTTGTTCGTAACGTTTTTTTTCATCGATAAAGACGTTTTTTTGGCGCATTAATTTTCCAGATAAGAAAACGTTCTTTAAACCGCAGAAAAACGTTTTGAAATACGAGTCTAAAAGTATTACACCTCCGTTTACGTTTTAACGTATTTATATTCTAATAAAAAGGTCATGATTTATTATAACCAAATAAGAACAAAAAAAGTTCTAAAAAGGTTCTAAAAACGTGTTAGCTGGGAAAGACCAGGTGATGCAAACTTTCGAAAACAACGCGCCGAAACGTTTACGTTTACTGTTTCCGCCCGCATGCAGCTATCTGTTTGAATATTCATAAGAAACTGCATAATCACGGAACCGGAAGCGCCAACCGGGTGTGAATTACAAAAACGCGTTGAGCGTCCAATCAACCTGGTGCCCCAGTGACAGACTTTGAGAAGAAAATGCGACGTCAAGCGGGTAAGGATGTCGTACATTCTGTGGCCATCGAATAACGTGACGTGGTAATATAGGCCACTGGTTATGCTTGGACTGCACAATAGAATCGTTTACACGACACGAGATGTTATCAATTATTTTTAGGAGTTGGTGGTCATGTTAAATACAACAATAGCATTAAATCTGAAGACCGCCAAATTGCTGTATTCTGACTCAAACCGCCCTTGCTGCCCATGCAATGGACAATCGTTGCCATAGCGACATTTTATAGAACAATGAAACATGACGTCACGCACAAAAAACTGTAGTTATAGCTTTAAATGGCCCGCTTACCTGCCTAGTTGCCTAGTTGCACGTGCCATGCTTTTGGCAACGATTTATGGTATCAAAAAGGCGACTGGCCAAGCATATGGGGAAAGGCTTGCGAGTTGTGGACAGTTTGTCCCAAAATACATTAATTTGATCGTTGCATGCAGACATTAAACCAAAGAAGTAGAGATAGGTCAACGCCTTAAATTTAGATTCAACTCGTAATAATAGTAATAACATGACCTCTACGCGGCCTCGGGCGGATAATGAAAAGTGGCGGGCTGCTACAGCTTGGTGTCGGGCCAATAAAATTGCCTAACGCCCCGCAAACTCGCACTATTGTTATATTATTACGAGTAGGCGGGCATGTTAACTAGTACATGACACGACTTCGCAATTATACGCCATCTTTGAAAAATCGAGACTGGCACAAAGAGTTATGGGAAATATTTTGGTGTTATCTTGACCTTTTCTATGGAGATAAATACCATATTTTCACGTTATTGTCAAGGCATGTATAAAATTAATGAGCATATCTAACTTACATTCAGATTACATAAGTTTTCCGTTACATAGATGACACTATTTCATGTTCAAATGTCTACAAAATACGTTGTCAGGCGATGACGCCAACTTGACATCTCGCAAAGACCAAAATAATACCCAGAATGCATTGCACATGCAGTGGCGCCTCACGGTAGCCAACTTCGAACTACGATTAGCGAAGTGGTCTATTACATCTGAAGGCCTTTAAAATGCTGTATTCTGACACAAACCGCCCTGCTGCCAAAGAACTGTAAATTCTTTGCTGCTGCCAATGCAATCGACAATCGTTGCCATAGCGACGCTGCATAGAACAACGAAACATGACGTCACGTACAAAAGAATTGTAGTTATAGCTTTAAATGGCCCACTTTCATGAATAGTTGCCTAGTTGCACGTGTATTACGTTGCAAAATGTCCGCCCGTTGCAAAATGTCCGCCCGGCAAATATCGTTGCATTATGTCCGCCCAAAACTCCATTCGTCGTTGCAAAATGTCCGCCCGGCAAATATCGTTGCATTATGTCCGCCCGAAAATCAATTCGTCGTTGCAAAATGTCCGCTCGGCAAATATCGTTGCATGATGTCCGCCCAAAACTCAATTCGTCGTTGCAAAATGTCCGCCCGTATGTCGGTTGGTTCCGTTTTTCAAGACGAAAATATAAGATTTTGAAGTTTAATCTCGGTGTGTTCTGTTATTATCTAAATTTCATGTCGGTCTGATTTGTTATGACGGAAAATCTACGATGTTTCCGACATATATCAGTTTGTCTGTTTGTCTACAGGTGTGTGTGTGTGTGTCTGCGTGTGACCGACATGACTCGGTCAAGTTCATTAGCGTGTATGTAGGTCAAAGCTCAAGGTCACAATATTTTTATTCTGTCCTTAATCATTGGCAGATGGGGCAAATAATTCTGAGGAAGGTTACTGTGGGGACTGCTCAAACCTGCTTGTGTGAGTGAGCATTGACGGGAAGGGAAGAGAGGGGTGTGGCGGTGGGTTGTGTCGATCTGGGCATGTGTCTTCGAGATAGGAACGGTCAATCTGGATCCAAGGGGTCAAATCTCGATCTGAGGGGTCACATCTGGGTCTGAGGGTCAAATCTCGATACAAAGAGTCAATCTGGATCCAAGGGGTCAAATCTGGATCTGAGGGGTCACATCTGGGTCTGAGGGTCAAATCTCGATATAAAGAGTCAATCTGGATATGAGGGGTCAATGTGCATCCGATGGATCAATCTGGATCTGAGGTGTCAATGTGCATCCGATGGGTCAATCTGGATCTGATGGGTCAAATCTGGATCTAAGAGGTCAAATCTGGATCTGAAGGGTCAATCTGGATCTGAGGGGTCAATCGGGATCTGATGGTTCAATCTGGATTTAAGAGGTCAAAGCTGGATCGAAAGGGTCAATTTGGATCTGAGGGGTATAATATGGACCTCAAAGGTCAAATCTGGATTTGAAAGGTCAATTTGGATCTGAGGGGTATAATATGGACCTAAGAGGTCAAATCTGGATCTGATGGGTCAAATCTGGACTTTAGAGGTTACATCTGGATCTGAAGGGGTCAAATCTGGATCTTAGGGGTCAATCTGGATCTGAGGGGTCAATCTGGATCTGAAAGGTCACATCTATGTCTGAAGGGTCAAATCTGGACCTAAGAGGTCAAATCTGTGTCGGGTCAATCTGGATCTGATGGGTCAATCTGGATCTGAAAGGTCACATCTATGTCTGAAGGGTCAAATCTGGACCTAAGAGGTCAAATCTGTGTCGGGTCAATCTGGATCTGAAGGGTCAAATCTGGATCTGAGGGGTCAAATCTGGATCTGAGGGGTCAATCTGGATCTGATGGTTCAATCTGGATTTAAGAGGTCAAATCTGGATCGGAAGGGTCAATTGGGATCTAAGGCGTAAAATATGGATCTAGAGGTCAAATCCGGGTCTGAGGGCACAAATATGGATCAGAAGGGTCAATCCTAATCGAATTGTGAAGAAGCCGCTCTGGATCTAAGGTGTAAATCGGGCTTGTATGAATCAGTTCGGATCCTGGGGATCCAATTGGGATTCTAGAGTTCTATTGGAGATGATCATAGTCAAATACTGATACGATGGATTAAATCAGGATCTTAATGGTCAATACAGATAGGTGTCAAATTGGTTCTCAGTAGTAAAATCGGGACCAGAAGGGTCAATCCGGACCTTGGGGGCCAATACGGGTCCTGAGAGTGAGCTTCAGCTCAGTAGTTTAGGGCGGCAAGAATGATCTCGCTGGAACTGAGAGCCTAATGGCTTGGTTGTCGGGCTAGCGCCAACAGCCGCATGGGAGCTGAAACCGGCGGCTATACGCCACGACAAACACCTGCCCTAAAGCGCACCCCCCCACTCCCCCCCCCCCCCACACACAAAGGTACAATATGTTCAACTAGGCACCGTACAAGTGGCTGCTAAATGTGGCACCCTTTGCAGCGTCGAGCCGTGAGAAAGATTACAAAGCCGCGAGGCTACGATCTGTATATTATCATTCCTTTCAAGTAACCTTGCATGCGCTCGTGCTCAAAACACGGCTGCGTGGTTGACTCCTATATGCTTCCCGTTACGTCACCATGGTAGTTATGGTAAGCCGTTCGCCGATAAGCGATTCCACGTTGTGACATGCGTCCATTTGTTCGTCCCGATGCATGGACCGCGATATATTATAGCCCTTCATTCAATCAAGGTGTCACAATATATGAATTACCGTTCCAATTGTATTGCCCTGTCACTATCAAAAGGCTTGTAACATGATTATAGGTTTAATTACACGGCATATGTTGCCTTCCTTGTGGATTATCTTAATCTACAACGTGCGCGTTGCACATTTTCAAGGAGATATATGTCAAGAATAAGATTTTCGTACGCTTATTACGAGCCTTGCTAAGCTCAATTTGACATGCCGAAATGGAATGGGAAACGCCCCTGTCTAGCACTCGTAAGATCACATGGACCTCGTGGGAACCTATAATACCATGAAATGCAAAATGTAAATGGGACTATAGAGGTTGCTTTAAAAACCAAAAACGTGTGCCTTTTTTGTGATTTCGAGATCCAGACTGACCCGACATATCCGGATTTGACACATGAGATCCCGATTTACCCCTCAGATCAGATCGACACCTAAGATCCAGAATGACCCCACAGATCCAGATTTGACCCCACGTATCCAGATTTGAGCCCACATATCCAGATTTGACCTCTCAGACCCAGATTGACCCCTCAGATCTAGATTTGATCTCTCAGATCCAGATTGAACCGACAGATCCAGATTTGACCCCACATATCCAGATTGACCCATGAGATCCAGATTGACCCATGAGATCCAGATTTGACCTCTTAGATCCAGATTTGACCCATCAGATCCAGATTGACCCCTCAGATCCAGATTTGACCCCTCAGATCCAAATTGACCCCTCAGATCCAAATTTGACCTCTCAAATCCAGATTGATCCGACAGATCCAGATTTGACCCCACATATCCAGATTGACCCGACAGATCCAGATTTGACCCCACATATCTGGATTTGCCCCATGAGATCCAGATTGACCCCTTAGATCCAGATTGACCCCTTATATCCAGATTGACATCTTTTAACCAACCGACACATAACGACTGTAACGGGCGGATATTTTGCAACGATGAATTGAGTTTTGGGCGGACATATTGCAACGGGCGGACATTTTTGGGACATTTAAAGGGTGAAAAATTACCCCCAGACTCTCCTCTCCTATCGCGGCTGGCGGTTTTGGTCAGCGTTCACTTTATGTTGAGGCTGGCTACGTGACTGCATTACCATACGCTCGTCGATTTTATTGCCGAACGGGAGTGCGTCATGAGGTCTGTGTATCGTTATGTGGCCGCAGTGGCCGGGTCGCCCCAGGAAGTGGCCTTGAGCGGTCGTACTGTGGGTGACTGGGCTGCGATGGTCCGCGCCAAAGTACGCCTGGGGCACAGTTGGTCCTGGCGGGAGGGGGGAGGTCGATACTTTCGCTATATATATAGAGTATATAGAGCTGTATCACCGCCAATACCTGATCTGTCGTATATATGTGACAGAAAATAACTCTCACAATTATTATTCACTTGATTTGACATGACCGTGTTTCAACTACATGTATTGGTTTTTTCTTGTGGCAGTAGAAATTGTCGAGTATAACTTGGTTTTGACGCGAAACGTCGGCAGTTTGCTTGGCATCTTTCGATGGGGACAGAACATCCACCGATCCATCATTGTACTGAATACTGTCATTTACAGGTAAGTCTCATCTATTTATGCAAAATGAATTTCACTTTTCGAATTGTTGGGGAGGTGCGTAAATGTGTGTGCATTTATCTTATGTTTCTGTGGGTGACGTGCGAACCTTGTTTCCATGTTTACTTACTGCTATCTTTTTGTTTGAAGGGGTTACTTCAACGCTCAGGGCATCCAAAATCTATCATTATGTACCCAAATGAAAGACTAAAATGTTTTTATCATATAATTTATTGTCTATGTTGATGCTAAGAGAATACTAGTCCGTTGATCTCAACGAGGCATCATTGTCATATTGACATTAACCAGATATATTGCCATATAATGCCACTGATAAATTACCTTACCGATGCCAGATATATTGAAATATATATATTGTAACTGATAAATTATCTTACCGATGCCAGATATATTGAGATATATATATTGCCACTGATAAATTATCTTAACGATGCCACATATATTGAGATATATATATACTGCCACTGATAAATTATCTTACCGATGCCAGATATATTGAGATATATATATACTGCCACTGATAAATTATCTTACCATAGAATTTCCACAGAGTTTTCATAGAATTGCCATAGAATTTCCATAGAATCTTCATAGAATTTCCATAGAATTTCCATAGAGTCTTTATAGAATATCCAGAGATTTTCCATTTAGTTTTCATAGAATTTTCATAGAATTTCCAGAGTTTTCATAGAATTTTCATAGAATTTCTATAGAATTTCCATAGCGTTTTCATCTGGGCCATGTTTCATTCCTTCATCCTTCATCGTCCCAAAGGGTCCTAGGCCCGATTTAGCCTTCATGTGCACAAAAGTGGCCTAAACCACCAACATTTCATAGAATTTCCATAGGGTTTCCAAAAAAAGCGCACGTCGCGGCAGTGCATGCTACAGAGTTCAAGGTCGCCCTGGGTCCAACATCAGCTTCGTCTCGACTGAACGGGCACGGCCGTTGGGCAGACCTTCACATCTCATGCTGCTAATGTTATTGTCCAAAGGATTGGCTCCGCCGCTACTTTCACTTCGCAACAGGCAACCGGTGTGAAAGTCAATATGCCGGCAAGGCTTCCAACGTTCCTTAAATGCGAAGTTTTAAATTTTAATCACCTTATATAGTGCCGTGCCGTCGGTATCCCTTCATATATCGCTTGCCGGAATCTTCTTACGCAATATATTCCAGAATTCGTCAAACCACTCGTTCGGTTGTCGCAGAGAAAGTAGCCTACGTGTGTTAAATCCAGAGCTTGTTGTTGTGCCTGCCGTCAGTTTTAAGGCCGGTGTGGAAACTATTCAAACTCGATGGAGACTATGGAAACTCCATAGAAATTATATGAAAACTCAATGGAAATTCTATAAAAACTCTTACGTTTAGAATTTCCATAGAAAAATCGATAGAAACCTTTAGTTTTTAGTGAAATTCTGATATTAAGATATTTGCCCACGGGGTGTAATGATGTCGGATAAACTAAATACCATGATTCGCGTAATAAATCTAGAAAGAGAGAATTACCTTCATGTATCCTTTCACATAATAGTGCGGGCAACCTAGGGATATACCCAAAAACAAATTGCAATGGTAATTAAACCTGTTTTTTCATACTCCATATGTATCCAGTAGTGGTTTTTCCAAAATCGACCAAAATCAATTTATTGGAACACATTTTTATTGGGTGGCTCAATTACTTTACCCTATTAACCCCACAAGAAACAATATATTTTTACATAAACGAAATGATAGGGAGGCGAGGCAGCTGAGACCCGCACTACAAATTGTGACCTGCCTGCCCATATTTTCAGTGTGCATGATGGAGAGTTATTTAATCTACAAAATGCAACAAACAGAGATAAAATATCTTGTATATTAAAGTTTTTATGACATTTTAAAGTAGGAACCTCTTTTCATGCTTTCCGGCTGTCGATCGACGCAGTGTATTTGCATGGCGAGCCGGATGGGCCTTCGGTTTGACAGACTTTGGGGAGTTTAAGGAGTAAGTAGAGGGGACACACTCCAAGCTAGGGGAGGGCAGACACTCCAAGTTCCGATGGTAATCCCGGTGTTATTGGAGGGAAGACACCCCAAATCGGGGCGGTACCCCAAGTTAGGATGGTATCCTCAAGTAAGGGTAGGGTAGACACCCTAAGTTAGCGCAGGGACGACACCCAGAGTTAGAAGAGGGTAGACACCATAAATTAGAAGCGGAAGGACACCACAAGTTAGGGGAGGGGCGACACTCAAAGCTAAAGTGATACCCAAAGATACTGGAAGGTAGACACCCCAAGTTAGGGGTGAGGAGACTCCCCAGTTAGGGAAGGGGAGAAACCCCAAGTTGGGGTAATTGCCTAAGTTAGGGGACGGAGACACACCATGTTGGGGGTGAGGCACCCTTGATTTGCGTGGACGTTTCACTTATTATAATTTAAACGTTACAGATAGAGATGAATCAAACCGGTATTGGTGACGGTGAAACTGCAAATGATGATTGATCGATCGAGGCACCCCCATCCCCCCTCAGTTATAGCTTTTTAACAAAAATTTACCAGGCCTATCTAGACCGGTATGGCGGTAAAGCAGTCCAAATATAAGACACATATATAGTCGATTAAATTGTGGAAATCGGACAATTTATTGAAACGTTACAGACTGTCACACTTGAGTCCCATCCGGCGCTGTGCAAAAACACGGTGTCTATCAACAGTCGGAAAACCGGGAGACGGGTCCCTCGTTAAAAAAGCATGTAGAAACTTTATTATTAAAGATGTTTTATTTTTATTTGTTGTATTTAGTAGACGAAATAACACTCCATTAAATATAGTAGGCGAAGGGTACGCAGGTCTAAATTCGTAGTTGGGGTCTCAATAATTACAACGCTTCGGATCTCTGCCACTTCGTGTTGGGGCAAATACGTAATCCATTCTGGTGTTACGGGGGTAGGGGAACCTACCCGCGTAAAAGTTACAATGAATAGAGTTTAGTACATTTTGAAAATTATATTCACAAATACATAAGGAATGAGAACAAATAGGATGGATTACTATTGCAATTTGTTTCGGGTTGACCCCTGATTCAGCACAGGCTGCCTGGCGTACTTCTACACACCTGCAAACTTACCTGATCATAACCGGCTACGACAGGAAAAAAACTGGCTCTGTCGAAATGTTATCTCTATATACGTTCTAAAGCAACCACTTGCTCTATAGAAGTATCCCTTCTAGTATCGACGTTTTGCTGCGGGTACATGAAACGGAAATCCGTGACTTTTGCTTTTAGATGAATAGTCTTGTTTTGACACATGGGCCAGATGATCAGGTAAAGGTGAACATTGGTATTTGATTCAGTTTTAACTCCTCTGCATGCGACTGCAGTAGCATACCTCATTTACACATGTCCTTCTGGATGCAATAGGGTTTATGAATACCGATTGAGGTGTGTCTATGGCAAGTCGACCCCTACTGCCAGCTGTTACACCTCGCCACCCCATACATAGGCAAGTCGATCGCCACTGTCAACTGTTACACCCCGCACATAGGCAAGTCGACCTCCACTGCCAACTGTTACACCCTGTATTCCTACAGTAAGTAGATGCCAATGTTCATGAATAGCCATTGGTCACTTGCAAAAGCTTATCGACTGTTTGTCAAAATTTTGTGGACTGCGGGGTCTATCAGTTAACCTATCTAAAACCAAAAAGCACTAGTTTAGCCAGAATTATTTTTGAGATGTGTTAACGTTATTAATTACCGAAGGGCACTAGCCAGGTTGAGGTGCTCGGCTCATAGCTTAGAAATTGAAAAGGGTAAGCGTTGTAATATAGAACAACAGGATAGATATTGTAAATGTTGTTATAAACATGGCGAATATCTTGTCAAAGACGAATATGATTTCTATATCTGGTGTGTCCATTATATGCCTCAAGTCGGAATAAGAGACTCTGGTCTGATGTCATCAGGTTTATTCGTAACTGCACCTTCGCCGCTACGAGTAAAAACAATTATACAAATTATCATATTTACATTCCTATGTAACGTGCCGAGGGGATGGGGTGTGGTGGCGTGTTCGTGGCTTATTTTACTTATGGAGTTAATCAAATTTGGTAGCGTGTTGCTTCTCATATTAAAATGGGCCACAGCATTACTACCGCTAAATCGGGCACTTCGCATACCCATCATTTCGTCACAAGATCTCGAGTTCGATAAAGCATACGCAACAGTTCGCCAAGAAATATGTCAATATACCTTTCAAAGATTTTTTTTTATAGCACACTCCTTATCTCCATAGACGCTTTACATGTTTTAGGCAGTGTTCCCCAAAGCTCTTCACAGCAATAACCACTCCTACCATACTAAAACAACAACAAAAAGCTCTCACAGCACTGGATCCTCAGCAGTAACATAAAACTATAACAAATAGCTTTCTATAATACTCATCAAGAGTTATTTGGACTCGCCCTAATTCATCAGAGAAATGTAAACATTCCCAAGATAGCCCACAGTAACATAAACAGCGTACGGCATAAGTTTGGACCGCTAAGCCAATCACTGGGCAAAGGCGCATTAGATGTCTTGTTCATTCAAGAGACTAAGTCAGATGATAGCTTTCCGGCAAGCCAATTTACTTTAAACGGTTACAAGGCCCACGGAAATGATAATACAGACAGCTCTGGAAGAATAATGGTGTAGGTAAGAGACGACATACCACACCAGCGGCGCAAGGATATAGACATTAATGAAGATGAGAATGGGCGTATCGAATCTCTGGCAATAGAGGTGACGCTGAAAGCTGAACAGTGGCTCTGGCTCAGTGCATACAAGCAGCTGAAGGTAAAAAATGCGTTACTTGTGACAAAGATTAGACTGATAGCCTTCTGATTGCAATCGCTGCTTCAAAGGCTAACCTTGTACTGTTGGGAGATTTAAATGTGAACATGTTAAACCTGAACTGAACGACATATTAGAGGTCTATGATGCCAACAAATATCGTTAAGTCATTAAATTGTTTTAAAGCTAAAACACCGACCTTAATTGATGTTGTGATTACAAATGTGTCAAGGCGCTTATGAGATGTATCATGTACAGATACGGGCCTCAGCGATTTTTACCATCCCTATGGTATGCGTAGCAACGAAAATAGAAATTCTCATTAAGCAGCTGAAACGTGTCCATTATCAAAGCTTTAAACATTTTGATGAGATTAAATACAAAGACGATCTAGCCTCGGTACCTGTTCATGTAGGTGAAGTTTTTTTGAAGACGTTGATGGTTCATATTGGTTTTGTAGCACATTGATCAAAGAGGTCGTTGATAGACATGCACCAACCAAGCAACGGGTAGTTAAGAATAACTGTGTGCCCTATATGAATAGCCATCTTCGCAAAGCCATAAATGTATAAAATATGTTCAGACGGAAGTACGAGCAATTGAGTAGCCAAGAGAATTGGGAAAAATACGGAAAGCAAAGGAATCTCATAGGACGTCTTCGAAAAGTAAACATTCGAAAGTACATTAATGGGAAATGTAGCAAAGCTACGACTTACGGTAAGGAATTCTGCAAAGTTGTAAAACCACTGATATCAAGAAAAAAAAAAGCGGCGGAAACGTGTTTCTGAAAGAGCGAGAAGAAATAATATCAGATCCATCAAAGGTAAGTGACATATTTAATCAATATTTCATAGACGATGCCAAAGATATAGGCCATCAAGGTGATACCAGATGATCAACCTTTGAACGAAACCCGGCCCACAACCCCACAAAGACCATAAATCCGTTATGGCTATAAAGGAAGGTAACCAAGGCACAACGGAAACTTAACTTAATATACAATGCACTTAAAGGCATTGACGTGTCGAAGGCTAGTGGCTACAACAAGATACCTCCGAAGCTTATCAAGCTGGGAGCTGCTATCTTGTGTGAGCCATTAAGGTATGTGTTAAATATGACGATTAATTATAGCACGTTTCCAAAAGAGACAACGCTAAAATATTATCCCCGGTATTTCCAAGATATAGATATATATAGAAAAATATTGTGTGACCAGCTTATGTCATTTATGGAACCCAGGTTATCGCCCAGACTATGTGGGTTTAGAAAGGGACACAGCTGTCAAAGCCTAGTGATGCGCTTCGTTGAAGACTTCAAAACTGCATTGGATAATAAACAAGTTATGGGAGCTATACTAATGGATCTCTCAAAAGCATTCGATTGTCTTCCACACAGATTATTAATTACCAAGATGAACGCTGATGGCATCAGTAAACAATCATGTACGCTTGTTTTTTTGCAAGTTATCTTACGAACCGCGAACAGAGGATCAAACTAGGACATAATCCGACGAGTGGCTTTCTCTCAAGAAAGGAGCACCACAGGATCTGTTTTGGTCCACATCTGTATAATGTATTTACGAATGACCTGCTTGTATCCACTGCACGGGAAACCGATAAGTACCATTATGCTGATGACAATACTGTGGCGTCTCAAGGTAAGGAGTGCAACAACGTTAAGGTAACTCTAGAAAAGGCATTATCGGAGATAACTACGTGGTTCACCGATAATTAAATGAGAGCGAACCCAAGTAAGTACCAGGCAATCGTGTTTGAAAAGAGACACGACAAATCAGCACAGATCTTTTTCGATTTCTGGAACAGAACTGACAGCGGAACAGAAAGTAACATTCCCAGCTAACAAACAAGGTTCGCACACGTTGGTTTTGGGTTGTAATGACATCACGACAACGTTGTTACAATGTTCGTCGCAAACACTGAAGTAATATTTTCTAGCCTTTATCCCATAAAAATAAAACATTGGCCATGTGTAGCGATTAATCAAACTTGGCTGCGTGTAGCAGTTGTTATAAATACAAATTGGTGAGAAGTCGAGAGTGGACCACCATTAGCTGAAAAATTAGACATCATGAAAACAATATGTAATTGATTGTATTTGGCAATCATGCTTCTGATTAATTCATCATACATCATAGACGCAGTTTTTTTTCTCAGAGAAGGTCCAACTTTAATACTGGACTGAATGTCGGACAACGTTATGTAAAAGAGTGGGTGATGAGAGGCTCAATGACAAAGAGTAGATTTGTAGGTCCAATTTGATTTTATTCATACATACACCCTGCAACAGTCAAATGAGATGAAATTAAACAGAGGTCAATAGTCATACATACTACAAGTATATACAGCACATCAGTAATTAATTCCCATATCCTTTATCATTGCGATTAGTAAACAAACAATCTTACATTATTTTTGTACGTTACAACGGATTACAGTTAACGAGAGATTCAGTCCCGTCCTGATTAAATTAATTACCTGTCAGCATTATAAGTGAAGGATTTTAATCGTGTTACATCCACATAATAAATATTGCTTTGTATAGTTTCTAATTATTTAGCTAATAGTATGGCTTATTAACTGTAGACAAATATACGCAGAGGGGTGAATCACAATTGAGGTCAAAACTCAAAAATAACACTGTTACGTGATATTAAAAATATTCTACAGTGTACAAAATAAAACTTTAGGGTAAAATATTTATTGAACTACTTAAGTACATGAAACAACTTTTTTTATTTTATCTTAACATTTTTGACAGAATTACAATTATTTTATGACCGAAAAATGGACGAAATTCCATTGTTACGTGTGTTCATTTTAAATATCTACATGTTTAATCTGTATATTCTTAGGTTAATATTTATGTGATAGTGTAATAAAGATTTTTATTTATCTAATAATGCGTTAAGTCAATGTATTATTGGCTAAAGTGAATGGGTCTCGGGTCATTTGTTTGTTATGACATTATTGACAAAATATCCATTTGTTACGAAACTGTCTATTTACCCCAATGATTTGTAATTGTCGATATCCCTATAATGACAACTTTGTACTAAAGAAAAAAAACATCCAAATCATAAATTACAGGCAAAATAACAATAATAAATGACTAATATCAAGCTAAGTCTTCAGTAATATGAAAATCCAATTGGAAGAAAAGGCCAAATATGCTTAAAATTATGTAGTGCACGTACCCCCACCTGAATTCACAAAATAAATGAAGTGATTATTTATTGTATTATGGCCTCTGCTTTATTCTATAATGATGTTATTATCCATGAAAAGATTGAGTGCAATATTGTTATATTCCCTAGATAAGCACACATAAAGTTCGATTGTAGTGTACGTACCTCTCTGTAGCGTACGTACCCCCAAATTCAAACAATATTCAAGTAAGTAAATCATACCAAATAGGCTAAGGATTCTGGGACAAAATTGTTGTTCCATCTACCTATCTGTGATGAAGTATTCATGTAACTGATGTCTTTGAAAGACAGATCATTGGTTAATGTTTAAAGGCTATGACTATAGATTGTAGTGTACGTCCCCCTGCTTACCCTTCAAGCCATAGCAAAGCATGTATTTTTCACCCATACATGCTTGTGCCAGTAAAAAAAATACAGATTCTGAACAGATTGTGATTCACCCGAGAGTGGGTTGGCGCAACGTAAACAGGCCTAAAAATGTAATTTGTCTAACATATTTCACTTAATATTATCCTTAAGGGTTACAGAGTAGACAGGTACACATGGTTAGTACAATAATTATCACGTAACGTCGATAAATGAGACGGGTGTATCAGACCGGCATCTAGTAGGGTCATGCAGGTAGGACACAACAGATATCCAGTCTGAAATAAGTTATTCCGTAAACACTCTGCAACAGCCTAATCCAATTACCTATATCATTATGCCTCTATAGTTACTTCCTTGTCAGATAAGGAGATAAATTATAAGGTCGGCGCCTGACAAATACTCCACTCTAACACCACGGTAAGATAGATAATTCAGGAGCAACACCACACTTTTGGGGTAATTAATATCTAGAGATTAGTCCTAGATATCATAACGCCCCCCTAAGTCTCCGGTGACATAATGACAATAACGCTTAGACTCAGGAATACACCTTAATTAAAGAACACCTGCACATAGTTTATAGGTCTCACACTATGGTAATGTGATAATTAAGTCTCGGCAGGCTACATCTATGGCTATTTAATCGCGTCTTACACAAATTCTCATAATTTCTACCTTCAATTACAAGTAGTCACCATATATTTTTAAGGCCGGCTAAACTAAAACAAAGGAACTTGCTGACGCCAATTGTGTAATTTAAACATATTATATATATAACAGACGGTAAAATGCACCCACAGACTGGTTCTCACTGAATAACCTCATTAACTTCAACGATAAATGTGAATAACCCACCTGAGTTCGAAGTATAACTGGGGCCACCTGCCTTGATACCGGTCAACATACTGTGTGGCGGCTTTTACTAAACAAAATCTGCCGCCGGATTTAGAGCGCTCCTTTTTGGACGTTACCATGCGTTGTTAACGAAGCTTTACTCAATATGACCAAATATGGTAACAGTTGGCGACTCTATGGTGCGCCATGTCGCCAAAAAGGGGTTATTGCAAGTTTAAACCAGCCTGCGCTGCATACGGAATACCATTGCAAAAATAATTATATGACCATATCGCAGTTATCTGAAAACGTTCGGGCAACGTAAAAAAAACCCCACACATTTTCACGTTATCTCAATCAATATCAACCATATATCAAGTTTATGCAAAAAAAGCTCGAAAAAGTCTCAATGTTTTAGCTAGAGTTTGTAAATCAATGGATGTTGATAGCAAATTTACGTTATATCATTCTTTTATCCTTTCACATTTTAATTATTGTCCCGTTGTATGACATTTTTGTGATATGAAAAATATGCGTAAGATTGAAAAGATACAGGAAGGTGCATTGAGGTTAATTTTTAATAACTTTAGATTAGAATACGTAGCGTTAAGGAAGAGAGCGGCTAGACCATTGCTATATGTTGAACGATTGCGCGGCACAGCATTAGAAATTTACAAAAATATCAACAAGATTGGGCCCAGTTACCTTCAAGACATGTATGACGTAAAGGCAAGCAATTAATTTTTTTTAAATGGGCCAACTATATGTATGCCACGCGTTAAGACAACAGCTTATGGCCATACTTCAGTGAAGTACCAAGGTAGCAAGCTATGCTCAACAAGGAAACGAAGTATCTGGCAAGGAATTTAAAACTGCGCTGTCAACCTCGGATGTGTTCGTGTGTCACTGTAATTCGTGCACATTGTGCAACATCGCTAATGGATAAGCTTTAAAGAGATGCAAAGGTTGTATTTTCATTGTCATATGTATATCTATCTCATCCGCTCACGTCATTTTATCATTGTCGGTCAATAGCACGTGTGCTAATGTTTATTAACTTTACATACCGACGTTTAATAAAACTTGATCTTATCTGATCTTATCAACGCGAAGATGGCTGAGTCAGACCAGCTTGCCGTGGGCCAACCGGCTGGCGGGTAAAATGCGTCCACACCACAGCCAAGGTAAAAGGTTATTGTCATGCTAACCCTCCGTTGGGATGAAAGCGGCGGCCGCGGTGTGGCCCATGTAGGCCTGCATTGGCCGACCCACGTGGGCTGGCTTACATAGGACGGCCCGGCCCCGGTCTAATCATCACAGTTCGATTCATTTTCATACGGGAGATCATATATCATATATCAGTATCTCACGGATATACTGATAAACCAGAAACAAACGTGTCCTTGTGTTGTTTCATCGCGTCACATCCCCGGTGGTATATGTGTCTATTATATATAGTGAGAGGCGATCGCGGGAACCCGCCGTCGCAAGGGGACCGGTTCGTGAGTTGCCGATTGCTGACAGGTGCACTCTGTCCCACAAGTACGTTGGATTTTATTTTACGCGAAGAAGAAATACCGATCAGTGTGATAGAACGAAGGAACAAGTATCCGTGACGTCATGACGAACCATGCCAAGAAACAGGTACGGGGATAAAATCGCTTAAATCTAGAATTCACTGGCAGGACCAGGAGTTGGGCGGGGTGGTCATAGGCCGGATCTCCACATACCCCTGTTTTTGAGCGTTGATAGTTGTTTTAAATATGAAGTCTATTCCACTATTGGTACCTTCCCATGCTCCCCCCCCCTTGGGTTCTCACCGAATCCGGGCAGCGACAAGTACCAATGAAAGAGTGTTCATTCCATCCAAGTTGGACCCCACTCCTTGTCGGAAGACAGTTCATTCATTCCACCCAAGTTGGACCCCTTTTCTTTTCAGAAGGGAGTTCTTCTACCCAGGTTGGACCCCTTTCCTTGTCAGAAGAGAGTTCATTCCACCCACGTTGGACCCCTCGCCTTGTCAGATAAGAGCTTATTCCACACAAGTTGGACACCTCTCCTTGTCATAAGAGGGTTCATTCCACCCAAGTTGGATCCCTCTCTTTGTTAGAAGAGAGTTTATTCCACCCAAGTTGACCCCTCTCTTTCTTAGAAGAGACTTTATTCCACCCAAGTGCTTTAGGAAATGCTGAAGCCTGATATCCAGTTTCAGCTGAACAATTACCTTAGACCAACAGTACATATAAGACAAGATTCAACCTTGGGTAAATAAGCTAGAAGTCCCACCACTACAGTATATCGCTTCATCAACGACATATCTTTATTTCATCTCCAGCTCAATCAACTCAACAGTGATGATACCGCATTTCGTTGTTTTTTTAAATTCTGTTACAATCTACAAGACTTGCACACATGATACTGGTACATGCAGGCCTGTCAAAGTTAAATCGTGGGGGAGGTGGGGTGCATGGTAAATCATGGTGCTTTTCATCCTCCACGCTTGACGGCCCTGACGTGTACATGAAAATTGCTCAAAGCTATTCGAGTGGTAATTTGCCAAACGATTCTTCTCAACAGCATTATAATAATCATAACGTCTTGAATTGCTGCTGGCACACATGTGACAGGCTCCTTCCTCTGCAGAGACTGTACTGTGCTCTGTAGGCCAGTCCATAATCGTGTATGCTCATCATGCATGATGTTCCACTGACACAAAGAGTAGATTCTGACAGAAATGTTACGTACCTAGATGTATATGAAGTTACGTTACATTAATATGTGCAGCATCCTGTTGTCAGATGAGGCAACGTGTAACAATCATCGAACAAAAATACTTGACAAAACACATAGCAGTTTGTTCATGACAAACAAAATTAATATCATAATTTCTTCCATTATCGCTTAATAATTCCCGAGTTTAAAAGCATTCCAGTTTAAAACTATTTATGCTATTTTCTTTTGCAAAACGGAAACAAGTAACGTTATAGCTGACAGTTGACAGTTCGAGCGGCACAAACCTTGCCGGTGTAACATAATAACCTGTCCGGCCGTGATATCCTGTCCGGCCACGCTTCTTTCATGCCACTAAGCCTAACCAAAACCCTAATACTAACCCTAACCCTAACCCGGGCCCTAACCTAATCCTATCCCAACCCTAAACCTAACATACATGGGCTATTTACATAACAATCGCATTCGCTGCGCATGCGCACACGCCAGCCGGACACTTTATCACGGCGGACAGGTTATCATGCTACACCGGTTCACAGACAAGTTTCTCGCTTCGTTGCCATGATTCAGATGATCACTGTGCGCGTTAGATGGACAGTACGGCCGTTTGGGGGCGCCACTGGCGGATGTGCACGGCCAATATAGGATGGTTGGATGGTTATTCAGGACGCTTTTAACCAGTTTGTTCATATCGCGTCAATGGGAGAAGGACAGGAGAGTGGAGCCCTGTCTCCGGCGGTGACCCCCTACTCTTTACGAAGAAAGACATGGGATCTTTATCCTGCGACCACACAGACATGGCCACAGCAAGGCTCGAACCATCGATCCACTCGCCGTTAGGCTCTCAGGTGACCAGAGCACTCAATGCGAGAGCGCGAGAGCTCTAGCCCACTTAGCTGTCGCGCCGGCTCCCAATTTGGCGGAGTTTATGGCAAGCCCTTTGTATCGTAATTCGAGAAACTTAGTTTCTCGACAAGAAACCTAGTTTCTTGCTCGAGCAACCCGGTTTCTTCGCCGAAAATCCCGGTTTCTCGACAAGAAACTAGGATTCTTGGCGGGAAACTAAGTTTTTAGCGCTAAAATGGGGGTTACAGCCAGAATCCCGGTTTCCAGAGATATAACCCTGGTTTTAGCGACAACCCCAGTTTTTACAGAGCCGATTGTATCTTAATGTCTATACCTCCATTATTGGTCAGGAAACTGGCTTTCTTGCCTCCAAATCCCACTTTCTCGCGAAGAAACCAGGATTCCAGGTTAAAACCACAGTTTTAACCTCCATAACCGCAGTTTCAGCGAGAAACCTAGTTTCCTGTCGAGAAACCAGGTTTCCTGCCGAGAAACTAGGTTTCTTCGTTGCTAAGGTCCGTATCTAGGATTCCTAGTATCTAGGAGTCCGGACCACCGACCCTCCCTTTTTTCGGGCCAAACTCAGGGCAAAGGAATCTGGTGTTCTCAAAATTCCGAATTCGAATTAAACTTAGCCAGATATACTCCGGTTCTAGTGGATAGTGAGGGTAGTCATATAGATATGACACGACCCGGTCTTTGGGTTCCCGTTTGTGTTGGGGGTAGTCATATAGATATGACACGACCCGGTCTTTGGGTTCCCGTTTGTGTTGGGGGTAGTCATATAGATATGACACGACCCGGTCTTTGGGTTCCCGTTTGTGTTGGGGGTAGTCATATAGATATGACACGACCCGGTCTTTGGGTTCCCGTTTGTGTTGGGGGTAGTCATATAGATATGACACGACCCGGTCTTTGGGTTCCCGTTTGTGTTGGGGGTAGTCATATAGATATGACACGACCCGGTCTTTGGGTTCCCGTTTGTGTTGGGGGTAGTCATATAGATATGACACGACCCGGTCTTTGGGTTCCCGTTTGTGTTGGGGGTAGTCATATAGATATGACACGACCCGGTCTTTGGGTTCCCGTTTGTGTTGGGGGTAGTCATATAGATATGACACGACCCGGTCTTTGGGTTCCCGTTTGTGTTGGGGGTAGTCATATAGATATGACACGACCCGGTCTTTGGGTTCCCGTTTGTGTTGGGGGTAGTCATATAGATATGACACGACCCGGTCTTTGGGTTCCCGTTTGTGTTGAGGGTAGTTATATAGATATGACACGACCCGGTCTTTGGGTTCCCGTTTGTGTTGGGGGTAGTCATATAGATATGACACGACCCGGTCTTTGGGTTCCCGTTTGTGTTGGGGGTAGTCATATAGATATGACACGACCCGGTCTTTGGGTTCCCGTTTGTGTTGCGGGTAGTCATATAGATATGACACGACCCGGTCTTTGGGTTCCCGTTTGTGTTGAGGGTAGTTATATAGATATGACACGACCCGGTCTTTGGGTTCCCGTTTGTGTTGGGGGTAGTCATATAGATATGACACGACCCGGTCTTTGGGTTCCCGTTTGTGTTGGGGGTAGTCATATAGATATGACACGACCCGGTCTTTGGGTTCCCGTTTGTGTTGGGGGTAGTCATATAGATATGACACGACCCGGTCTTTGGGTTCCCGTTTGTGTTGGGGGTAGTCATATAGATATGACACGACCCGGTCTTTGGGTTCCCGTTTGTGTTGGGGGTAGTCATATAGATATGACACGACCCGGTCTTTGGGTTCCCGTTTGTGTTGGGGGTAGTCATATAGATATGACACGACCCGGTCTTCGGGGTTCCCGTTTGTGTTGGGGGTAGTCATATAGATATGACACGACCCGGTCTTTGGGTTCCCGTTTGTGTTGGGGGTAGTCATATAGATATGACACGACCCGGTCTTTGGGTTCCCGTTTGTGTTGGGGGTAGTCATATAGATATGACACGACCCGGTCTTTGGGTTCCCGTTTGTGTTGGGGGTAGTCATATAGATATGACACGACCCGGTCTTTGGGTTCCCGTTTGTGTTGGGGGTAGTCATATAGATATGACACGACCCGGTCTTTGGGTTCCCGTTTGTGTTGGGGGTAGTCATATAGATATGACACGACCCGGTCTTTGGGTTCCCGTTTGTGTTGGGGGTAGTCATATAGATATGACACGACCCGGTCTTTGGGTTCCCGTTTGTGTTGGGGGTAGTCATATAGATATGACACGACCCGGTCTTTGGGTTCCCGTTTGTGTTGGGGGTAGTCATATAGATATGACACGACCCGGTCTTTGGGTTCCCGTTTGTGTTGGGGGTAGTCATATAGATATGACACGACCCGGTCTTTGGGTTCCCGTTTGTGTTGGGGGTAGTCATATAGATATGACACGACCCGGTCTTTGGGTTCCCGTTTGTGTTGGAGGTAGTCATATAGATATGACACGACCCGGTCTTTGGGTTCCCGTTTGTGTTGGGGGTAGTCATATAGACATGACACGACCCGGTCTTTGGGTTCCCGTTTGTGTTGGAGGTAGTCATATAGATATGACACGACCCGGTCTTTGGGTTCCCGTTTGTGTTGGGGGTAGTCATATAGATATGACACGACCCGGTCTTTGGGTTCCCGTTTGTGTTGGGGGTAGTCATATAGATATGACACGACCCGGTCTTTGGGTTCCCGTTTGTGTTGGGGGTAGTCATATAGATATGACACGACCCGGTCTTTGGGTTCCCGTTTGTGTTGGGGGTAGTCATATAGATATGACACGACCCGGTCTTTGGGTTCCCGTTTGTGTTGGGGGTAGTCATATAGATATGACACGACCCGGTCTTTGGGTTCCCGTTTGTGTTGGGGGTAGTCATATAGATATGACACGACCCGGTCTTTGGGTTCCCGTTTGTGTTGGGGGTAGTCATATAGATATGACACGACCCGGTCTTTGGGTTCCCGTTTGTGTTGGGGGTAGTCATATAGATATGACACGACCCGGTCTTTGGGTTCCCGTTTGTGTTGGGGGTAGTCATATAGATATGACACGACCCGGTCTTTGGGTTCCCGTTTGTGTTGGGGGTAGTCATATAGATATGACACGACCCGGTCTTTGGGTTCCCGTTTGTGTTGGGGGTAGTCATATAGATATGACACGACCCGGTCTTTGGGTTCCCGTTTGTGTTGGAGGTAGTCATATAGATATGACACGACCCGGTCTTTGGGTTCCCGTTTGTGTTGGGGGTAGTCATATAGATATGACACGACCCGGTCTTTGGGTTCCCGTTTGTGTTGGAGGTAGTCATATAGATATGACACGACCCGGTCTTTGGGTTCCCGTTTGTGTTGGGGGTAGTCATATAGATATGACACGACCCGGTCTTTGGGTTCCCGTTTGTGTTGGGGGTAGTCATATAGATATGACACGACCCGGTCTTTGGGTTCCCGTTTGTGTTGGGGGTAGTCATATAGATATGACACGACCCGGTCTTTGGGTTCCCGTTTGTGTTGGGGGTAGTCATATAGATATGACACGACCCGGTCTTTGGGTTCCCGTTTGTGTTGGGGGTAGTCATATAGATATGACACGACCCGGTCTTTGGGTTCCCGTTTGTGTTGGGGGTAGTCATATAGATATGACACGACCCGGTCTTTGGGTTCCCGTTTGTGTTGGGGGTAGTCATATAGATATGACACGACCCGGTCTTTGGGTTCCCGTTTGTGTTGGGGGTAGTCATATAGATATGACACGACCCGGTCTTTGGGTTCCCGTTTGTGTTGGGGGTAGTCATATAGATATGACACGACTCGGTCTTTGGGTTCCCGTTTGTGTTGGAGGTAGTCATATAGATATGACACGACCCGGTCTTTGGGTTCCCGTTTGTGTTGGAGGTAGTCATATAGATATGACACGACCCGGTCTTTGGGTTCCCGTTTGTGTTGGGGGTAGTCATATAGATATGACACGACCCGGTCTTTGGGTTCCCGTTTGTGTTGGAGGTAGTCATATAGATATGACACGACCCGGTCTTTGGGTTCCCGTTTGTGTTGGGGGTAGTCATATAGATATGACACGACCCGGTCTTTGGGTTCCCGTTTGTGTTGGAGGTAGTCATATAGATATGACACGACTCGGTCTTTGGGTTCCCGTTTGTGTTGGGGGTAGTCATATAGATATGACACGACCCGGTCTTTGGGTTCCCGTTTGTGTTAGGGGTAGTCATATAGATATGACACGACCCGGTCTTTGGGTTCCCGTTTGTGTTGGGGGTAGTCATATAGATATGACACGACCCGGTCTTTGGGTTCCCGTTTGTGTTGGGGGTAGTCATATAGATATGACACGACCCGGTCTTTGGGTTCCCGTTTGTGTTGGGGGTAGTCATATAGATATGACACGACCCGGTCTTTGGGTTCCTGTTTGTGTTGGGGGTAGTCATATAGATATGACACGACCCGGTTTTTGGGTTCCCGTTTGTGTTGGGGGTAGTCATATAGATATGACACGACCCGGTCTTTGGGTTCCCGTTTGTGTTGGGGGTAGTCATATAGATATGACACGACCCGGTCTTTGGGTTCCCGTTTGTGTTGGGGGTAGTCATATAGATATGACACGACCCGGTCTTTGGGTTCCCGTTTGTGTTGGGGGTAGTCATATAGATATGACACGACCCGGTCTTTGGGTTCCCGTTTGTGTTGGGGGTAGTCATATAGATATGACACGACCCGGTCTTTGGGTTCCCGTTTGTGTTGGGGGTAGTCATATAGATATGACACGACCCGGTCTTTGGGTTCCCGTTTGTGTTGGGGGTAGTCATATAGATATGACACGACCCGGTCTTTGGGTTCCCGTTTGTGTTGGGGGTAGTCATATAGATATGACACGACCCGGTCTTTGGGTTCCCGTTTGTGTTGGGGGTAGTCATATAGATATGACACGACCCGGTCTTTGGGTTCCCGTTTGTGTTGGGGGTAGTCATATAGATATGACACGACCCGGTCTTTGGGTTCCCGTTTGTGTTGGGGGTAGTCATATAGATATGACACGACCCGGTCTTTGGGTTCCCGTTTGTGTTGGGGGTAGTCATATAGATATGACACGACCCGGTCTTTGGGTTCCCGTTTGTGTTGGGGGTAGTCATATAGATATGACACGACCCGGTCTTTGGGTTCCCGTTTGTGTTGGGGGTAGTCATATAGATATGACACGACCCGGTCTTTGGGTTCCCGTTTGTGTTGGGGGTAGTCATATAGATATGACACGACCCGGTCTTTGGGTTCCCGTTTGTGTTGGGGGTAGTCATATAGATATGACACGACCCGGTCTTTGGGTTCCCGTTTGTGTTGGGGGTAGTCATATAGATATGACACGACCCGGTCTTTGGGTTCCCGTTTGTGTTGGGGGTAGTCATATAGATATGACACGACCCGGTCTTTGGGTTCCCGTTTGTGTTGGGGGTAGTCATATAGATATGACACGACTCGGTCTTTGGGTTCCCGTTTGTGTTGGGGGTAGTCATATAGATATGACACGACCCGGTCTTTGGGTTCCCGTTTGTGTTGGGGGTAGTCATATAGATATGACACGACCCGGTCTTTGGGTTCCCGTTTGTGTTGGGGGTAGTCATATAGATATGACACGACCCGGTCTTTGGGTTCCCGTTTGTGTTGGGGGTAGTCATATAGATATGACACGACCCGGTCTTTGGGTTCCCGTTTGTGTTGGGGGTAGTCATATAGATATGACACGACCCGGTCTTTGGGTTCCCGTTTGTGTTGCGGGTAGTCATATAGATATGACACGACCCGGTCTTTGGGTTCCCGTTTGTGTTGGGGGTAGTCATATAGATATGACACGACCCGGTCTTTGGGTTCCCGTTTGTGTTGGGGGTAGTCATATAGATATGACACGACCCGGTCTTTGGGTTCCCGTTTGTGTTGGGGGTAGTCATATAGATATGACACGACCCGGTCTTTGGGTTCCCGTTTGTGTTGGGGGTAGTCATATAGATATGACACGACCCGGTCTTTGGGTTCCCGTTTGTGTTGGGGGTAGTCATATAGATATGACACGACCCGGTCTTTGGGTTCCCGTTTGTGTTGGGGGTAGTCATATAGATATGACACGACCCGGTCTTTGGGTTCCCGTTTGTGTTGGGGGTAGTCATATAGATATGACACGACCCGGTCTTTGGGTTCCCGTTTGTGTTGGGGGTAGTCATATAGATATGACACGACCCGGTCTTTGGGTTCCCGTTTGTGTTGGGGGTAGTCATATAGATATGACACGACCCGGTCTTTGGGTTCCCGTTTGTGTTGGGGGTAGTCATATAGATATCACACAAAAGTCCGGACCTCGACTGCCTTGGTGGGCTAGGTGGGCGTGCCGTTTTTTGGCCACGACATGCTGGATAAGCGCGAAGAAGGCGACTGCCTCACAATATCTGGCAAGGTTTGTAATCGCGAAACAATTTAATTCCAACGTGGTATTCGAAAGTTAAACCAAAGAACCAAGAAGTGATGTTAACGCCCAGCAGCCCTCTGTGAGACAGAATATAATTTTTTTCAACTTGTAAGAATAGTAATAACTCGAGTTTTGCATGGCGTTGGAGTTGTATTGGTCCTCCATCAACTGTAGCAGCACTTTATGTTCATTATACGGATAATGAAAACTGGCGGTCTGGTACACCTTTATGTCGGGATTAGCAATAACAAGATCATTAGTTAAAACTAGTGTACGTCATTTCCGAAGATCTTAATGACCGGCCCCATCTGTGTGTACTTGCAGAAGTTCAGTGTGTCTCTGCATCCACATTGTGGTAGATTGTGTATTGTTATTGAGGACCCACTGCTTCACGTGTCGGGATATTTTAAAAATACGTTTTCTTGTGCGTTTTGTATCTCCGTCCGTCTCACCGCCTGCCTTGTGTGTGTTTCTGACCCACGTCCAGTAGAGTCAGAGAAGAGAGAAAGCCCATCTCACCGTCTGCCTTGTGTCAGTTTCTGACCCATGTCCAGTAGAGTGAGAGAAAAGAAAAAGCCCATCTCACCGCCTGCCTTGTGTGTGTTTCTGACCCATGTCTGGTAGAGTGAGAGAAGAGAGAAAGCCAATCTCACCGCCTGCCTTGTGCGTGTTTCTGACCCATGTCTAGTAGAGTGAGAGAAGAGAGAAAGTCCATCTCACCGCCTGCCTTGTGCGTGTTTCTGACCCGTGTCTGGTAGAGTGAGATAAGACAGAAAGCCCATCTCACCGTCTGTCTTGTGTGTGTTTCTGACCCATGTCCAATAGAGATAAGATATAAGAGAAAGCCCATCTCACCCCCTGGTTTTGTGTGTTTTTGACCCACGTCTCGTAGAGTAAGAGAAGACAGAAAGCCCATCTCACCGCCTTTCTTGTGTGTGTTTCTGACCCATGTCCAATAGAGATAAGAGATAAGAGAAAGCCCATCTCACCCCCTGGTTTGTGTGTTTACCCACGTCTCGTAGAGTAAGAGAAGACAGAAAGCCCATCTCACCGCCTTTCTTGTGTGTGTTTCTGACCCATGTCCATTGCCATTTGTTGCAGGTCAACCCCATGCAGCGCTACCCACTATGGCTGAAGACTCTGCTGGTAGTGCTTGGGATGCACACCGCCTACGTGTTCATAGCCATGCTGTCCAATCACACCCCCTCGCACCGACCACTGTCCTACATGTCCAATGACAATGGTCCCGAACCCAACTCCGCCGAGGCCGCAGTGCCACTTGTTGAGAGACGCGTCAACGCCATCGTGACGCAATATGACATGGTTTTGAAAGCGCGGCTGGATGAGCTGATCGCCCGGAAAGCCGGAGCACGTGATCCCGATGTCATCGCCTTGGTGCAAGCTCTAATGGACCCGCCCTCTGACCACATGGTGAAAACATCTCGGAAAATAGTCACCACCCCACAGTCGAAGGCGGTCTCAGAAGTCCTCCACAACAAGGTCAGTTAACTGTATATTGGGGACATTACTTCGGTATAATAATAAGCTGCATTGCCATGAAGAGTACACAAATCAAAATAATGAAATAAAGGTTAGCAAGGAGCAGAAGCTGAGGCTTATTCGATACAAGAAGTATTTATTTCTAGCGCTACGAACGGGTGATATAGCTGGCTCGCCCGCAACTCGTTCCCTGTATTGTAATAGAATAACACAACGACTTATGTAAGCAGTTGGAGAGGGCAACTTTAATGCCGAGAGTACAAAGTTTAAAATTATCAGTGGCGGAAAAAAACACATCGCCACTGATAAACATGTGGTGGAAAAACACATCACAAATGAAACAAACTTTGGCGGAAAACATATCGCCACGCAAAAGGGTGAGGCGAAAACACATTCCTAATGACAAATGTGGTGGTAAAACATTACCATTAAAAATTAAATGTAATACACATCTGTGGCAATCAGATGTTTGACAGGCAAATATTAATGGATACTTATTGATATATATAAAGATATACCATATTATGCAGTCCACTATGGATATTTATGAAAGGCTCTATGAAAATAGGTGTTGCCTTCATACTTAGCAGTGAAGGTGAGGGGACAAGCGCCTAATACAAATATGAAAATCACGGATCAACGGATCATTTACCATTTATTTAAACTTTATAACTTAGTTCAATAGATATTTCTGAAATTATGCAAATACATACGCTGAGGTATCAATTACAATGAGACGAGATATACGATACTTAATACCTCGTAAATACGGGTCATGACATTTCAACATGTGTTGTACTTTAAAACCTAATAACTCACCTCAACACACAATTTTGAAATTATCCACACACATATGCTGTAATACTAATAACAATAACAATATGGCGTCATGATACAATGATTATATACGATATTTAAACGGCTCGTGAGCAAGTCTCATCCAGTTGCATACTGTATGGTTATTGCTTAAAAACCTAATGACCTATATCAGGAGACATTATATGAAATTTAGCTCAGACCCTGTTGACTCGCGTCCCATGCAAAGTGGAGGCGGCGTGGAGGAGGTGGTTTATTTAGTTGGTGGTTGAGAATCAAGTAAACCCCCTTGTAAACTGCCGCTACATCGTCTCGCGTTTGACGACAATCGGTAAACAATCCGCGTTGTCAGGGGGGTTTCACTTGGACGAGTCCATTCATTCTTCTCACCATAGTGTAGGGGTGATACCAACACGTAGTCCCATAATGTAGTACTCCAATAATTCTCCGAGCAGCCATCAAGTAAATTCGGATAAATCAGAATCATTATATAAACAAATTGACAAATGTAAACAGGAACAGAAATACAACAATCTAGATAGTATATGGATTGGCCCAATCGTTGCGCTATAATAGTTCTATCTTTCTATTAAGTGAATAACAGATATGATTATACTGAGATTGCTAGTTACATATCAAAGTAACATTAGCATTGGTTACATCACTGAATCACTGGTAGCTCGGGTATATCCGCAAGGTAAGCCGAATACGCACATTACGCCTCGGTATGCCGCCCGACACTTCTTCTCCCGGGTCGGGTGCGGCGCCTTTATTCGGCATGCCGATCTTCACCATTCAAAAGAACACGTGACATTCCGTATAAAAAATGGCGGCTGATTGAAAATTAACTGACTAGGCTGGTTCCGTTGCGCCTAAATGCGCTAAACTGACCGGTCTGAACAATGTTTTGGCATACGACGTAGCTCTATCGCAATCTCGGAAGTCACGCTGGGTATTTTGGGTCCTGGCCCACAGAAAGGCACCCTTTGGTACTTCTTTATGGTTGAACACTGTACCATGACGTTGGTTTTCACAGAAGAATGGCTTCTTCATCGAGTGTGGCGCGCTGGACGGGGAGCGGTCCTCCAACACGATGGCACTGGAGCAGCAGGATGGCTGGCGGGGCGTCCTCGTCGAAATGGACCCCTACTTCTACACCCAGCTGCGGGGCAAGAACAGAAAGTCGCCCAGCATCAACGCCTGCCTCAGCCCTTATGACTACCCAATAGAGGTAAGTAAATTCCCGGCTGATCGTGACGTCACGGAGAGACGGAGGTAGGGGCCGGCTGATCGTGACGTCACGGAGAGACAGAGGTAAGAGCCGGCTGATCGTGACGTCACGGAGAGACAGAGGTAGCGGCCGGCTGATCGTGACGTCACGGAGAGACAGATGTAAGGGCAGGCTGATCGTGACGTCATGGAGAGACAGAGATAAGGGCTGGCTGATCGGGACGTCACGGAGAGACATTAGGTATATAAGGGGCGGCTGATCATGACGTCATAGAGAGACAGAGGTAAGGGCGGGCTGATCGTGACGTCACGAAGATACAAAGGTAAGTAAGGGGTGGTTTATTGTGATGTCATAGAGAGACAGAGGTAAGGGTCGGCTGATCATGACGTCATGGAAAGACAGAAGTAAGGATCGGCTGATCGTGACATCACGGAGAGACAGAGGTAAGGGCCGGCTGATCCTGACGTCATGGAGAGACAGAGGTAAGGGCTGGCTGATCGTGACGTCATGGAGAGAAAGGTAATTAAGGGGCGGCTGATCGTGACGCCATGGAGAGGCAGAGGTATGGGTCGGCTGAACGTGACGTCACGGAGAGACAACGGTAAGGGCTGGCTTACACGATATGCGGCATATTTATCGATTTAGGCCCGTCCTGTGCACACTAGGACTAACTTAGGAACATCTGGAGACAATCAATGAATGATTTGGAGGAGTAGATCTCGACTTCACCATGACCTGGTGGCGACCTCTCCTTTTCATTACATTGATCCGCCCCAGTGTCGCCAGGTTTCCAGGAGTAACACCCTACTCTTTCGCAAAGAGTAGGGTGTTTCTACCTTGCTACTGCCCCACTGACGCGATATGCGGCATATTCACACAGATTAAAGCTTCATACTTAAGAGAAAAGCCAAGACTAGTGGCGGATTTCATGAACGCAGTTTAGCCGGCAACGGGGCTTAGTCGACTAAAGTTACCATGTAAAAGATGGGCGATTTTAGTCGACTAAGCCCCGTAGCCGGCTAAACTATGTACGTGAAATAGGCCACAGCGATGAATAATTGTTTTATTGAAAATATGAAACCAAAGGCGTTCATCCCCAGAAGGCCATATTTTGATGAATCTGATAACTGAGTAATCAGCGATTGAACGCTAACTACTGCCCCCGTCATAGAGGTAGCGTATTGCAGCTGATGATGACGTCACGGTAGCGGTCAGACATATTTGCCATCTCGCCCGCCCGCCGTTGCAGCCCCTCATCAGGCCTCAATTACTTGACTCGTGAGTTCAAAAGCAACTCACATGACGTCAATCGTATTAGCTGCCAGAGCTTTAGGATATATAGTTTATGTAATCACAATTAATTGTATTGGCTGGAACGTAACGTGAGAACAAAGGTCTTCACGGCGCTACCATTTACCTAGGCCTACATATCACAAGTGAAACGGTGTGACTTCTGAACCGGTGACTACCCCGGTTCGGCAACCCCCCCCCCTCCCCGCCACACCCACACCCACACAACATCCTCAGCCCACTGCAGCCCAGTCATTAGTTTTCTGTTCCTAAAGTAAGTTTAGATGGTTTTTTTTTTTTTTTTTTTTTTTTTTTTTTTTATTAAATTTTCATTTATTGTGACAATATGGCATGGCATGCGTTACAATCGTGAGAAGTGACATCGATACGTTGATACATAAACATTTTATATACGAGGCAGACAAACACACGCTACCGGGAGAGGATCTATCCCCATAAGGAACAATGGTTAATGAAAGAGACATTTCCACTTATCATTAAATATCTGTTTGCTGTAAGACGGTTTCTGCTGAATGACGCATTTTTCTATATTATAATAGTATCTTATAATTCTTAAAGCATTTTGTACCCTAGGTTTTGTTTCCTTACACTTGCACGAGAATATATAGCTTTTGACAATGATTATAATATGGTTTAACAGACGGTGTTTTGTAGACTTGCTTACACCAAACATTACCGTGGTTAACGATAGTAACTGCCATATGCGGAAACCAGATTGCGCCTCAAACCAAATCGCAAGTGAGTGCCACAGTTGCTTCACATATGGACAATGAAAGAATAAATGTTCAAGTGTTTCGACGGCACTATTACAAAACGTACAACTCTCGTCTTCTGCTAGATTACATTTTTTTAGGTAAGTATTGGTGGACAAACATCGTTGGAGAAGCTTATATTGGAAGCTCCTGAGCCGTTCATCAACTGTACTTGTTTTCGCAACAGTATAAAAACCTCTCCATTCTTCAGGAGTAAATTTTTTTCCTAGCGAGGTTTCCCACTTTGTTTCATTATTTCTCACCGGACACAATTCAAGGATCAAGCGTTGATACACAATATTGCATACCCGCTTTGATGTTAACACAGCCTGTAGTTCAGTACACCCTACCTCTTGTAATTTAGACGCCTTTTCCAAACTCTCAACTCTCCAGCTTCTTGGTAGTGAATGGGTTAAACTGTAGAAATCGGCAAAATTTAGCTTGATTCCAAAAGCCTGTTTGAAGTCTTGCCATCCTAAAACACGACCCATATCATCAATAACATCGTTATAGAATATGACCCCTGCGTTAATAAATTCTGCTTTCCTAGTAACAAGGTTAGAGTGACTTAGAAACTGCGTGTTCCAAAGTGGATATGTTCGGACATCTGTACTGTCCCCGATCGATCTAAACCGGTACCACGCTTTAAATACATCACGCCAAAAAGGGTTCGACAGTGTCATAAAGCACTTCAAAGATATTGGATCCAGTTGCCAACACAGTGACTTCTCATTACATATGGTGGTAGAGAACAGGTCTTGCCAAGCGCCTTCTGACGTGACAAGTCTTTTCACCCACGAAATCTTTAGCGCGTGCAACAAAAATGGAATGTGGGTTAAGTTAATTCCCCCATTTTCTTCTGTCTGAACCATTTTATTATAGGCAATCTTAGGTGAGCCTGAATTCCATATAAATGATCGTATAATTTTGGTAACCTGTTCGATAAAACTTGGCTGCGGCGACGGTAGAACCGACATAACATCTATCAGTTTAGGAATAGCCATTGTTTTAACTACTGTCACTTTTCCTCGAAGTGAAAGTTTACGCTTACTGTACACATTTAATACACTCTGGAATGCTACCATTTTCCCATTATAGTTTCGGTTAACCATGTCTTTCATATCAACCGTGAATGTGATTCCAAGTAACTTAAATTCTTCAACCCAGGTCAGGGGCATGTCTGGGCAGATTCTATGGTGGGTCTGGATCTGTTTACCCAGTCTTATTACTTTGGTTTTCTCGACATTTACTGCCAGGCCTGAGCACACTTTAAACTCATGCAACACATAGAATGTTCTTCTTAACGAAACCTCTGACCCATCTAAAAACATAAAAGTATCGTCCGCGTATTGTCCGATTTTGTACTCGTTTTTATTTACCTTAATACCCTTTATTTGTGCGTCTTGCTTAATGCGCATGGCTAGAGGTTTGATAGCCAGAATGAATATATACGGCGACAGGGGGTCGCCTTGTCTACAGCCTCTACCAAGTGAGAAGAACTTCGAAAAGTGGCCGTTGTTTATCACACAGCTTGAACATTCGTTATACAGTATACTGAACCACTTTCTGAAAGTAGTGCCGAAATCATAGCTTTCAAGTACTTGCTTGATATATTGCCAGCTTAGGGTGTCAAATGCTTTTTCGAAGTCTATTAGGAGTAGGATGCCAGTACGGCTATGTTGGACTAAGTAGTGCATCATATCGTATACCAATCTAATGTTTTCTCCTATATATCTACCCTTTAAAAACCCTTTTTGATCCTGACTAATTATTCTACTCAATACCGTTTTCAGCCTAGCGGCGATAGCTCCGGATAAAACCTTGTAATCAGCGTTTAATAACGAGATAGGTCGCCAGTTTTTAAGCAGTTCCCTCTGTCTGTCGCCTTTTGGGAGACACGTGATGACACCTTGTTTCTGTGTTATGGAAAGAGAACCGGACTCGAAAGCACGCGTAAAACTCCGCATCAGGTAATGACCTAAATCCTTCCAAAAAAATTTGTAAAATTCTACCGGTAATCCATCATTACCTGGGGATTTATTATTTTTCGATCCCTTTATTGCCTCCTTTATTTCGTCACAACTTAATGGTGCGTCACATTTCTCCCTTTCAGATACGTGCAATGGTACGACATTATGGGGGTTTAAAAAGGTGGCAAAATCACATCCCTCTGCACGATCACAATTCGAATAGAGTCTGTTGTAAAAGTGCATTTGCTCGTTGAGGATATCTTCTTTGCGTATTATTTCCTTCCCGTCGACAATAATTCTGTTTATTTGTTTGTTTACGTAGTTTTTTTTTCCAAACGGCAAAAATACCGTGAAGGTTTTTCTCCGGCTTCATAGTAATTTGCCCTTGCCCTAACTAAAATACCCCGCGTTTTCCCAATTCTGATTTTCTCAAGCTGATCTTTTAGTTCTTGCAGTTCATTCTGTTCATCTGACCCGGAGCTTACGTTGTCAACTACTCTATTTAATTCGTTTATTCGCTTCTCGAGACCCTCCTCTTCTCGTACCGTCTTTTTTTTCTTATGTGCGCTATAGCTAATAGTTCGCCCTCTAATTTCCATCTTCAGCATTTCCCAAAACAGTTGATCATTAATTACAAATTCTACTTTCTCACGCGTTTGGTCACATACAATGGTGTTTGATACACAATACTGTTCCTCAAGATCTCTAATGCATTTTTTCACCACCACAGCATACTCGGGGTCATGCAGTAGGGACACATTAAGCTTCCAAAAGCCCTTTCCCCTGGGGGTACACTGGAAGTTAATCGTTACGGTCACCAGCGAGTGATCAGTGCGGTAACCCGACATGATATCTGTCTTTTCACAGAGAGCAAAGATGTCTGAGGACATCAAGAAAAAGTCTAGTCTGGCTCTCTGAGACTTTCGCTGTTGGTTTGTCCAAGTATACCGATGGCTATTTGGGTGTTGTACTCGCCAGCAATCAACAACATCTAAAGTTTCTATAAGCAATAAGACGGTTTCTTTGGCCTTTTTGTTATTTTCTCTCTTGTATCCCCTCGTATCCCTCTTAAAGTCTAATACCATATTCCAATCCCCACATATTATGACACTTGCGTTACCAAAGTTTTCTATCTGTTGTTGTAGATTTGCATAGAACGATGGCGTATCACTGTTCGGTCCATATACACTAACCAGGGTAAATCGATATTCCTTTAACGTAAGATCGAGCACTAAAAGATTCCCATTCTCATCCTTGTATTGACCATGCAGAGTATAGTCTATACCTTTTGACAACAGAATGGCTACACCCCTCGCTTGTGACGATGGGGAGTTTACATAATAATCGCCAGGCCAGAAATCTCGGAGTGAACGCTCTATTTCAGGGCTTATATGAACATCTTGTATACAGTATACTGATAATGACTTGTCCTTAAGCCAAGCCAGTACATCACAGCGTTTTAATGCCGAACCTATGCCTCTCACATTTAAACAGGCAATTGTTATTTCTGACGCTGCACCGATTGTGTTAACACCTTGCCAGATGCGCGCTTTCGCATTTCACATTTTTCATTATGCCATGCCATATTCGGGGTTTTACGAAGTTTAAATAAAAGTATTATAGTGCAAATGGGTTTCTGTTGAAAGTTAGATAACATTCTATCATAAACACCAAGAGGATGGGGAAGAACGGGAGGGGGCGAAATTAGATCAATATGCGTCATATCGGGTGGAGCGTGATGGCGGGCTGAGAAACACGAGATGCAAACTCAATTTACGCAGGGCCAACACACGCGTAGCTTTTGGTGAAATCTACACATTTTGCAGTTAACAAGCTCATTACCACATTCAACATGTGAATGACTCAAGGTGGACGCAAGTATGCCTGTAGCGCTTGTCACAGGCGGAATACCTGTAGAGGCCAAAAGTGATACATTTCGATAGCTCGATAACCAACAAATATGCGACCTCGCTGGGAAGACTGGCCTGAGGATGGCGAACATACGCGAGTAACACATTAGTAGTGAAATAGACACGATTCGGGCCTTTGCGTGAACACGAAAAAACAGCTTCGATTTCTTAAGGGACCGTTTCAAAAGTGCAACCAAAAATTTAACGGAGAGATCCGAGAGAGTCACCAAGTTTAGATGGTTAGTTAGTCAATCGACTGTCCGAAACTCGTTACCCAGTGAGGTCATTAAACATGTTAAATAGTTGACGGTTTACAAATCCACATACGCACGTTCCATAGTTGAATTCATCATATAACTATAAACCGCTCCATATCTTCTGGCCTGTATTTACATGCACATGTACGCCATCACTCGCTCCCGTGACGTGGTGACCCGCGTACGGTCCTTCATCCTGATTGGTTGACAGGAGGCCGGGGGGAATTAAATTGAAAGTACACTTATGGGCGACAATAGGGGTTTTGAGCATGAAATACTTTTTTGCTATGCTAATTCGTAACTATTAATTGTTTTCCTTCAGAAAACTTATACTTGGACTATATCATCTCATTGGCACTGCCCTTAAGGCCCGAATTGGCTTCCCCTTTAAACCCCAAAACGCAATACACATTCGTTGTCGCGATCCTTAGCGTGCGTCCTTTTTCTGTATGTTCCTTTCTTCCTCTACCGCTAGATGGAGTTCAAGGAATCTTCGGGAGGCCTCGGAAAACTGCTGGACAAGACGAAGGCAGGGGGGAAAGGAGGTACAAAAGTGCCCTGCTTCCCACTGGAGTCAATTCTTCTGGCTATCAAGATCACTCACGTGGACTTCTTCAGTCTGGATGTCGAGGGATTCGAACTGGAGGTCCTGAAGACGATTCCCTTTGATCGTCTGGATATATCGACCCTGGCCGTGGAGTACGCACACGGCCGGAGCGGGAAGCAGTCGTACCTAGAGTTCATGGGATCTCAAGGATACGTCAGTCACGCCGACATTCACTTTCACGACGAGCGCATTGGTCTGTACGTCGATGACTTCATATTCGTCAAAAAGGAGTTGATGAAATAGGCAGCGTGCGTGCGTAGTACCCGTATCTTATCATAGTCAGCAGACTACGTGGACCCGCCAGAGATTCACTCTCCAGCTCTCGATGTTGAAGATAAACGCTGCGGTCCACATTGCACTCCAGATGTGTGGCAACTTTGTAATACTTGCGAAGATTCTGTTTGAATCTGTGGGATGATTGAAATATACATCGTAAAGGCACTGCGCGTTTAGGTTTCCAGGCACCATGGTTTCTATTACACCGCTGATTTATAACGACTTATGCATATCTAGGCGCTGAGATTACGAAGCTACGCCAACGCGTATTCAGCAGGTTTATCGGTGAGAATCGACTAATCCATCCATCTATATACATGTAAATTATTTTTGTGGTGTGCGCACGTTAACGTATATGATGATGCGCTAGTAAGACAGTTTGATATTTGTAAAGTTCGCTAAAATCGTGTATCGTGTATCGCAATCTCATTAAACAAATTGTGTGACTTTCTGCCCCTGTTGTTATTAGTTAGCACAGTAGACCGGTGGCCTCCATAGTGTAGTGGACAGCGCAGTAGATCGGGACCTCCGTGGTGTAGTAAGTAGCGCACTAGACCAGGGGCCCCGCTAGTGTAGTGGACAGCGCCTTAGTCCGGCGGCCTCTCTGGCGTACTGGTCAGCGCATTAGACCGGAGCCTCCCTGGTGTTATGGTTAGCGCACTAGTCTGGGGTTTTCGATCCTAGTGTACTGGACAGCGCTGGTGTATTTGTTAGCACAATAGACCGGTGGACTCCCTGGTGTAGTGGATAGCGCATTAGATAGGGGGCCTCCCTGGTGTAGTGGCCAGCGCATTAGATCCGGGGCATCCATGGTGTAGTGGTCAGCGCATTAGTTGGACCCCTTTCCTTGACGAAAGAGATTTTATTCCATCCAAGTTCGACCCCCCTCTTTGTCAGCAGAGAGTTCATTCCACCGAAGTTAGAACCCATTCCTTGTCAGAAAAGAGTTCATTCCACCCAAGGTGGACCCCTCTGATTGTCAGAAGAGAGTTCATGCCACCCAATTTGGACCCCTCTCCTGGTCAGAAGAGAGTTCATTCTACACACGTTGGACCTCGCTTCTTGTCGAAAAAGATTGATTTCACCCAAGTTGGATGTCTCTCCGTGTCAGAAGATAGTTCATTCTACCCAAGTTATACCTCTCTCCTTGTCGGAGAGAGTTCATTGCACCCAAGTTGGACCTCGCTCCTTGTCGAAGGAGATTCATTCCACCCAATTGAACCTCTCTCCCTGTCAGAAGAGAGTTCATTTGATCCAAGTTATACCTCTTTCCTTGTCGGATGAGAGTTCATTCCACCCAAGTGGAACCCCTCTACTTGTCAAAAGAGAGTTCATTCTACCCAAGTTGGACCCCTCACTTTGTCAAAAGAGTTTATTCCGCATAAGTTGACCCCTCTCCTTGTCAGAGGAGACTTCATTCCACCCAAGTTGGACCCCTCAAAGACCCAGTATCACCATATTTATTTATTTTGCCAATAGAACCATTAGCACAATTTATAAACCAAAATAAAGATATTAAAGGCATTACAATTGGAAATGATACATTTTTACTCCTAAACGGAGAGGAGTCTTCATTAAGAGCTGCGCTAAAAGCATTTAGACTTTTTCAATTAGTCTCAGGCTTAAAGATTAACTTGGATAAAACACATGCTGTATGGATAGGAAATATAGCTGGGTCAGTAGAACAGTTATGTCCGGAATATCATCTACATTGGACTGATAATTTTAAGTATCTATGAATATATTTTAATGCAGAATTAAAGCGAATGGTCGAAATAAACTTCGAGGCAAAAGAGATAGAAATTTATCAAATATTAAGAAGGTATAAATCCAAAGCGCTATCGCTCATAGGTAAGGTCACTGTAATTAAGACTTCACTAATCCCGAAGCTTATTCATTTTCTTTCAGTGTTCAGCGACTTCAGCGAATGATAAATGGTTTTCTATGGGATGGTAAACGGGCTAACATATCTTCTCTTATAATAGCGCAGGAATATTCCAACGGGAGGTTAAAGTGTACCCATGTTCCTAGTTTAATTAAAGCGTTAAAAGCTGTTTGGGTAAATAAAATGCATAATTCATGTGAAGACCCCTGCTGGTTAACACTTGCGAGATATATTTTAGTCGAAAAAAACGAGGAACTCATATGGAGACTAGACCAATTGTCATTGCAAACCTACTTAAAAGATATTAAGAGCACCTTCTGGAAAGGTTGAATGAGCACCTATTTTTCAGAAAAAGATATATACACCAGGCAATGAATTACATTACACCTTCTGGAATGCCTGGTACCTAAAAAATCCCAATCTGCAAAAATTGAAACAGATATCGATACAAAATAAATGTGTATTGATTCAAGATCTCCTTGTAACGAATAAATTTATTTCCTATGACAATTTTAAAGCAAAATATAATTCTACTATTAACTATTTAGACTACCTCTATCTAGTAAGAGTAGTAAAAGAACATTGGTCGCTAGAAAACATTTGTAGTAATAGCCGAGGGGTAAAAATGGATACATTAAATGGCTTTTATATTAGCAAGAAAGCATGCAATTATGTTTATATGACTTTGATAGAGGATGGCTCGCTGATGAATAAGAGAAAACTGAGATGGAATAACATATTAAAAGTAGATGATTTAAATGTTAACTGGACGGAAATCTATACTAGAACATTTAAAACTACATCAGATAGGAAATATAATGCATTTCAATATAAAATTTTGCAACTAATCTTGCCCACAAATCACCAGCTCTATCAATGGGGTATAACTGAGACGGATCTTTGCCCTCTGTGTAAAACTGACACGGAAACAATAGAACATTTATTTTGGTCATGTGGGGAAACCCGGATGCTTTGGCAGCAAGCGAAATATTGTTTATGGCCCTTTATAGACATTACAAGCTATCTATCGATGGAAAACATTCTTTTAGGCGTGACAGATGCAAAATATCAATTGATTGATCAAATATTCCTTACCTTTAAGAAATATATTTATAAGACACGATGTTTGGGTGATAAGTTGAATGTAAAGCAAGGATTTCGTATGTTGAAACAGTTATACGCTGTAGAATATTAAAAAACAAAAAGTTGGACCCCTCACTTTGTAAGAAGAGTTCATTCCACCCAAATTGACCCCACTCCTTGTCAGAAGAGAGTACATTCCACTCAAGTTTATCCCCTCTCCTTGTTGGAAGAGAGTTTATTTCCCTCAAGTTGGACCCGTCACTTTGTCGGAAAAGAGTTCCCTCCCCCCAAGTTGGACCCCTCGCCTTGTCGGAAGAGAGTTCATTCCACTCAAGTTTAACCCCTCTCCTTGTTGGAATATGGTTCATTCCACCCAAGTCGGACCCCTTGTCTTGTCGGAAGAGAGTTCATTCCACCCTAGTTGGACCCCTATCCTGGTCAGAAGAGAGTTCATTCGGCGCAAGTTGACCCCTCTCTTTGTAAGAAGAGAGTTCATTCCAACCAAGTTGGGCCTCCCTTCTTGTCAGAAAAAAGTTCATTCCACCCAAGTTGGACCTTGCTGTTTGTCGAAGGAGATTCATTCCACCCAATTTGAACCTCTCTCCGTGTCCGAAGACAGTTCATTTCACCCAAGTTATACCTCTCTCCTTGTCGGAAGAGAGTTTATTTCACCCAAGTTGGACCTCTCATTTTGTCAGAAGAGAGTTCATTCCACCAAAGTGGAACCTCTCACTTTGTCAGAAGAGAGTTCATTCCACCCAAGTGGAACCTCTCACTTTGTCAGAAGAAATTTCATTCCACCCAAGTTGGACCCCTCTCCTTGTCAGAAGAGAGTTCATTCCATTCAAGCTTAACCCCCCTCCTTGTTGGAAGAGAGTTCATTCCACCCAAGTTGGACCCCACTTCTAATCAGAAGAAAGTTCATTCCACCCAAGGTGGACCCCTCTCCTTGTCAGAAGAGAGTTCATGCCACCCAATTTGGACCCCTCTCCTGGTCAGAAGAGAGTTCATTCAACCAAAGTTGGACCTCGCTTCTTGTCGAAAAAGATTGATTTCACCCAAGTTGGATCTCTCTCTGTGTCAGAAGATAGTTCATTCCACCCAAGTTATACCTCTCTCCTTGTCGGAAGAGAGTTCATTCTACCCAAGTTGGACCCCTCTCCTTGTCAGAAGAGAGTTCATTCCACCCAAGTTGGACCCCTCACTTTGTCAGATAAGTTTACTTCACCCAAGTTGACCCCTCTCCCCTTGTCAGAAGAGACTTCATTCCACTCAAGTTTAACCCCTCTCCTTGTCAGAATAGAGTTCCCTCCCCCCAAGTTGGACCCCTCGTCTTGTCGGAAAAGAGTTCATTCCACCCAAGTTGGACGCCTCGCCTTTTCGGAAGAGAGTTCATTCCCCCCAAGTTGGACGCCTCGCCTTGTTGGAAGAGAGTTCATTCCACTCAAGTTTAACACCTCTCCTTGTTGGAATAGAGCATTCCACCCAGGTTGACCCCTCTCCTTGTCAGAGGAGAGTTCTTTCCCCCCAAGTTCGACCCCTCGCCTTCTCAGAAGAGAGTTCATTCCACACAAGTTGGGCCCCTCGCCTAGTCAGCAGAGAGTTCATTTCACCCAAGTTGGACCCTTCTTCTCAGCAAAGAACTCATTCTACCCAAGTTGGACCCTTCTCAGCTTCAACATCCGGGCTGAAGGGTTATATTTTTTCCATGTCGCATTTCAGTGCAGGCACGCTTACTTTAATATTTACCCCCCCCCCTCCCCGCCCGTGAACTGACAGACAGATTTTTCATCGCGCGAGCCGCCATATCCTGTGCGAGTTTTCATGCGAGGGCAGAAGAGGAGACATGTTCAAAGATAAGCCGCCTGGCATGACAGGTACAAAATAGCTAAGTGCAGCGGATAGGGAGCCTTTAGCCCGACCCGGACGGCATTCAGAAACCACACCTAGCTTACGCAGAACATTTTCAAACGTCATTTCTCAGCTGCTGACACTTGTACTGGGGTGTTGTACGCGCCATTTGAATGACATGAAAGTAAAGCAGTAGCAAAAGATACGGCAGCAATCGAACATAAATAGATAAAAAAAACCTGGTTACGAAACCTTTACTCATTTTTACCACGCAGGAGTTGTGCCGGTAGCGGACTATGGTGCTCTCCATTGATTACAGGATCGTGAGGTATTTTATGGGTGTTCATACGTTCGCACCTATAGAGGCTAGTACTGGAGACACGGGGTGGACGATACCAAAGTACAGACGATACCTATGTCTGCTACGGCTATAGAATGTCCTAGTAAAATTGCCGTAGCATCTAACCCACTGAGCCATCGAGCCCCCCCCCCCCTTCACCTTGGATGCGAGCCCGGCCGCACAGTCATGATGTACCCATAAAGGTACAGTCATGATGTACCCATACAGGTGTGGCGTGCGAATCTCGCGTTTGGTACAAGTATCAGTTTCTCTCTTGGCATTTGCCGTAAATAATAACCACCACACCAATGCGAGTCGTATTCATAATACCGTCGCACATCATATGCCAGTTTAAGTTAAAGCTGCTCATACGCATTTTTCTCATGAGAAATCTTTATCAAAACTCTATCAAATGGAAATCATAGTTAGGTTCCGCATTGTATGAAGATAATGCTATAACCTACAAGAAACTAAAAAGTAGATGCGAAGCCAGAAATGTCCTGTCACGCTAGTATATTACAAGTCCACTTATCTATAAATGCTCACTTACACATATCTATCAATACTCATTTACACATATCTATAAATACTCATTTACACATATCTATAAAGACTCATTTACACATATATATCAATACTCATTTACACATATCTATAAATACTCATTTACACATATCTATAAAGACTCATTTACACATATCTATAAATACTCATTTACACATATCTATAAATACTCATTTACACATATCTATAAATGCTCATTTACACATATCTATAAATACTCATTTACACATATCTTTAAAAAAACTTTACATGTCAAGATATTTGCACGCATCAGTAAACGATTTCAACATAGATCCACATATTATTAAATAAATTCTACATATTATAAAATCAAATAACTTATCATGAAATCAATTCAACATATCAATAAATAATTGGTCTATATATCTCTAAATATTTCGTGCCATATACGTGCAATTAAATATTTGCACATAGCATGTGGAAATATTTGCACAAAACTGCTAATATGTAAAGATTTGTGCAAATATTTGTGATTACCTGAAATTAACGTCGAATTGAATTAATGACTTATTAATGGAAATATTAATAAAATATAAATATGTTGAAATCATTTAATGATAAGTGCAAATGTTTGTACATATATGCACATATTGAAAGATATGTGCGACTATTTGGATATGTTTGAAATTATTTAGATAAAATGTCCAAATAAGTATGAACAGACAAAATGGCTTGCCATACACCAGCATTGACTTGCTTCTTGAAATGCTGAAGTCTGATATCCAATTTCAGCTGAACAATGAAGCTGAACAATTACCTTAGACCAACAGTACATAAAACACAAGATTCAACCTTGGATAAAGAAGCTATAAGTCCCACCATTACTATATCGCCTCATCAACGAAATATCTGTATTTCATATCCAGCACATCAACTTAACAATGATACTGCCTTTCGTATTTTCTTCAGACATTCTGTTAGAATCTACAAGACTTGCACACATGTTCATATTTTGGGGGGTGCGGGGGGGGGGGGGGGGTGCATGATGCCTTTCATCCTCCACGCTTGACGGCCCTGAAGTGTACATGACAAATGCTCAAAGCTATTCGAGTGGTAATTTGTCAAACGCTTCTTCTCAACTGCGTTATAAGAATCATAACGTCTTGAATTGGTGCTGACACACACGTGACAGGATCCTCCCTCGTCAGACACTGTACTGTGCTCTGTAGGCCAGTCCATAGTCGTGCATGCTTATGCATGATCATAGACTGAAAAAACGAGTAGATTCTGACAGAAATGTCATGTACTTAGATGTATAGTAAGTTATGTTACGTTTATATGTGCAGCCCCCCGTTGTGGTGTTATACACCTACGGCCACGTGTAACCATCATCGGACATATTAAAAATAATTGACAGAACACATGGCATTTTGTTTATGACAAACGTTCAACCATCATCGGACATATCAAAATTAATTGACAGAACACATAGCATTTTGTTTATGACCAAAAAATGAATATCATAATTTCTTCCATTATCGCTCAATCACTCTCGAGTTTAAAAGCATTCCAGTTTAAAACGACTTAAACATTTATGATATTTTCTTCTGCTCACCGTAGATAGCCAATCATAGTTCTTCTCCAAAACGGAAACAAGTGTAACTCAGGGTTGTTCTTTTGAAAGTTGGAGCGGCACAAACCTTGCCGGTTCACAGACAAGTTTCTCGCTTCGTTGCCATGATTCAGATGATCACTGTGCGCGTTAGTTGGACAGTACCTCGGTTTGGGGGAGCCACTGGATGTGCACGGCCAGTCGGCGGAGTTGGCTATCTCAACCTTACATAGGGGTGGGGAGGGGGGGGGAGGGGCGGCGGTGGGGGGAGGGGGGGGGGGGGGTCGAGTTCCCAAATCACGAAGAACATTTTTTTTTATTTGCAGGTCACGATGAATTAAATTGAGAACTCCGCGCATACAAATGAAGGGACGGACACATGACATAAATTGGCGATTTCCCAATTCACGGTTATTTCATATTAAAATTCTCAGTTCACGATTAATGTAAGTCCTTAATCAAGATGGTCGGCTAATATCTCATTCCCAGTTCACGAAGAATTACTTTCGAAACGTTACTTACGTTCACGGTGAAAGGAAAACCCCGTTTCGGAGGAACGGAAATACCCCTTGCGCACCCCCCCCCCTATATAATATCACCACAGGAGTCTAGACAATCAGTTTATCGGTTGCCTTCAGTGCGCTTGCGCAGTGCGTGCGTCTCGGGTGGACCTTGCGTCATCTTCCGCCGATACACACCCGTGCGTGGGCTTGAGCGGGTTTTTTTGTTTCAGGCTGCGGCGTTTCGAGAGTTACCCACTCGTCATCCCTGTCAATATACTCCCCTTACTGAAGCGAACAGGACTATTGGCCGTTTGTGTCTTCAAATAGGATCCGCGGAGGTTCAACAATTGGAATACTAGGGCATTACAGCTTAATGGCGGTGAGAAAACGAATGTCAGAGCTTGAGGGAAAGTTTGTTGTATATATATGTATATATCGATCAATTTCATTATGTTACACATACACTAAATACTTTAGCATATTGTTGATGTGTCGATTCCCATGCACGAAGCGAGACGTCAGTAACTGACAGTCATGGTAATCTATACAAAGATTAATTATTTTAACATTTTTTAAATCAACTGGAATGTATAGTCAAGAGCTAGAATTTTAAACACTTTCGATTTTAACTGGACTATATAGTGAAGAGCTGCAATGGTGATCAGGCTTCAGTCTCAGATGGGCACATCGAAATAAATTTCACGTAATTGTGGACGCTGAGGGTGGGACTACTTCATAGGGGGGGGGGGTGATAAAAGCCCCGGCGAGCACAAAATCCGGCCCCAAAAGTACACTTGGACAAAAGCCCCTGTCTGAATGTTGAAGAAATACCTATATTTTTGTAGCATTAATGGGGACTTTGATCCTAAATATTCCTATATTTATTCGGTAAACGAATGGATGTTAGGCGGTATCGGGTCAGCATTATCTGATATTTGTGTATGTATATTTGAAAGATATTTGTTGTGTGTAATTCAGCGCTATCTGGCTTGGCTGTGGATTTAAGAAAACGACTCTTCGGGAGTTTATTTAATTGCACATGTTAGGATCAAAGTCGTACTTCATACATTGTTAGCTTTCCGAGGCATGGAATCTCAAGAATTGGGTGGGGGGGGGGGCACATTTTCCGATCTCCGCGATTGGCATCCAGTAATTCTTGGAGATTCGCGATCAGCGGTTGGCATTTTTTAGGGATCTTTATCCGTATCCTTGGGGATTCGCGATTTAGAGGGGGTATCCCCCACCGCCAGGTTTGCCCCTCATGAATGCTATATCTACGTCGACCAGGGATCCAGGGTATAAAAGGGAGAGTCCGGACCACCCACCTCCCTTTTTTAGGGTCAAACTCAGGGCAAAGGAATCTGGTGTTCTCAAAGTTTCGAATTCGAATTAAAATTAGCCAGATATACTAGGGTCCTAGTGGATAGTGAGGGTAGTCATATAGATATGACACGACCCGGTCTTTGGGTTCCCGTTTGTGTTGGGGGTAGTCATATAGATATCACACAAAAGTCCGGACCTCGAGGCCCCGGTCTTTGGGTTCCAGTGGGTGGTGGGGGTAGTCATATAGATAGGACTAGTGCTGAATGACTCATCGATTGATTACATCATTGGATGAGTGATTCAGCTCTAGGATATGGCCTAAATATGGGGACCGATATAATTTAGGCATAAATAGACTCATTGTCATTGCCTACCCATTTTTGCCATGAATTCTGTCAGTGGTGTCGGTACATTTCCACGATTAGGTCGGCCATACAACATATGAGCCCGAGCACGTTGTGGGGAGTAATACCTGGAGGCATACAGTCAGCGCCCACTCCATGGGGGTGTGGTCTAAAAATAGCCTATAATTAGCCTGACGTCATGCGCCAAAGTCCGAGTTTTCAATGTCCATAATGAGATATCGGACAAGGACAAACTTTATACCAGCTGCTTTTGTGTGTGTGCGTCTTTTTCATGTCACATGGTGTTGACTTTATTAGTTAATTATTAGATGTCAACTCTTAGAAATGCGAACCTACTGCCACCGGACTCCATTCAGGCGTGGTATCGGCGTTCAGATATTCATAGAAAGTGAGGCGGTCACTCAGTGGTATTCATTATTTAGTGGCGTATATATTGCTGACGGATATAACCCCCTTCCTCGTGGTTTAGCCTACTTAGTATCTGAACGCTAATATGACAACTTACTTTAATGTCAAATATGTAATGTCAATTTGACTTTACATTCAATGTACTTGACATAAATTAATGTTACCCACAGCTTATTTTAATCATATTTATTTTACATTAGGCCTATCTTAATAACATTTATTTTACTTTAAGCCTATCTTAATAACATTTATTTTACATTAAGCGTATTCTAATAACATTTATTTTATATTAAACCTAGTTCAATAGCAGTTATTTTACATTAAGCCTAGTTGAATAAAATTTGTGTTACAGTATAAAAGGTATATTTTAAGAACATTTATTTTGTATTAACAACGGTTATTTTACTTGGAATTGTTTTATTATTGCAGTTATTTAACATTGACATATATAGGACACGAAAGGTTTGAGAAATAGTTTTTCCCTTCAACCTTTTAACGACGGTTTTTATCGATGGTTAGGACTTCTCTAATTTAACACTCAACTCACGATGCCCTTTCCCTCCTGGGCACTTACAATTCAAGCCTTATTATTCAAGTGTTTTGAGACGGAGTGGAAAAGCTTTGCGTATATGAGTTTTCGTTGTGGTGTCATTGCATACGCACATAATAAGGCTCTAGCGTAATGGTTAGCGCGCTAGACCGTAGATCCTGGGTTAGAATCCGGGTTCGCGGGGGTACCTAATATCGGAACTGTTTCATCCATTCATCCTTGACGTGCACCAAAGCCGAGGACTTGGGGCTCCCAAAATGACCTAATGGGTAACGCGTTCGGCGATTGTCAATTGCGCTCTGCTTGGCCAGCCAAAATGGCCTGTGCGTAGTTCGAACCTCACCTGTGGCATAATATATATGTTGGTGCAAGATGTAGGATCCCATATTGTTCTTTCGCCAAGAGTATAGGTTTACTCCAGGAGACATGGCTCCTCTCTGCATTGATCCTTCCCACTATCGCGATATAGCCTACATAGGTTGAAACTTACTTAAAACATAACCAAACATAACCGAATGCAATTCAACATGTCGTGGGTTCGAACCCTGGCACCTGCGCCTTAAGCAAGTGCCCCCCAACCTAATTTCATTATCCCAGGAATTTTTTGATTTGATTTAAATTTTTATTTATTATTTATTTTGTTTTTATTAATATATTCATATCTACATATGCAATTCAACAACTCATAATACATGTAACATATAAGTCGTTATTATATCAAAATGCAACTTCAGATTGACATCATCGAAAGTATTGATATATATATATATATAAATATATACATATATATATTTCACACACTTAAGACACGACAAGAAAGACAGACATTGGCAATCGCAACAATAACAAGACAATACCGACACTTGACAACACAATTTATTGATCGAAACGTACCTATGCCGCGAGTTGGAGGATAAAACCTATCACGTTATCTTCACAAAATAAACATATGGGCCTACGTTCCTCTCACAAGTGTGTTGTTAAATGGTTCCGTTTCCACTCTCAATGGTAACACGCCCATCCTTAATTGCGCTACGACAGACCGCTCGCCTTGAGTTAGATTTCTTGTAACGTAGTCTTCAACGTTGCAATCAAATTAAAATTGTTATAAAATTTTAGCTTTGAATTTTTCGCTATAGTTTGTCTCCATTCTCTTTCTTGCATTTGGGATATTCGTAAGTTTATTCGGGCGACATCACAGGGTAATTTAGTTTCGTAGACATCCCGATACCCACATTCAGAAAGAATATTGCGCACCGTGTACACCAGTTATAGCAACTCGTCAATCATATACATAGGGGCAGTATTCAGTACTAAACCGCACCTGATATATGTGAGCGAGTATCGGGTTCAAAGTCCCAAGTAATGGCCCAGCCGCCTGGCTGCCTAGGTGGGCTAGGTGGGCGTGCCGTTTTTTGGTTACGACATACTTGACAAGCGCGAAGAAGGCGACTGCCTCAGAACATCTGGCAAGGCTTGTAATCGCGAAACAATTTAATTCGTTGTATTCGAAAGTTAAACCAAAGAACCAAGAAGTGATGTTAACGCCCAGCAGCCCTATGTGAGACAGAATCAAATTTAAATTCAACTCTTAATAATAGTAATAACTCGAGTTTTGGATGGCGTTGGAGTTGTATTGGCCCTTCATCAACTGTAGCAGCACATATCTCACCCTCGCCATTAATGTCATCGTAAGTCTCTAAATTACCTACATTAGCGTCAGAACAGCTGGCTTTCCGTTTTGGGCGACTATTTCCTGGGGTTTGGTTTAATAGAGCAAGGCGATCTATGTTGGGTAAGACTTGTACATGTATCAGTCGGTTCGTTACTAAGAAAAAAAAACATGGCTGTGTCGTTCTTATCTTCGACTTGACCAAGGCCTGAACTGGGGCACTCTTCATATCATTTCTTTGGTGCATTCGTCTAAATAAGGAACGCAAGACAGCTTGCCGGTATGAACATTATTATTCGTAATTGTGTATGCCTGAGAGTGTAAATGGCACAAAGGTGGAAAAATATTCTGAAGGAAGATGAAAGGTATGATCGTGAATTACCATTCATTGAAAGTGAGTGTTCTGAGGCTGTACATCACCTGAAAGTACACAAGTCGTCTGGTCTACTTGGACCAAGTTCTGAGTTTTTGAGTCTTGGTCACACATCAAAATTGGGTTTGCGCGGCATTAAATTGGGGGGGCAATGAGAATAAGACAGCTCTCTCTCTTCTCTCTCTCTCTCTCTCTCTCTCTCTCTCTCTACCTCTCCCTCTCTATCTATCTTCAGAATGTCGACCCATCTTGTTGTACAGTACGATGCCTGAAAAACCTCCTATGCAAGTAAAGAGGTTTTAGTATCAAAAACGTTCGATATGTCACCCCATATACGTCAAGGTAGCCAACGAATAGCCCTACTGTTTGTACTATCACTTGCACCGGTGTCCCTGTCGCTGAGACCGGATCTGAAGAGTGTAAGCATAAAATGCAAAGACGACAGTCGAAAGAGAAAGCCCATCTCACCGTCTGGCTTGTGTGTGTTTCTGACCCATGTCTAGTAGAATGAGAGAAGAGAAAAAGCCCATCTCACCGCCTGCCTTGTGTGTGTTTCTGACCCATGTCCGGTAGGGTGAGAGAAGAGAGAAAGCCCATCTCACAGTCTGGCTTGTGTGTGTTTCTGATCAAGTCCGGTAGGGTGAGAGAAGAGAGAAAGCCCATCTCACCGTCTGGCTTGTGTGTGTTTCTGACCCATGTCTAGTAGAGTGAGAGAAGAGGAAAAGCCCATCTCACCGTCTGGCTTGTGTGTGTGTCTGACCCATGTATAGCAGAGTGAGAGAAGAGAGAAAGCCCATCTCACCGTCTGGCTTGTGTGTGTGTCTGACCTATGTCTGGTAGAGTTCGAGAAGGGAGAAAGTCCATCTCACCGCCTGCCTTGTGAGTGTTTCTGACCCATGTCAGAGATAAGAGAGAAAGCCCGTCTCACCCCCTGCCTTTTGTGTGTTTCTGACCCATTTCCGTTAGAGTGAAAGAAGAGAGAAAGCCCATCTCACCGCCTGCCTTGTGCGTGCTTGTGACCCACGTCCAGTAGAGTGAGAGAAGAGAGAAAGCCCATCTCACCGCCTGCCTTGTGAGTGTTTCTGACCCGTGTCAGAGATAAGAGAGAAAGCCCGTCTCACCCCCTGCCTTTTGTGTGTTTCTGACCCATTTCCGTTAGAGTGAAAGAAGAGAGAAAGCCCATCTCACCGCCTGCCTTGTGCGTGTTTCTGACCCATTTCCGTTAGAGTGAGAGAAGAGAGAAAGCCCATCTCACCGCCTGCCTTGTGTGTGTTTCTGACCCATGTCTGGCAGAGTGAGAGAAGACAGAAAGCCCATCTCACCGTCTGTCTTGTGTGTGTTTCTGACCCATGTCCAGTAGAGATAAGATATAAGAGAAAGCCCATCTCACCGTCTGGCTTGTATGTGTGTCTGACCTATGTCTGGTAGAGTTCGAGAAGGGAGAAAGTCCATCTCACCGCCTGCCTTGTGAGTGTTTCTGACCCGTGTCAGAGATAAGAGAGAAAGCCCGTCTCACCCCCTGCCTTGTGCGTGTTTCTGACCCATTTCCGTTAGAGTGAGAGAAGAGAGAAAGCTCATCCCACCGCCTGCCTTGTGCGTGTTTCTGACCCATGTCTGGTAGAGTGAGAGCAGACAGAAACCCATCTCACCGTCTGTCTTGTGTGTGTTTCTGAGCCATGTCCAGTAGAGATAAGATGTAAGAGAAAGCCCATCTCACCGTCTGGCTTGTATGTGTGTCTGACCTATGTCTGGTAGAGTGCGAGAAGGGAGAAAGTACATCTCTCCGCCTGCGTTGTGCGTGTTTCTAAACCATGGCCAGTAGAGTGAGAGGAGAGACAAAGCCCATCTCACTGCCTGCCTTATGCGTGTTTCTGACCCATGTCTGGTAGAGTTAGAGAAGAGAGGAAGCCCGTCGCGCCGTCTGGCTTGTGTGTGTTTCTGACCCATGTCTGGTAGAGGGAGAGAAGAGAGAAAGCTCATCCCACCGCCTGCCTTGTGCGTGTTTCTGACCCATGTCTGCTAGAATGAGAGAAGAGAGAAAGCCCATCTCACTGCCTGCCTTGTGTGTGTTTCTGACCCATGTTCAGTAGAGATAAGATATAAGAGAAAGCCCATCTCACCCTCTGGTTTTGTGTGTTTTTGACCCATGTATGCTATAGTGAGAGAAGACAGAAAGCCCATCTCACCGCCTTTCTCGTGTGTGTTTTTGACCCATGTCCATTGCCATTTGTTGCAGGTCAACCCCATGCAGCGCTATCCACTATGGCTGAAGACTCTGCTGGTAGTGCTTGGGGTGCACGCCGCCTACGTGTACATAGCCATGCTGTCCAATCACACTCCCTCGCACCGACCACTGTCCTACGTGTCCAATGACAATGGTCCCGAACCCAACTCCGCCGAGGCCGCAGTGCCACTTGTTGAGAGACGCGTTAACGCCATCGTGACGCAATATGACGCGGTTTTGAAAGCGAGGCTGGATGAGCTGATCGCCCGGAAAGCCGGAGCACGTGATCCCGATGTCATCGCCTTGGTGCAAGCCCTAATGGACCCGCCCTCCGACCACATGGTGAAAACATCTCGGAAAATAGTCACCACCCCACAGTCGAAGGCGGTCTCAGAAGTCCTCCACAACAAGGTCAGTTAACTGTATATTGGGGACATTACTTCGGTATAATAATAATCTGCATTGCCATGAAGAGTACACAAATCAAAATAATGAAGAAAAGGTTGGCAAGGAGCAGAAGCTGAAGCTCATTCGCTAGAAGAAAATGTATTTATGTCTAGCGCTACAAAAGGGTGATATAGCTGGCTCGCCCGCAGCTCGTTCCCTGTATTGTAATAGAATTACACAAAGACTTACGTAAGTAGTTGGATAGGGCAACTTTATTGCCGGGAGTACCAAGTTTAAAATTATCAGTGGCGGAAAACAACACATCGCCACTGATAAACATGTGGCGGAAAAACACATCGCCAGTAATCGAACATGTGGCGGAAAACACATCACAAATGGAAAAACATTTGGCGGAAAACATATCGCCTGGCAAATGGGTGAGGCAAAAACACATTGCTAATTACAAATGTGGTGGCAAAACATTACCACTAAGAATTAAATGTAATACACATCTGTCGCAATCAGATGTTAGACAGGCAAATATTAATGGATACTTATTGATATATATATAGAAATACCATATTATGCAGTCCACTATGGATATTTATGAAAGGCTATATGAAAATAGGTGTTGCCTTGATACTTAGCAGGGAAGGTGAGGGGACAAGCGCCTAGTACAAATATGGAAATCACGGATCAACGGATCATTTACCATTGATTTAAACTGTATAACTTAGTTCAATAGATATTTCTGAAATTATGCAAATACATACGCTGAGGTATCAATTACAATGAGACGAGATATACGATATTTAATACCTCGTAAATACGGGTCATGACATTTCAACATGTGTTGTACTTTAAAACCTAATAACTCACCTCAACACACAATTTTGAAATTATCCACACACATATGCTCTAATGCTAATAACAATAACAATATGGCGTCATGATACAATGATTATATACGATATTTAAACGACTCGTGAGCAAGTCTCATCCAGTTGCATACTGTATGGTTATTGCTTAAAATCCTAATGACCTATATCAGGAGACATTATATGAAATTTAGCTCAGACCCTGTTGACTCGCGTCCCATGCAAAGTGGAGGCGGCGTGGAGGAGGTGGTTTATTTCGTTGGTGGTTGAAAATCAAGTGAACCCCCGTGTAAACTGCCGCTACATCGTCTCGCGTTTCACGACAATCGGTAAACAATCCGCGTTGTCAGGGGGGTTTCACTTGGACGAGTCCATTCGTTCTTCTCACCATAGTGTAGGGGTGATACCAACACGTAGTCCCATAATGTAGTACTCCAATAATTTTCCGCGCAGCCATCAAGTAAATTCGGATAAATCAGAATCATTATATAAACAAATTGACAAATGTAAACAGGAACAGAAATACACCAATCTAGATAGTATATGGATTGGCCCAATCGTTGCGCTTCAATAGTTCTATCTTTCTATTAACTGATTAACAGATATGATCATACTGAGATTGCTAGTTACATATCAAAGTAACATTAGCATCTTCACCATTCAAAAGAACACGTGACATTCGGTAGAAAAAATGGCGGCTGATTGAAAATTAACGGACTAGGCTGGTTCCGTTGCGCCTAAATGCGCTAAAATGACCGGTCTGAACATTGTATTGGCATACGACGTAGCTCTATCGCAAACTCGGATATCACGCTTGGTATTTTGGGTCCTGGCCCACAGAAAGGCACCCTTTGGTACTTCTTTATGGTAGAACACTGTACCATGACGTTGGTTTTCACAGAAGAATGGCTTCTTCATCGAGTGTGGCGCGCTGGACGGGGAGCGGTCCTCCAACACGATGGCACTGGAGCAGCAGGATGGCTGGCGGGGCGTCCTCATCGAGATGGACCCCTACTTCTACACCCAGCTGCGGGGCAAGAACAGAAAGTCACCCAGCATCAACGCCTGCCTCAGCCCTTATGACTACCCAATAGAGGTAAGTACATTCCCGGCTGATCGTGACGTCACGGAGAGACAGAGGTAGGGGCCGGCTGATCGTGACGTCACGGAGAGGCAGAGGTAAGGGCCGGCTGATCGTGACGTCACGGAGAGACAGAGGTAGAGGCCGGCTGATCGTGATGTCACGGAGAGACAGATGTAAGGGCAGGCTGATCGTGACGTCATGGAGAGACAGAGATAAGGGCTGGCTGATCGGGACGTCACGAAGAGACATTAGGTATATAAGGGGCGGCTGATCGTGACGTCATGGAGAGACATAGATAAGGGCTGGCTGGCCGTGACGTCACGAAGATACAAAGGTAAGTAAGGGGTGGTTTATTGTGATGTCATAGAGAGACAGAGGTAAGGGTCGGCTGATCATGACGTCATGGAGAGACAGAGGTAAGGGTCGGCTGATCCTGACGTCATGGAGAGACAGAGGTAAGGGCTGGATGATCGTGACGTCATGGAGAGAAAAGTAAGCAAGGGGCGGCTGATCGTAACGTCCTGGAGAGACAGAGGTAAGGGCACGCTGATCGTGACGTCATGGAGAGACAGAGGTAGGGGCTGGTTGATCATGACGTCACGGAGAGACAGAGGTAAGGGCCGGCTGATCGTGACGTCACGGAAAGACAGAGGTAAGGGTCCGGTGACGGTCACGTGACGTCAAGGAGAGACAGCGGTAAGGGCTGGCTGATCGTGACGTCACGGAGAGACAGGGGTAAGGGTCGGCTGACGGCCACGTGACGTCACGGACAAATATTTAAGGACCGGATTGAAGCACACTGGTCACGTCGCAATGGGTTTACATAGGTAAACTTAACTTCCACTGTATAGCATTAGCAAGGAGAATTAAAACTCATATTCGTTACCGTCGTAATGGCAACTGACGTCGTGTGTTAAACACATGCCAGAGCCGTCCCAAAGTGTCTTCGTATTGATTCCTGGCAGCTGTGAGAGGCCGAAAAAGGAGCTGAACGGCCCATTGTGATAAGATGTTGCCTTCGAATATTGTATAAAAACAATAAACTTTTTGTTGTGGGCATCAGATGGCTTGGACGATCCAATAACTTGCAAGACGCCACTGATGAAATGGCCACGGACACCAATGTCAATGTCGTTATAACGGTTGCCAACGAAGTAGGAACGGATGGTTCTGCAGCTGCTACTATGTTCTCGAGTTGGTATATTTGATTTAGTTCAAGTTCCCATCTGATCTACATAAGTTGGTATTAACCCTGGCTTAAGATCAAGCGTTGAGAATACAGCGATATATCCACATGATTGTCGATTTAGGCCCGTCCTGTGCACACTAGGACTAACTTAGCAACATCTGGAGACAATCAATGAATGAGTTGGAGGAGTAGATCTCGACTTCATCATGACCTGGTGGCGACCTCTCCTTTTCATTACATTGATCCGCCCCAGTGTCGCCAGGTTTCCAGGAGTAACACCCTACTCTTTCGCAAAGAGTAGGGTGTTTCTACCTTGCTACTGCCCCACTGACGCGATATGCGGCATATTTACCTACACAGATTAAAGCTTCATACTTAAGGGGAAAGCCAAGACCAGCGATGAATAATTTTTTTATTGAAATTATGAAACCAAAGGCGTTCATCCCCAGAAGGCCATATTTTGATGAATCTGATAACTGAGTAATCATCGATTGAACGCTAACTACTGCCCCCGTCATAGAGGTAGGGTATTGCAGCTGATGATGACGTCACGGTAGCGGTCAGATATTTGCCATCTCGCCCGACCGCCGTTGCAGCCCCTCATCAGGCCTCAATTACTTGACTCGTGAGTTCAAAAGCAACTCACATGACGTCAATCGTATTAGCTGCCAGGGCTTTAGGATATATAGTTGATGTAATCACAATTAATTGTATTGTCTGGAACGTAACGTGAGAACAAAGGTCTTCACGGCGCTACCATTTACCTAGGCCTACATATCACAAGTGAAACGGTGTGACTTCTGAACCGGTGACTACCCCGGTTCGGCCCCCCCCCTCCCCGCCACACCCACACCCACACACCATCCTCAGCCCACTGCAGCCCAGTCATTAGTTTTCTGTTCCTAAAGTAAGTTTAGATGGTTAGTTAGTCAATCGACTGTCCGAAACTCGTTACCCAGTGAGGTCATTAAACATGTTAAATAGTTCACGGCTTTACAAATCCACATACGCACGTTCCATAGTTGAATTCATCATATAACTAGGAACCGCTCCATATCTTCTGGCCTGTATTTACATGCACATGTACGCCATCACTCGCTCCCGTGACGTGGTGACCCGCGTACGGTCCTTCATCCTGATTGGTTGACAGGAGGCCAGGGGGAATTAAATTGAAAGAACAGTTATGGGCGAAAATAGGGGTTTTTGAGCATGAAATACTTTTTTGCTATGCTAATTCGTAACTATTAATTGTTTTCCTTCAGAAAACTTATATTTGGATTATATCATCTCATTGGCACTGCCCTTAAGGCCCGAATTGGCTTCCCCTTTAAACCCTAAAACGCAATACACATTCGTTGTCGCGATCCTTAGCGTGCGTTCTTTTTCTGTATGTTCCTTTCTTCCTCTACCGCTAGATGGAGTTCAAGGAATCTTCGGGAGGCCTCGGGAAACTGCTGGACAAGACGAAGGCAAGGGGGAAAGGAGGTACAAAAGTGCCCTGCTTCCCACTGGAGTCAATCCTTCTGGCTCTCAAGATCACTCACGTGGACTTCTTCAGTCTGGATGTCGAGGGATTCGAACTGGAGGTCCTGAAGACGATTCCCTTTGATCGTCTGGATATATCGACCCTGGCCGTGGAGTACGCACACGGCCGGAGCGGGAAGCAGTCGTACCTAGACTTCATGGGATCTCAAGGATACGTCAGTCACGCCGACATTCACTTTCACGACGAGCGCATTGGTCTATACGTCGATGACTTCATATTCGTCAAAAAGGAGTTGATGAAATAGGCAGCGTGCCTGCGTAGTAACCGTATCTTATCATAGTCAGCAGACAACGTGGACCCGCCAGAGATTCAGTCTCCAGCTCTCGATGTTGAAGATAAACGTTGCGGTCCACATTGCACTCCAGATTTGTGTCAACTTTTTTTTTTTTTATTTTTTTATTCCACTATAATGCACTACTTATAAATCATACAAAGCAGGAATGGAAGAACAACATACACAGTACAAACAAAAAACAAACATGACATTATTCGCTTAGTGTTACATAGAGTCTGATAGTGGTCTCCATTTCTTATAAAACATATCTGTACTAAAGTTCAGCTTCCTTTCTACCGCGCTCTTTTCGAGCCTATAGTAATGCTTTATATAGTTTTTTCACAGCCTGAAGAACTGGAACTGTGTTGGACCACTTGCAGTAATATATATATTTTTTAACAATTAAAGTCAAGTGATTAATAAGTTCGCTATGTGGGGACCAAACTACTCCAAACATACTTGATATTAGTGTAAATCGGGTACATATGGTCTGGGCTGATGCGGCCTCGAGCCAACGTTCTAACAACGTTCTAACAACGATTTGTGGCAACTTTGTAAAACTTGCGAAGATTCTGTCTGAATCTGTGGGATCATTGAAATATACATTGTAAAGGCACTGCGCGTTTAGGTTTCCAGGCACCATGGTTTATATTACACCGCTGATATATAACGACCTGTGCATATCTAGGCGCTGAGATTACGAAGCTACGCCAACGCGTATTCAGCAGGTTTATCGGTGAGAATCGACTAATCCATCCATCTATATATATGTAAATTATTTTTGTGGTGTGCGCACGTTAACGTATATTATGATGCGCTAGTAAGACAGTTTGATATTGTTAAAGTTCGCTAAAATCGTGTATCGTGTATCGCAATCTCATTAAACAAATTGTGTGACTTGAAATTTCTGCCCCTGTTGTTATTAGTTAGCACACTAAATCGTGAGCCTCCGTGGTGCAGTGGTCAGCGCATTAGACCCTGGGCCTCCCTGATGGTAGTGGTTAGCGCATTAGATCTGGGGTCTATCTAGTGTATTGGTTAGCACAGTAGACCGCCCGCCGCCCCCCCCCCCCCCGCCTGGTGTAGTGGTCAGCGCATTAGACCGGGGGCCACCCTGGTGTAGTGGTCATCGCATTAGATGGGGGCCCCCTGGTGTAGTGGTCAGCGCATTAGACGGGGCCCCCCTCGTGTAGTGGTCAGCGCATTAGACGGGGGGCCCCCTGGTATAGTGGTCAGCGCATTAGACGGGGGGCCTCCTGGTTTAGTGGTCAGCGCATTTTAGACGGGGGACCCCACTGGTGTAGTGGTCAGCGCATTAGACGGGGCCCCCCCTCGTGTAGTGGTCAGCGCATGAGACCGAGGGCCCCCTGGTGTAGTGGTCAGCAAATGAGACCGAGGCCCCCCCTCGTGTAGTGGTCGGCGCATTAGACCGAGGGCCACCCTGGTGTAGTGGTCAGCGCATTAGACATGGGGCCCCCCTGGTGTAGTGGTCAGCGCATGAGAACCAGGGCTTCCCTGGTGTAGTGGTCTACGCATTAGACGGGGCGCCCCCCTGCTGTGGTGGTCAGCGCATTAGACGGGAGGCCCCCCTGGTGTAGTGGTCAGCGCATTAGACGGAGGGCCTCCCTGGTGTAGTGTTCAGCGCATGAGACCGAGACCCTGGTGTAGTATTCAACGCATTAGACGGGGGCCCCTCTGGTGTAGTGTTCAGCGCATGAGACCGAGCCCCCCCCCCCCCCTGGTGTAGTGTTCAGTGCATGAGACCGAGGGCCCCCCTGGTGTAGTGTTCAGCGCATGAGACCGAGGGCCCCCCTGGTGTAGTGTTCAGTGCATGAGACCGAGGGCCCCCCTGGTCTAGTGTTCAGTGCATGCGACCGAGGGCCCCCCTGGTCTAGTGTTCAGCGCATGAGACCGAGGGCCCCCTTGGTGTAGTGTTCAGTGCAGGCGACCGAGGGCCCCCCTGGTGTAGTGTTCAGCGCATGAGACCGAGGGCCCCCCAGGTGTAGTGTTCAGCGCATGAGACCGAGGGCCCCCCTGGTGTAGTGTTCAGTGCATGAGACCGCGGGCCTCCTGGTGTAGTGTTCAGTGCATGAGACCGAGGGCCCCCCTGGTGTAGTGTTCAGCGCATGAGACCGAGGGCCCCCTGGTGTAGTGTTCAGTGCATGAGACCGAGACCCTGGCGTAGTATTCAACGCATTAGACGGGGGCCCCCCTGGTGTAGTGTTCAGTGCATGAGACCGAGGTCCCCCTGGTGTAGTGTTCAGTGCATGAGACCGAGGGCCCCCCTGGTGTAGTGTTCAGCGCATGAGACCGAGGGCCCCCCTGGTGTAGTGTTCAGTGCATGAGACCGAGGGCCCCCCTAGTGTAGTGTTCAGTGCATGAGACCGAGGGCCCCCTAGTGTAGTGTTCAGTGCATGAGACCGAGGGCCCCCTGGTGTAGTGTTCAGCGCATCGAGGGCCGGGCCTATAAACCGGCACAGTGTGAGCTCGCCTATAATATTCATGGCAGAAACGACCGAACGGGGACGACACAGCCAGCTGAGCACAAACAAACCCAGACAAAAGCTGCACTAAGCAAGCGGTGCCCGCCGGCAATATGTGGTTTTAAGCCCCCGGTACGTTGGTCTGGCGTCTGGCGCCAACAGCTAGGGCCTCTTGCTCGGGTTCAAAATTCATAAAGTGTGTGTCAGCCAGCCAGTCACACCACGGCGCACGTGGCGGAGAGCTGGCGGGGGAGGGGTGCTGGGGGGGTTTACCCGAGCCAATACACCAGTCCATGATCCAGGGCGTCTGCAGATTTATAAGGAATTTCTGTTGCTAAGAGATTAAGATGCATCATCGAATAGAAGAACATTTTATGTGTCAGAACTACGTTCCAGAAGAACCGTTTACAAGTTAATTAAAAAAGATCGAATATGCGAACTCATTGATGCCTTACTTCCAAATAAGGTACTTTAGAACTGTCTAAGTACATTGCCAATGTTATATTGTATAAACTGTCTGTAACTTTCTTTCTTAAATAAAGCATTTTATTTAAAAAAAAAAAATCCAAGGCGTCTGCAACCTTTGTTTTGAAATTAATGACCATATATTGTGAAGCCTTTTTTCAATTTATTTTGTATACATTGATACACCCTTCCAGGCTCGCTTTAGTCGGTCTTATAGGCGGTAGTAATGGTGGGTGATTTTAATGACGGGTTGCGGTGTTATTAGGCTGGACCTATTCAGAGTACCGGGCTCGGTAAATTATATGGATAACTTTCATTCGACTAAACACTACCGTTTGCATTCGACCACACACTACTGCCTTCTATAGCCTGAGGACCAGAGGCAAGAACTAAACAAAGATACATGTGTGATTTATGAAACATTTATTTATCACACGTATATATACACAGAACACATCCTGCGCCGTCCGCCACGTGCATGCATGGGTTACAGCAGCAAACAGCCCCGATAGAAGCCGACAGCCGCCCTGATATGGCGGCGTCTCCTGCCTCGTGGGGAGGCCGGCGTCTCCAGCCTCGTGGGAAGGCCGGCGCCTCCAGTCTCGTGGGGAGGCCGGCGTCTCCAGCCTCGTGGGGAGGCCGGCGTCTCCTGCCTCGTGGGGAGGCCGGCGTCTCCAGCCTCGTGGGGAGGCCGGCGTCTCCAGCCTCGTGGGGAGGCCGACGTCTCCAGTCTCGTGGGGAGGCCGGCGTCTCCAGCCTCGTGGGGAGGCCGGCGTCTCCAGCCTCGTGGGGAGGCCGGCGTCTCCAGTCTCGTGGGGAGGCCGGCGTCTCCAGCCTCGTGGGGAGGCCGACGTCTCCTGCCTCGTGGGGAGGCCGGCGTCTCCAGCCTCGTGGGGAGGCCGGCGTCTCCAGCCTCGTGGGGAGGCCGGCGTCTCCAGTCTCGTGGGGAGGCCGGCGTCTCCAGCCTCGTGGGGAGGCCGGCGTCTCCAGCCTCGTGGGGAGGCCGGCGTCTCCAGTCTCGTGGGGAGGCCGGCATCTCCAGCCTCGTGGGGAGGCCGACGTCTCCAGCCTCGTGGGGAGGCCGGCGTCTCCAGTCTCGTGGGGAGGCCGGCGTCTCCAGCCTCGTGGGGCGGCGGCGTCTCCAGCCTCGTGGGGCGGCGGCGTCTCCAGCCTCGTGGGAAGGCCGGCGTTTTCTGCCTCGCGGGGAGGCCGGCGTCTCCAGCCTCGTGGGGAGGCCGGCGTCTCCAGCCTCGTGGGGAGGCCGGCGTCTCCAGCCTCGTGGGGAGGCCGGCGTCTCCAGTCTCGTGGGGAGGCCGGCGTCTCCAGCCTCGTGGGGAGGCCGACGTCTCCAGCCTCGCGGGGAGGCCGGCGTCTCCAGCCTCGTGGGGAGGCCGGCGTCTCCAGCCTCGTGGGGAGGCCGACGTCTCCAGCCTCGTGGGGAGGCCGGCGTCTCCAGCCTCGTGGGGAGGCCGACGTCTCCAGCCTCGTGGGGAGGCCGACGTCTCCAGCCTCGTGGGGAGGCCGGCGTCTCCAGCCTCGTGGGGAGGCCGGCATCTCCAGCCTCGTGGGGAGGCCGGCGTCTCCAGTCTCGTGGGGAGGCCGGCGTCTCCAGCCTCGTGGGGAGGCCGACGTCTCCAGCCTCGTGGGGAGGCCGGCGTCTCCAGCCTCGTATGAAGGACGGCGTTTCCAGCCTCATGGGGAGGCCGACGCCTCCAGCCTCGTGGGGAGGCCGGCGTCTCCAGCCTCGTGGGGAGGCGGGCATCTCCAGCCTCGTGGGGAGGCCGGCGTCTCCAGCCTCGTGGGGAGGCCGACGTCTCCAGCCTCGGGGGGGGGGGGGGCGACGTCTCCAGCCTCGTGTGAAGGACGGCGTCTCCAGCCTCGTGGGGAGGCGTTTTAATATGCACTATATAGAGATCTTGTAATGCTGTGTACAGGAAAACATGACAAAAGTTGGAATCTATAGGACTGCTCGGAGGTTGGAGCGTGGGCGTCCACATAAGTGTTCCTTCTTGGTTCGATAATTGATCAGTGACAGTGTATATCGATATATCAGTTAAGTTTGTAGAACATGGTCGATATATCGGTTAACTTTGTAGAATATGGTCGATATATCAGTTAAGTCTGTAGAACATGGTCGATATATCAGTTAAGTTTGTAGAACATGGTCGATATATCAGTGAAGTTTGTAGAACATGGTCGATATATCAGTGAAGTTTGTAGAACATGGTCGATATATCAGTTGAGTTTGTAGAACATGGTCGATATATCAGTGAAGTGTGTTGAACATGGTCGATAAGTAGTTGGGCGGGACAACTTTATTGCCGAGAATACAAAGTTCAAGATTATTATCAGTGGCGGAACAACGACATCGCCACTTATAAACATGTGGCGGAAAACACATCGCCACTAATAAAGATGTAGCGGGAAACACATCGCCACTAATAAACATGTGGCGGAAAAACACATCGCCACTAATAAACATGTGGCGGAAAACACATGGTCACTAATAAACATGTGGCGGAAAACACATCGCCACTAATTAACATGTGGCGAAAAATGGCATCGCCACTAATAAACATGTGGCGGAACACGGCATCGCCGAGCAAAATGGTGAGGCAAAAGCACATCGCCAATGACAAATGTGGCGGCAAACACATCGCCACCGAGAATTTAGTTTTAGATATGTATCAATAGCTGTATAAATATAGATGTTGCTTTCATGACTTTATATCAAGATCATTATTTACGATACTTAATGGCTCGTAAAGACGGGTCATCACATTTCAACATGTATTATTTCTTAAAGCCCAATAATGCACTTCAACAGACAATTCCGAAAGTATCCACATACACATGCTGTAATACTAATTACAAAGTTATAGTGAAAGTTGTTAATATAACAATAGCGCGAGTTAGCGGGGCGTTAGGCAATTTTATTGCGTCAAGCTGTAGCAGCCCGCCAATTTTCATTATCCGCCCGAGGCCGCGTAGAGGCCTCGGGCGGATAATGAAAATCAAGGGCTGCTACAACTTGATGAAGGGCCAATAAAATGCCTAAAGCCATACAAAACTCGCGCTATTACTATTATTACTATTATTACATAAATACGTCATAAATCGACGTCTTAAACACTTGATTAAGCGAAGCCTTAAAAATAGTATTACTGTAGTAATACTAAAGTTATCTTGACCATAGTAATACTATAGTTTGGGTAACTATAGTATTACTGTGGTGCTATAGTCTATATAACTATTGTATTACCATGCAGCCAGCCCAATTCTAGCAGACTCCATCAGGAGTTCTCAATGAGTTAATTAAGTACTGCCATCTAGTGGGGTCTCTTGGATACAGTTGGTATACTATGGTACAGACAAGAGTCACAAAAAAGAAGAATAACGAATCCAATATTGATAATCCACTTTTCCAAATATATATTATGAAAACAAGGTACAGTATGTGAAAAATAGCATTCACTATATTCATGCACACATACAAATTATGTAAAAAGTTTATATGAAATGTACAACATTCCAGGAATATTGACCTACACAACATTACATATTCAGCATCCTTAAGATTAGCAATTTCTAAAAAGAAATATTTTTTCTCGGATATATACTTTTACATATACCTACACATATTATCTAGCTAGTGGAGCTTAATTCTTTTACTCAATGCAATGAATGTCAATGAACTAACTATTCGAAATATTACAACATATATATATACAATATAATATTACATTAAGGAACAGAAAACAGTAAATACAGTCATTAGAATTGCTTAGACATTCTATATTTTGCATAGGGAGTCAAGACGATGAATTTGTTCGAGTGAATAAAATATTATACCACTAGTCCCCAAATGCAAGTCAAAAGGCATTTTTTTTTCTTGTCAGTTCATTCCACAAAAGACGGCCTCAGTTTCCTTCTGTTGGAGCATTCCTTAATATGCACAGCAGCTTCTGATGGTCTCCATATTGTACATGCTTGCTTCTTCTTGACCAGCTGGGAGCCGTGACGCTTGCTTTGATGCACCTATCCTGATCTGAAATGAGAAAGTATTCACACAACCTGAACATTATCACTGGCTTCGCGCATTGCAGTGAACACTGCATCAGCGGGGGCTGGTTTGGTTCCCACTTGGAGTTCAACAATCAACCTCCTGATCTCTAGTCAGCCACTCTACTTACAGATTAGACTAAAGGGGTGATCCCTCTAGCCGAGGCCAGTAGGAATGGTTTGATTCACTAGTACATAGACATAAAATAATTATCTATATATTAAAACTATTAAAAAAGTGTTTGAAATGTTTTTTCCTTGATATACCTAATAGTGTTATATATGTACAGCAATAAATGTATTTATTACATGCTAAAAGTAAAAACTGAAGGAAAGTTGCTAATTTGTATGACATATAGTGCATAAGAAAGCCATTCACATGTGAGGTGGTAAAGCAAGGTCACACACAAGTAAACATTCTTCCATATGATTGAATGCTTCTATCAAGTATCAAGTTTAGACAGAAGGTGGATATCCACTTACAATATTTTAAACAATCTATATTATATTTACCACAGGTGCTCAGATCTGCAGAACCCCCAAAATTAATTGGAGGCATTCTTTATTTAATTCAGGGGTTCTGTCAGCAGATCAGAGCGCCTGCGATTTTTATCTTTTCGTCAGCATGCAATCACTGGTCTGAATGATTGCTACATACTTTCTAAAGAATTGTTTGAGTGTAACAAAAGAACAAACATAAACAACAAGTAATATGATGACAACTGTTCGACTGCACATGTCAAAAAAAGTTGTTTGCATATGTTTCATACTAGTTACTATTATAGAGTAGTCAACAAAAAACTGCATGTTACACATAGCACAATTACAAAGGTTAATACAAGAGATGTATTAGCTACTCCTTCATATTTTGGTAAGGAGAATGCGCATGTAACAGTACATTCTTGAAAAAGAATGTACGAGGCGCAAGCCGAGTACATATCTTTTCAAGAAGGAACTGTTACACGGGTATTTTTTGACTTAAAGTACGGTCGGTGAGCCTCACCTGGTCCATGAAGCTGAATAAAAGTTCTTTTAAGATGTACATTGCATCTCTCGCTTCCGCAACCAATAAAATAGCTCACTGAAGTCGGTCCATATTCTATCTGAGAACCCGCGAAATGTATTATTGTAGCAAGGGTAAACTTGAGTCATACGTGAGCTAAGCTGAAACAATGGTTCGCCCTGACATGGAAGAACGTCGGACGCTGCAACCACAAGTCAGTTTAGTTCATCTTCAGATTGCAAGAATGAAGTCGTGTTTCGCATTAAGGCGCGTAGGCTACTTCGCATGGATTATGTGTCCTTATACCGACGATAATGGTCATTTAAATGTGGAATATGTTACAATGGTTCAAATTATTGGATACTGAAAGGATATGATACGCAGCGATGTTGCCATGGTGTTTCAAGTCACAAGTCACACCCAGTGCGTTGTTGATGGATAGGATATGCTTTGCAAACGAGTTTCGTGGGATTCACGAGAAAGAAAGATGATTTCTAGTATGATTATAGGATATAAGGAAATGTCGGTATGTATTTTACATATGAATTACATATGATCTCAAATTCAGTTTTTAAGGTGGATTTTGTGACCTATGTTTGTTTCGATGAGAAATTTGTATCTGCTTTTCCTGGGGCTTTCCATCGGGCGTCAAGTTTCCAGTTCATCATCCATTGTGGTTGTAACCTATTTCAGACAAGCTCACTTATTGCTTATGATTGGCATTGACTGCGATTGTCGATTTCGTAACAGAAGGACGATTGTTCAACAGAAAAATTGTTTGGTCTCCTTGAGTCAATCGCAATTTATTAGCTAGCTAAAACATTACATTCGTGAAAATTAATGTACAGTTTAGAGAATGGAATGACGTCATAGCAGTACTTTAAGTATGGCTAAAAGCTATCGTACGAAACCATTGCACCACATGTATTATTACATTTATTAAGCAGGAAGTAAAGTAAATACCAAAGAGAATGTTATAAATGGTATAGCAAGAAAACAAGACCGTTAGTGTTGTAGGACAGTTGGGAAAGGGATGATATGTTACAAGTCATGTTGTTCCTTTCCCAACTGTCTTATGCCAATAACATCTTGTTCTTAGGCTCAGGCGCTACATGGTATACCAGTAGATTTAACCTTAAAACATTTAATAAAATAAAATAAGGGCCTTTGACATTTTTGGGCAAAAATCTAGTGTTTTTGCCATATCCAGTATTTAATTTTACATTTTTCCATCAATTTGAAAAGAGGTTCATTTAAACTTGTGACTGGCGCTGGGGTCCACACCTCAGATTGCCTAAATTTGGCATTGAAAAATGTCATTCTTCCTAAAAAAACTTTTTGCATATCATTTAGGCAGTTTCAAACCAGTCATAATGTTCATACACGTACACTGGCGCATGTGCCCCTAGACAAGACCGCATCTCTAGGGAGACATTGGCGCAACTGCCCCCAGGCTAGCTCCAAGTCGCCCAATTCAAAAAATATTGTTTTACCTAGAGAACGTCACACGGGACTACCCCAGGCAAGCCCCCTTATCTATATAGAGAAGCCCGCTCTAGAGAAGCAGGCTTGCCTGGGGCCACTGCCCGGGACAGTTGAGTTACAGGGTCGGCAGGTCCGAATGCTTGTCGTATGCCCGACGGGGAAGGTAACTATTTATACAGCGATATCTCGCTATTCAGCAATGTTCTGAGCCAACAACCTGCATGCATGCATCAGTGCAAACAATAAGTGAATAACTGCACGGTAGCTTTCATTTTTTGGCCCAGACAATAAAACACTGTCGGCCTATATCAGCGCAAAACTGTGCACTCAGTCATAGACACGCGCTTTTCTAAACATGACGTTGCAGAATTGTCCCATTCCTAACACAGTAAAAAAATGTGTTATTTTGTTGTTTTTCAATTGAATAGAACAGGTAAATTCCTGCAAGTGTGAGTCACTGGGACTGTCTGAGTGACTACGCCCTGTGTTAGTGTGTGCAGTGTGGTGTGACCAGTCACAGTGACAATTTATTAAGGCTCCTTTTAGCATTATGTTATGGTCTCACGCTCAAACTTGGATTTTTCCAGGTGTTAACAAGTACAGTATTTATAAATACATAACTTTCATCGATATCCATAACCAAATATTCGTGAATATAAGCCCTCTTCTACACATGCCGTAAGACTCGCCTTTCGTGCAATAGATTTCAAACCTCGCGCATGCGCAGTACGATCTGGAACCGATATATCCGCTAGGCCGCAGCGCAATCTTCCTCCTGGTGGGGGGGGGGATCCTTAATACATTGTCGGGTGTGGCGGGGGGAGGGGGGGGGGCGGTAAAGCCCCCCTCCATGCACCGCCAAAATACGCTTAGCACCATACAATCGTTTTCCCCTACCCCCCAAAAAAATAAGCTTTTTTTAAAGACTTTTTCTATATTGACTAAATTAAACTCTACATGGTTTTCCACCTTTCATCTAACCTCATACATGTTCTGAAGCCGCACATGCAACGACAGGTTTCTACCTAGAAAATGAAAATAAAACTGCATTACCCTAAAAATAACGGCGTTTTCACTCCTTAAGATCGACAACATCCATTTTCAGTCATTTGGAGGATTCTTACAGCTAGAACATACGGAAAAACGAAAACCTACATAACATATAGGGGTCCCCTGCAAATAGCCACAGCGCCCTTAATATTGCTGATAGAGACTTGTGGTTACTTTTAGCGTTCTCGTCATGCTCTGTCTATGTACAATGTTTTATAACACTGCTCCTCATTGTTATTGATCACTTACGTAAATAAGGCAATACAAGTTTGTAGAAAAAACACATATTTTTTACTTTCCGAGGCATCAAATACGCCCAAATCAGCAGAAAAACATCCGGAAAAAGTGCTAAATATACAAGAAGGCTATCTCTACTACAATAACTGTTAACAACATTGGCATAAAATATCTTGAATATAGCCACAAAGAGCTAAGACGCTATCTAACCACCTCACATCAAATTTGAGCGGGAAAATCAACATTCTTGATTTTAGGTTTTTTCTCTACATCGTTGGGTTACAACATACAGGCAGTTACATAGTAAGTCTTCTGAGTTTTTTTTTGATATCGAATGGATCGAAAATATTTTACGATTAAAAAAACGTTGGTCTATTTTGTACTTCCCAGGGTAAAATCTTGTCCCATTCCAATCGATAGTGTTCTAATCGGCATTGATTCATGTACGGTAATCAATTCGACATAGTTTGTAATCTAACCCTGGGACAAATGGATCGTTAAAAGTGGCCAACAGACACAACTAACAGGCTAGGAGGGTTCAAATTATCCTAAATTGCAGCAAATTCGACCATTCTTACAAAAACATTCCGACGATGGTATGACCTTTGAATATGTTAATAACCTTGACCTATTACATGACATACTCGAAGGCAGCCTCCATGGTCCATGGCAAGGGTACGAAAAGATGGCAAATGTAGTTTTGTATGCGTAGTGTTACCTCATTTTGTAAAGTTGATTGTGACCTAATTTTTTTATATGATAAGAGCCCAAATACGCACCTTGGCCCGTCAGCGACCATTATACTGTAAAACTGACTTATATTAGCTACAATAAATATGTTTTCCCCCAAAATAGACTTTTTTAAAGACTATATTTCTATATTGAAAAAAAACATATATCTTTCATCTAACCTCATATTTTCTGAAAGCGCACATGCAAAGACAGTTTCTGTCCAGAAAATGAAAATATGACTTCATTACCCTCAAAATTACCACCCTTTTACTCTCTGATATCGACAACACCCATTTTCAGCAAAGACTGTTTCAACCTAACCCTGTGCCAAACGGACCATTTAAAGTGGCAAACAGATACAATTGACAGACTATCAGAGTTATTTTCGTAGTCGTGGAACATAAATATTCCAATATTGATTGATTCCCCTAGTTTTAAATAATAGAATGACAGTGTTTACCAATATATATATATCATGATAATTTGAGGTTAGTCCTGGTATTTACGATCATGATAATATTTCAACAGTATAACATTTACCATCATATATCCTGATAACGCAAGGTTAGTTATGGTATTTACCATGATAATGTGAAGGTCTTAATTAAACACGTGATTATTCGACGTCGACATTGAAAAAGGGTGATTACTTGACGTCCTAAAGACGTGATCAATCGAGGTCGCGAAGACGAGTATTCGGAAGTCAGGAAGACGCGTACGTATCCGAGGTCGCAATGAATTTAACCAGTTCGTGGACGTAACATTCGTCACTCTTCGGTCATCAATGTGATTGATTATAAACTAGACGAGATTTCAACCAGAATATGACGTCATAATATAGTCATTCAACTAGTTCGGGGACGTGAGATTCGCCACTCGTCCGTCATCAGTGTGACGTTGACATGTAGTTGGTCAAAAAGTCTCGTTATGCATGAACTCAACCAGTCTGCCGACGTGAGACTCGGCATTCTTCTGGTCGTCAATTGACGTTGAAATGTGGTTGACCAAAAACTAGCCGAGATTTCGACCAGCATATGACGTCATTATCTCGTCGAGTGCCCAGTGGGGAGTTGAAACCAGAATAGGAAGTAACATAGTTTTTCATTCGACATCGCAGACAGTTTATGAATTACAAGGATGTGACCACATGTTCCTTGGAAAAAGAATATAAATAAGACTCTCTTGGAACAAAAGCGTACAAACTATCGTACTTCGTTTTTAAGGCAGTGTGGTTACAAAGTGGTGGAAATGTGAGAATGTAAGTTCAAATGACAAATCAAAACGCAACCAGAACAGCAAGAATTCATCCGCATGGTTAAACCTCAGTTTACACCAAACACGCTTTAGGAGAAGTCAGCGAAAACAGTATCCATGATGGAGGGAGAGATGGATCACTATTTGGAATGATAGAAGTAGATATCGAGTCCCAGAAGAGTGGGAAGATGCAGAGATGAAGGCCAAGGCTGGGGATCTGTCCCTCAAAGAATATGAGGATTACCTCCCTCTGTTTTGTACGCTGGACATACCCTTCGACAAATGGGGAAGCCATATGCAAGAATGGGTGGAATCCCGGGGGTTATTTCAAACACTGCTCGTACGCCACCTTCAAGTTACAACATACTCTTATCAACCCCGATATTAAGGTGGTATCTCCAACACGGGTTAGTAGTTACTCGAGTACATCAGGCGGTTGACAATATGAAGCAGAAGCAATTCATCAAGTATATTCATACAAAAGGAGTCAAAACGCTTAGGTTATATATTCATTTTGGCGATCTGATGTCCATTGTGGCGATATGATTTCCATTATGGTGCTGTGACATCCATCATTGCGGTCTGACGTCTATTACGGCAGTCTGACGTTCATTATTGCGGTCTGACGTCCATTCTGGTGGTCTGACGTCTACTACGGCGGTCTGACGTTCATTATGGTGGTCTGACGTCCATTATGGCGGTCTGACGTTCATTATTGCGGTCTGACGTTCATTATGGCGGTCTGACGTTCATTATGGCGGTCTGACGTTCATTATGGCGGTCTGACGTTCATTATGGCGGTCTGACGTTCATTATGGCGGTCTGACGTTCATTATGGTGGTCTGAAGTCCATTATGGCGGTCTGACGTTCATTATTGCGGTCTGACGTTCATTATGGCGGTCTGACGTTCATTATGGCGGTCTGACGTTCATTATTGCTTTCTGACGTTCATTATGGCGGTCTGACGTTCATTATTGCGGTCTGACGTCCATTATGGCGGTCTGACGTTCATTATTGCGGTCTGACGTCCATTATGGCGGTCTGACGTCCATTATGGCGGTCTGACGTTCATTATTGCGGTCTGACGTCCATTATGGCGTTCTGACGTCCATTATGGCGGTCTGACGTCCATTATGGCGGTCCGACGTCCATTATGGCGCTCTGACGTCCATTATGGCAGTCTGACGTCTAGAGGGTGTGGAAGGCGGTTTGCTTTTGCTCTGTCGAGTATTGGGTCTCGTTGGTAACGCAGCATGACCCCCATCCATTAAATGCTCAAAATGCTAACCATTTAAAAGTAATCTTCATCAAAAAATGAGGCTCGCTCGCAAAGAGCGGAATTACCTGTGAACTAAGCGCCGTGGTTTATAAGATGCGATCGGACATGGGCACAATCTCCTCGATCTAATCCAGGTACTCCGAAATCCTGGTGAAAAGATGGCCGAATACCAAGATCCGCACTGCACGCCCGCCGACACGATTCCGATGGCGTGGAAGCGGTCGCACGCGTCCCTAACGAAATCCCTAGTAACCGGATGTATCCATGTAGGAAAACACTGGTTTGTTCTTTTGGCACCCGTCCGTCTGAATAGGACGATGAATTTGGATCTGTTGTTGTGATGCAAGTATTCCGATTTGTTTCGCGATACTTCCGCTTAATTATATTTGAATAAGCCTCACAATAGACCATTTCAGCGGAAAGTCTGGCAGACACGTGTTTCGGGCGTGTTTCGGGCGGTGATATTCCCGGTTTGCTGATGTTCTTCATCGCGGAACTTTTCTTTTTGGCGTCTATTTTGTCTAGATATATCGCAAACCTAATCAGTAAACGACAGAAGACAATTTGTTTGGTAGTGGTCATAACTCGCGCTATAGACTCCTAGTTTGGAGTTGTAAGTGCCATCTATCACACCAGAGCTCGTAGTGTGGTGGACTCCGCGCCCACCCCTTCTTATGGGCTGCGGAACATTCGAATATATGCCAAATTGTGTCATGTCAACTTTAAATCGGTTGGCCACAAAACATATCCTTTGTCCTGCATATGAAGCACGCGTCCACGCAATGTTCAAAAAGGTAACATGCCCATCATGCACGTGCATCCGTGCGTGGATGCTTAGGGCAACACCAAAACTTATTTATAATTCCCCTGTGAGTATCAAACGCTTAGAGTAATCTAGCTGCTCATGTCACCACAACCAGCAGGAGGCCGCTGTCGATGGCGTTGCTCCTGTCACCACAACCAGCGGAAGGCCGCTGTCGATGGCGTTGCTCATGTCACCACAACCAGCAGGAGGCCGCTGTCGATGGCGTTGCTCATGTCACCACAACCAGCAGGAGGCCGCTGTCGATGGCGTTGCTCATGTCACCACAACCAGCAGGAGGCCGCTGTCGATGGCGTTGCTCATGTCACCACAACCAGCAGGAGGCCGCTGTCGATGGCGTTGCTCAGATCACCACAACCAGCAGGAGGCCGCTGTCGATGGCGTTGCTCATGCACCACAACCAGCAGGAGGCCGCTGTCGATGGCGTCGGCCAGGGACGCTGTCCTCTGTCGTATTGTGGTAGATGGACTGCTTAAGGTCTAGGATTCCCTCCGCCTCCGCCTCCTCCACCGTCAGCTCGCGGTCCGTCTTGGCGTCGATGGCTCCGCTGATGGTGTACCGCCGGCTCTCCTTCTCCGTCGTGATCGTCGTCAGGCCCATGTCCCGACGCCTCTCGGTCGTCTTCTGGGTGCAGACTGCGTCTACCTTGATCAAACCGGCCTCTATGGCCCCCTGGATGGGACACGTCTCCTTGGTAACCGCGTTGACGTAGTTACCCGTACGTTTGTCGACGATGCCTTCGCGCCCTGCCTCCTCCAGAGAGATCACGTGATCAGATCGCGGGTCAACCACGTATATGTCAAGAATAAGATTTTCTTACGCTTATTACGAGCCTTCCTATACGTTGTCTCCATTTGACATGCCGAAATGGAAGGGGAAAACCCCCTGTCTAGCACTCGTAAGATCACATGGACCTCGTGGGAACCTATAATACCATGAAATGCAAAATGTAAATGGGGCTATAGAGGTTGCTTTAAAAACCAAAAATGTGTGCCTTTTTTGTGATTTCGAGATCCTGACTGACCCGACATATCCGGATTTGACACATGAGATCCCGATTTACCCCTCAGATCAGATTGACACCTAAGATCCAGATTGACCCCACAGATCCAGATTTGACCCCACGTATCCAGATTTGAGCCCACATATCCAGATTTGACCTCTCAGACCCAGATTGACCCCTCAGATCTAGATTTGATCTCTCAGATCCAGATTTAACCGACAGATCCAGATTTGACCCCACATATCCAGATTGACCCATGAGATCCAGATTGACCCATGACAACATGCCACCCACCCTTCCCATATGTCCCTGAACCCACTTGGATCAACGATCCAATGCTATTCCAAGGGGACGCCTGGTCATGCCTGTATTTTAACCCGTGACAGTATGTCCCCCCCCCCACCCCGCCTCCCCATGTATCTTAAGATATATTCAGCCCATGACAATGTGTCCCCCCATAACTAGTGCCCTAATATGCGCGCATACATTAAAATTGCAGGGGGGACACGCTGTCATGGGGGGACGCCTGGTCATGTTACACCGTGACAGCATGTCTACCCCCCCTGCCCATGTCTCTTAACCCACAAAGATCAGTAATTCCTGTTTAAACTAAAGGAATACCCAATCATAGCTATATTAGGCCCTTAACAACATGTCCCCCACTTCTTATTTTCCTTAACCCACCTGGATCAGTGATCCAATGATAAACTAAGGGGACACCTGGTCATGGCTGTATTTTAACCCGTGACAGCATGTCCCCACCCACCCCAATGTACATTAAGATACATTCAGCCCATGACAATGTGTCCCCTCATAACTAGTGCCCTCATTTGCATGCATACATTAGAATTGCAGGGGGGACACGCTGTCATGGGGGCACGGCTGGTCATGTTACACCGTGACAGCATGTCCCCCCCCCTGCCCATGTCTCTTAACCCACATAGATCGGTAATTCCTGTTTAAACTAAGGGAATACCCAAACATAGCTATATTAGGCCCTTGACAACATGTCCCCCACTTCTTATGTCCCTTAACCCACCTGGATCAGTGATCCAATGATAAACTAAGGGGACACCTAGTCATGGCTGTATTTTAACCCGTGACAGCATGTCCCCCTCCCCCCAATGTACATTAAGATACATTCAGCCCATGACAATGTGTCCCCTCATAACTAGTGCCCTCATTTGCATGCATACATTAGAATTGCAGGGGGGAGACGCTGTCATGGGGGCACGGCTGGTCATGTTACACCGTGACAGCATGTCCCCCCCCCTGCCCTTGTCTCTTAACCCACATAGATCGGTAATTCCTGTTTAAACTAAGGGAATACCCAAACATAGCTATATTAGGCCCTTGACAACATGTCCCCCACTTCTTATGTCCCTTAACCCACCTGGATCAGTGATCCAATGATAAACTAAGGGGACACGCTGTCATGGCTGTATTTTAACCCGTGACAGCATGTCCCCCCCCCATGTCTCTTAACCCACGTAAATCGGTGATCTCATGCTAGGCTAAGAGGACATCTGGTCATAGCTATATTCAATCCGTGACAACATGCCCCCCACACCCATCCCCATATCCCCTCAAGTTATATTTAGCCCATGACAATGTGTCCCCCCATAACTAGTGCCCTCCTTTGCGCTTATACATTAGAACTGCAGGGGGGACACGCTGTCGTGGGGGGACGGCTGGTCATGTTACACCGTGACAGCATGTCCCCCCCCCGCCCATGTCCCTCAACCCACATAGATCGGTAATCTTGTGTTATAGTAAGGGGGCATCTGGTCATAGCTGTGATCAACCCATGTCCCTTCCCATGTCCCTTAACCCACTTGGATCAGTGATCCAATGCTAAATTAAGGGGACGCCTGGTCATGGCTGTATTTTAACCCGTGACAGCATGTCCCCCCCACCCCTCCCCATGTATCTAAGATACATTCAGCTCATGACAATGTGTCCCCCCATAACTAGTGTCCTCCTTTGCGCGTATACATTAGAACTGCAGGGGGGACACGCTGTCACGGGGGGACGGCTGGTCACGTTACACCGTGACAGCATGTCCCCCCCCCGCCTATGCCCTTCAACCCACATAGATCGCTAATCTCGTGCTATAGTAAGGGGGCATCTGGTCATATCTATGTTCAACCCATGACAACATGTCCCCCCATAACTTGTGTCCTCATTTGCACGTATACATTAGAATTGCAGGGGGGACACGCTGTCATGGGGGGACGCCTGGTCATGTTACACCGTGACAGCATGTCCCCCCCCCCCTCTGCCCATATCCCTTAACCCACTTAGATGGGTAATTTCGTGCTAGAATAAGGGGACATGTGGTCATCGCTATAATGAACCCATGACGACACGCCCCCCCCCCGCCCTCCGGGGTCCCTTAACCCACCGGGATGTGTGGTCCAATGCTAAACTAAGGGGACATTTGGTCATGGCTGTATATTAACCCGTGACAGGATGTCCCCCCCCCTCTCCCCATGTCCCTTAACCCACATATATCGGTAAGCCCGTGCTAAGCTAAGGGGAAATCTGGTCATAGCTATAATTAACCCATGACAACATGTCCCCCCCTCTCTCTATCCCTTAACCCACCTGGATCAGTGATCCAATGCTAAACTAAGGATACACCTGGTCATGGCTGTATTTTAACCCGTGATAACATGTCCCCCCCCCAACTCCCATATCCCTTAACCCTCGGTAATTCTCTGCTAAGCTAAAGGGAGACCTGGTCAGAGCTAAATTAGGCCCATGACAACATGCCACCTACCCTTCCCATATGTCCCTGACCCCACTTGGATCAACGATCCAATGCTAATCCAAGGGAACGCCTGGTCATGGCTGTATTTTAACCCGTGACAGTATGTCCCCCCCCACGCCTCCCCATGTATCTTAAGATATATTCAGCTCATGACAATGTGTTACCCCATAACTAGTGCCCTAATATGCGCGCATACATTAGAATTGCAGGGGGGACACGCTGTCATGGGGGGACGCCTGGTCATGTTACACCGTGACAGCATGTCCCCCCCCCCGCCCATGTCCCTCAACCCACATAGATCGCTAATCTCGTGCTATAGTAAGGGGGCATCTGGTCATATCTATGTTCAACCCATGGCAACATGTCCCCCCATAACTAGTGTCCTCATTTGCACGTATACATTAGAATTGCAGGGGGGACACGCTGTCATGGGGGGACGGCTAGTCATGTTACACCGTGACAGCATGTCCCCCCCCGCCCATGTCCCTCAACCCACATAGATCGCTAATCTCGTGCTATAGTAAGGGGGCATCTGGTCATATCTATGTTCAACCCATGGCAACATGTCCCCCCATAACTAGTGTCCTCATTTGCACGTATACATTAGAATTGCAGGGGGGACACGCTGTCATGGGGGGACGGCTAGTCATGTTACACCGTGACAGCATGTCCCCCCTCCCGCCCATGTCCCTCAACCCACATAGATCGCTAATCTCGTGCTATAGTAAGGGGGCATCTGGTCATATCTATGTTCAACCCATGGCAACATGTCCCCCCATAACTAGTGTCCTTCTTTGCGCGTATACATTAGATCTGCAGGGGGGACACGCTGTCATGGGGGGACGGCTAGTCATGTTACACCGTGACAGCATATCCCCCCCCGCCCATGTCCCTCAACCCACATAGATCGCTAATCTCGTGCTATAGTAAGGGGGCATCTGGTCATATCTATGTTCAACCCATGGCAACATGTCCCCCCATAACTAGTGTCCTCATTTGCACGTATACATTAGAATTGCAGGGGGGACACGCTGTCATGGGGGGACGGCTGGTCATGTTACACCGTGACAGCATGTCCCCCCCTGCCCATATCCCTTAACCCACTTAGATGGGTAATTTCGTGCTAGAATAAGGGAACATGTGGTCCTCGCTATCATCAACCCATGACGACACGTACCCCCCCCCCCCACCCCCGCCTTCCGGGGTCCCTTAACCCACCGGGATGTGTGGTCCAATGCTAAACTAAGGGGACATTTGGTCATGGCTGTATATTAATCCGTGACAGGATGCCCCCCCCCCCTCCCCATGTATCTTAAGATATATTCAGCCCATGACAATGTGTCCCCCCATAACTAGTGCCCTAATATGCGCGCATACATAAAAATTGCAGGGGGGACACGCTGTCATGGGGGGGACGCCTGGTCATGTTACACCGTGACAGCATGTCCCCCCCCCGCCTATGCCCTTCAATCCACATAGATCGCTAATCTCGTGCTATATTAAAGGGGCATCTGGTCATATCTATGTTCAACCCATGGCAACATGTCCCCCCATAACTTGTGTCCTCATTTGCACGTATACATTAGAATTGCAGGGGGGACACGCTGTCATGGGGGGACGCCTGGTCATGTTACACCGTGACAGCATGTCAACCCCCCCCTCTGCCCATATCCCTTAACCCACTTAGATGGGTAATTTCGTGCTAGAATAAGGGGACATGTGGTCATCGCTATAATGAACCCATGACGACACGTCCCCCCCCCGCCCTCCGGGGTCCCTTAACCCACCGGGATGTGTGGTCCAATGCTAAACTAAGGGGACATTTGGTCATGGCTGTATATTAACCCGTGACAGGATGTCCCCCCCCCTCTCCCCATGTCCCTTAACCCACATATATCGGTAAGCCCGTGCTAAGCTAAGGGAAAATCTGGTCATAGCTATAATTAACCCATGACAACATGTCCCCCCCTCTCTCTATCCCTTAACCCACCTGGATCAGTGATCCAATGCTAAACTAAGGAGACACCTGGTCATGGCTGTATTTTAACCCGTGATAACATGTCCCCCCCCCCACCCCAACTCCCATATCCCTTAACCCTCGGTAATTCCCTGCTAAGCTAAAGGGAGACCTGGTCAGAGCTAAATTAGGCCCATGACAACATGCCACCTACCCTTCCCATATGTCCCTGACCCCACTTGGATCAACGACCCAATGCTAATCCAAGGGAACGCCTGGTCATGGCTGTATTTTAACCCGTGACAGTATGTCCTCCCCCCCCCACGCCTCCCCATGTATCTTAAGATATATTCAGCTCATGACAATGTGTTACCCCATAACTAGTGCCCTAATATGCGCGCATACATTAAAATTGCAGGGGGGACACGCTGTCATGGGGGGACGCCTGGTCATGTTACACCGTGACAGCATGTCCCCCCCCCCGCCCATGTCCCTCAACCCACATAGATCGCTAATCTCGTGCTATAGTAAGGGGGCATCTGGTCATATCTATGTTCAACCCATGGCAACATGTCCCCCCATAACTAGTGTCCTCATTTGCACGTATACATTAGAATTGCAGGGGGGACACGCTGTCATGGGGGGACGGCTGGTCATGTTACACCGTGACAGCATGTCCCCCACCCCGCCCGTGTCCCTCAACCCACATAGATCGCTAATCTCGTGCTATAGTAAGGGGGCATCTGGTCATATCTATGTTCAACCCATGGCAACATGTCCCCCCATAACTAGTGTCCTCCTTTGCGCGTATACATTAGAACTGCAGGGGGGACACGCTGTCATGGGGGGACGGCTAGTCATGTTACACCGTGACAGCATGTCCCCCCCCCCCCCCCGCCCATGTCCCTCAACCCACATAGATCGCTAATCTCGTGCTATAGTAAGGGGGCATCTGGTCATATCTATGTTCAACCCATGGCAACATGTCCCCCCATAACTAGTGTCCTCATTTGCACGTATACATTAGAATTGCAGGGGGGACACGCTGTCATGGGGGGACGGCTGGTCATGTTACACCGTGACAGCATGTCCCCCCCCCTGCCCATATCCCTTAACCCACTTAGATGGGTAATTTCGTGCTAGAATATGGGAACATGTGGTCCTCGCTATCATCAACCCATGACGACACGTACCCCCCCACCCCCGCCTTCCGGGGTCCCTTAACCCACCGGGATGTGTGGTCCAATGCTAAACTAAGGGGACATTTGGTCATGGCTGTATATTAACCCGTGACAGGGTGTCCCCCCCCCTCCCCATGTATCTTAAGATATATTCAGCTCATGACAACGTGTCCCCCCATAACTAGTGCCCTAATATGCGCGCATACATAAAAATTGCAGGGGGGACACGCTGTCATGGGGGGACGCCTGGTGATGTTACACCGTGACAGCATGTCCCCCCCCCCTGCCCATATCCCTTAACCCACTTAGATGGGTAATTTCGTGCTAGAATAAGGGGACATGTGGTCATCGCTATAATCAACCCATGACGACACGTCCCCCCCCCCGCCTTCCGGGGTCCCTTAACCCACCGGGATGTGTGGTCCAATGCTAAACTAAGGGGACATTTGGTCATGGCTGTATATTAACCCGTGACAGGATGTCCCCTCCCCCCCCTCCCCATGTCCCTTAACCCACATATATCGGTAAGCCCGTGCTAAGCTAAGGGGACATCTGGTCATAGCTATAATTAACCCATGACAACATGTCCCCCCCTCTCTCTATCCCTTAACCCACCTGGAATAGTGATCCAATGCTAAACTACGGGGACACCTGGTCATGGCTGTATTTTAACCCGTGGCAGCATGTCCCCCCCCCTCCCTATGTCCCTTAACCCACGTAAATGGGTGATGTCATGCTAGGCTAAAGGCTCTGGTCATAGCTATATTCAACCCATGACAACATGCCCACCCCCACCCCCACCCCCATGTCCGCTCAAGGTATATTCAGCCCATGACAATGTGTCCCCCTCATAACTAGTGACCTCCTCCGCGCGTATACCCGAACTGCAGGGGGGACACGCTGTCATGGGGGGACAGCTGGTCATGTTACACCGGCTGTCGATCGACGCAGTGTATTTTCATGGCGAGTCGGATGGGCCTCCGGTTGGACAGACTTTAGGGAGTTTATGGAATAAGTAGAGGGGACACACTCCAAGCTAGGGGAGGGCAGACACTCCAAGTTTGGATGGTAATCCCGGTGTTATTGGAGGAAAGACACCCCAAATCGGGACGGTACCCCAAGTTAGGATGGTATCCTCAAGTAGGGGTAGGGTAGACACCCTAAGTTAGCGCAGGGGAGACACCCAGAGTTAGAAGAGGGTAGACACCATAAATTAGAAGCGGAAGGACACCACAAATTAGGGGAGGGACGACACTCACAGCTGGAGTGATACCCAAAGATACGGGAAGGTAGACACCCCAAGTTAGGGGTGAGGAGACTCCCAGTTAGGGGAGGGTAGAAACCCCAAGTTGGGGTAATTGCCTAAGTTAGGGGACGGAGACACACCATGTTGGGGGTGAGGCACCCTTGATTTGCGTGGACGTTTCACTTATTAAAATGTAAACGTTACAGATAGAGATGAATCAAACCGGTATTGGTGACTGTGAAACTGCAAATGATGATTGATCGATCGAGGCACCCCCATCCCCCCTCAGTTATAGCTTTTTAACGAAAATTTACCAGGCCTATCTAGACCGGTATGGCCGTATAGCTGTCCAAATATAAGACACATATATAGTCGATTAAATTGTGGAAATCGGACAATTTATTGAAACGTTACAGACTGTCACATTTGAGTCCCATCCGGCGCTGTGCAAAAACACGGTGTCTATCAACAGTCGGAAAACCGGGAGACGGGTCCCTCCTTAAAAAAGCATGTAGAAACTTTATTATTAAAGATGTTTTATTTTTATTTGTTGTATTTAGTAGACGAAATAACACTCCATTAAATATAGTAGGCGAAGGGTACGCAGGTCTAAATTCGTAGTTGGGGTCTCAATAATTACAACGCTTCTCTGCCACTTCGTGTAGGGGCAAATACGTAATCCATTCTGGTGTTACGGGGGTAGGGTAACCTACCCGCGTAAAAGTTCCAATGAATAGATTTTGGTACATTTTGAAAATGATATTCACAAATACATAAGGAATGAGAACAAATAGGATGGATTACTATTGCCATTTGTTTCGGGTTGACCCCTGATTCAGCACAGGCTGCCTGGCGTACTTCTACAAACCTGCAAACTTACCTGATCATAACCGGCTACGACAGGAAAAAAACTGGCTCTGTCGAAATATTATCTCTATATACGTTCTATAGCAACCACTTGCTCTATAGAAGTATCCCTACGTCTTATATAGAAATAATGTTGATGAAATAATGAAACAATAGAAAATAATTGTTCTATAGAATTATGTACAAACGTTCTATAGAAAATCGTATTTCTATAGATTTGTCTATAGAAATTCTATGGAGTTCTATAAGACGTTTTGCTGCGGGTACATGAAACGGAAATCCGTGACTTTTGCTTTTAGATGAATAGTCTTGTTTTGACACATGGGCCAGATGATCAGGTAAAGGTGAACATTGGTATTTGATTCAGTTTTAACTCCTCTGCATGCGACTGCAGTAGCATACCTCATTTACACATGTCCTTCTGGATGCAATAGGGTTCATGAATGCCGATTGAGGTGTGTCTATGGCAAGTCGACCCCCACTGCCAGCTGTTACACCCCGCCACCCCATACATAGGCAAGTCGATCGCCACTGTCAACTGTTACACCCCGCACATAGGCAAGTCGACCTCCACTGCCAACTGTTACACCCTGTATTCCTACAGTAAGTAGATGCCAATAGTCATGAATAGCCATTGGTCACTTGCAAAAGCTTATCGACTGTTTGTCAAAATTTTGTGGACTGCGGGGTCAATCAGTTAACCTATCTAAAACCAAAAAGCACTAGTTTAGCCAGAATTATTTTTGAGATGTGTTAGCGTTATTAATTACCGAAGGGCGCTAGCCAGGTTGAGGTGCTCGGCTCATAGCTTAGAAATTGAAAAGGGTAAGCGTTGTAATATAGAACAACAGGATAGATATTGTAAATGTTGTTATAAACATGGCGAATATCTCGTCAAAGACGAATATGATTTCTATATCTGGTGTGTCCATTATATGCCTCAAGTCGGAATAAGAGATTCTGGTCTGATGTCATCAGGTTTATTCGTAACTGCACCTTCGCCGCTACAAGTAAGAACAATTATACAAATTATCATATTTACATTCCTATGTAACGTGCCGAGGGGGTGGGGTGTGGTGGCGTGTTCGTGGCTTATTCTACTTATGGAGCTAATCAAATTTGGTAGCGTGTTGCTTCTCATATTAAAATGAGCCCCAGCATTACTACCGCTAAATCGGGCACTTCGCATACCCATCATTTAGTCACAAGATCTCGAGTTCGATAAAGCATACACAACAGTTCGCCAAGAAATATGTCAATATACCTTTCAAAGATTAATTTTTTTATAGCACACTCCTTATCTCCATAGACGCTTTACATGTTTTAGGCAGTGTTCCCCAAAGCTCTTCACAGCAGTAACCACTCCTACCATACTAAAACAACAACAAAAAGCTCTCACAGCACTGGATCCTCAGCAGTAACATAAAACTATACCAAATAGCATTCTATAATACTCATCAGGAGTTATTTGGACTCGCCCTAATTCATCAGAGAAATATAAACATTCCCAAGATAGCCCACAGTAACATAAACAGCGTACGGCATAAGTTTGGACCGCTAAGCCAATCACTGGGCAAAGGCGCATTAGATGTCTTGTTCATTCAAGAGACTAAGTCAGATGATAGCTTTCCGGCAAGCCACTTTACTTTAAACGGTTACAAGGCCCACGGAAATGATAATACAGACAGCTCTGGAAGAATAATGGTGTAGGTAAGAGACGACATACCACACCAGCGGCGCAAGGATATAGACATTAATGAAGATGAGAATGGGCGTATCGAATCTCTGGCAATAGAGGTGACGCTGAAAGCTGAACAGTGGCTCTGGCTCAGTGCATACAAGCAGCCGAAGGTAAAAAATGCGTTACTTGTGACAAAGATTAGACTGATAGCCTTCTGATTGCAATCGCTGCTTCAAAGGCTAACCTTGTACTGTTGGGAGATTTAAATGTGAACATGTTAAACCATAAAAATTGTCTGAACGACATATTAGAGGTCTATGATGCAAACAAATATCGTTTTCATTAAATTGTTTTAAAGGTAAAACACCGACCTTAATTGATGTTGTGATTACAAATGTGTCAAAGCGTTTATGAGATGTATCATGTACAGATACGGGCCTCAGCGATTTTTACCATCCCTATGGTATGCGTAGCAACGAAAATAGAAATTCTCATTAAGCAGCAGAAACGTGTCCATTATCAAAGCTTTAAACATTTTGATGAGATTAAATACAAAGACGATCTAGCCTCGGTACCTGTTCATGTAGGTGAAGTTTTTTTGAAGACGTTGATGGTTCATATTGGTTTTGTAGCACATTGATCAAAGAGGTCGTTGATAGATATGCACCAGCGAAGCAACTGATAGTTAAGAGTAACTGTGTGCCCTATATGAATAGCCATCTTCGCAAAGCCATAAATGTATAATATAGGTTCAGACGGAAGTACGAGCAATTGAGTAGCCAAGAGAATTGGGAAAATTACGGAAAGCAAAGGAATCTCATAGGACGTCTTCGAAAAGTAAACATTCGAAATTACATTAATGGGAAATGTAGCAAAGCTACGACTTACGGTAAGGAATTCTGGAAAGTTGTAAAACCACTGATATCAAGAAAAAAAAAGCAGCGGAAACGTGTTTCTGAAAGAGCGAGAAGAAATAATATCAGATCCATCAAAGGTAAGTGACATATTTAATCAATATTTCATAGACTATGCCAAAGATATAGGCCATCAAGGTGACATACCAGATGATCAACCTTTGAACGAAACCCGGCCCACAAACCCACAAAGACCATAAATCCGTTATGACTATAAAGGAAGGTAACCAAGGCACAACGGAAACTTAACTTATTATACAATGCACTTAAAGGCATTGACGTGTCGAAGGCTAGTGGCTACAACAAGATACCTCCGAAGCTTATCAAGCTGGGAGCTGCTATCCTGTGTGAGCCATTAAGGTATGTGTTAAATATGACGATTAATTATAACACGTTTCCAAAAGAGACAACGCTAAAATATTATCCCCGGTATTATCCCCCAAGATATAGATATATATAGAAAAATATTGTGTGACCAGCTTATGTCATTTATGGAACCCAGGTTATCGCCCAGACTATGTGGGTTTAGAAAGGGACACAGCTGTCAAAGCCTAGTGATGCGCTTCGTTGAAGACTTCAAAACTGCATTAGATAATAAACAAGTTATGGGAGCTATACTAATGGATCTCTCAAAAGCATTCGATTGTCTTCCACACAGATTATTAATTACCAAGATGAACGCTGATGGCATCAGTAAACAAACCTTTCCCCCTTTTTTTTTGCAAGTTATCTTACGAACCGCGAACAGAGGATCAAACTAGGACATAATCCGACGAGTGGCTTTCTCTCAAGAAAGGAGCACCACAGGATCGGTTTTGGTCCACATCTGTATAATGTATTTACGAATGACCTGCTGGTATCCACTGCACGGGAAACCGATAAGTATCATTATGCTGATGACAATACTGTGGCGTCTCAAGGTAAGGAGTGTAACAACGTTAAGATAACTCTAGAAAAGGCATTATCGGAGATAACTACGTGGTTCACCGATAATTAAATGAGAGCGAACCCAAGTAAGTACCAGGCAATCGTGTTTGAAAAGAGACACGACAAATCAGCACAGATCTTTTTCGATTTCTGGAACAGAACTGACAGCGGAACAGAAAGTAACATTCCCAGCTAACAAACAAGGTTCGCACACGTTGGTTTTGGGTTGTAATGACATCACGACAACGTTGTTACAATGTTCGTCGCAAACACTGAAGTAATATTTTCTAGCCTTTATCCCATAAAAATAAAACATTGGCCATGTGTAGCGATTAATCAAACTTGGCTGCGTGTAGCAGTTGTTATAAATACAAATTGGTGAGAAGTCGAGAGTGGACCACCATTAGCTGAAAAATTAGATCATGAAAACAATATGTAATTGATTGTATTTGGCAATCATGCTTCTGATTAATTCATCATACATCATAGACGCAGTTTTTTTCTCAGAGAAGGTCCAACTTTAATACTGGACTGAATGTCGGACAACGTTATGTAAAAGAGTGGAATGAATTGGGTGATGAGAGGCTCAATGACAAAGAGTAGATTTGTAGGTCCAATTTGATTTTATTCTTACATACACCCTGCAACAGTCAAATGAGATGAAATTAAACAGAGGTCAATAGTCATACATACTACAAGTATATACAGCACATCAGTAATTAGTTCCCTTTATCATTGCGATTAGTATTAGCAAACAAACAATCTTACATTATTTTTATACGTTACAACGGATTACAGTTAACGAGAGATTCATTCCCGTCCTGATTAAATTAATTACCTGTCACCATTATAAGTGAAGGATTTTAATCGTGTTACATCCACATAATAAATATTGCTTTGTATAGTTTCTAATTATTTAGCTAATAGTATGGATTATTAACTGTAGACAAATATACGCAGAGGGGTGAATCACAATTGAGGTCAAAACTCAAAAATAACACTGTTACGTGATATTAAAAATATTCTACAGTGTTCAAAATAAAACTTTAGGGTAAAATATTTATTGGACTACTTAAGTACATGAAACAACTTTTTTTATTTTATCTGAACATTTTTGACAAAATTACAATTATTTTATGACCGAAAAATGGATGAAATTCTATTGTTACGTGTGTTCATTTTAAATATCTTCATGTTTAATCTGGATATTCTTAAGTTAATATTTATGTGATAGTGTAATAATGATTTTTATTCATCTAATAATGCGTTAAGTCAATGTATTATTGGCTAAAGTAAATGGGTCTCGGGTCATTTGTTTGTTATGACATTATTGACAAAATATCCATTTGTTACGAAACTGTCTATTTACCCCAATGATTTGTAATTGTCGATATCCATATTGTGACAACTTTGTACTAAAGAAAAAAAACATCAAAATCATAAATTACAGGCAAAATAACAATAATAAATGACTAATATCAAGCTAAGTCTTCAGTAATATGAAAATCCAATTGGAAGAAAAGGCCCAAATATGCTTAAACTTATGTAGTGTACGTACCCCCACCTGAATTCACAAAATAAATTAAGTGATTATTTATTGTATTATGGCCTCTGCTTTATTCTATAATGATGTTATTATCCATGAAAAGATTGAGTGCAATATTGTTATATTCCCTAGATAAGCACACATGAAGTTCGATTGTAGTGTACGTACCCCTCTGTAGCGTACGTACCCCCAAATTCAAACAGTATTCATGTAAGTAAATCATGCCAAATAGGCTAAGGATTCTGGGACAAAATTGTTGTTCCATCTACCTATCTATGATGAAGTGTTCATGTAACTGATGTCTTTGAAAGACAGATCATTGGTTAATGTTTAAAGGCTATGACTATAGATTGTAGTGTACGTCCCCCTGCTTACCCTTCAAGCCATAGCAAAGCATGTATTTTTCACCCATACATGCTTGTGCCATAAAAAATACAGATTCTGAACAGATTGTGATTCACCCGAGAGTGGGTTGGCGCAACGTAAACAGGTCTAAAAATGTAATTTGTCTAACATATTTCACTTAATATTATCCGTAAGGGTTACAGAGTAGACAGGTACACATGGTTAGTACAATAATTATCACGTAACGTCGATAAATAAGACGGGTGTATCAGACCGGCATCTAGTAGGGTCATGCAGGTAGGACACAACAGATATCCAGTCTGAAATAAGTTATTCCGTAAACACTCTGCAACAGCCTAATCCAATTACCTATATCATTATGCCTCTATAGTTACTTCCTTTTCAGATAAGGAGATAAATTATAAGGTCGGCGCCTGACAAATACTCTACTCTAACACCACGGTAAGATAGATAATTCAGGAGCAACACCACACTCTTGGGGTAATTAATATCTAGAGATTAGTCCTAGATATCATAACGCCCCCCTAAGTCTCCGGTGACATAATGACAATAACGCTTAGACTAAGGAATACACCTTAATTAAAGAACACCTGCACATAGTTTATAGGTCTCACACTATGGTAATGTGATAATTAAGTCTCGGCAGGCTACATCTATGGCTATTTAATCGCGTCTTACACAAATTCTCATAATTTCTACCTTCAATTACAAGTAGTCACCATATATTTATAAGGCCGGCTAAACTAAAACAAAGGAACTTGCTGACGCCAATTGTGTAATTTAAACATATTATATATATAACAGACGGTAAAATGCACCCACAGACTGGTTCTCACTGAATAACCTCATTAACTTCAACGATAAATGTGAATAACCCACCTGAGTTCGAAGTATAACTGGGGCCACCTGCCTTGATACCGGTCAACATACTGTGTGGCGGCTTTTACTAAACAAAATCTGCCGCCGGATTTAGAGCGCTCCTTGTTGGACGTTACCATGCGTTGTTAACGAAGCTTTACTCAATATGACCAAATATGGTAACAGTTGGCGACTCTATGGTGCGCCATGTCGCCAAAAAGGGGTTATTGCAATTTTAAACCAGCCTGCGCTGCATACGGAATACCATTGCAAAAATAATTATATGACCATATCACAGTTATCTGAAAACGTTCGGGCAACGTAAAAAAAACCCCACACATTTTCACGTTATCTCAATCAATATCAACCATATATCAAGTTTATGCAAAAAAAGCTCGAAAAAGTCTCAATGTTTTAGCTAGAGTTTCTAAATCAATGGATGTTGATAGCCAATTTACGTTATATCATTCTTTTATCCTTTCACATTTTAATTATTGTCCCGTTGTATGACATTTTTGTGATGTGAAAAATATGCGTAAGATTGAAAAGATACAGGAAGGTGCATTGAGGTTAATTTGTAATAACTTTAGATTAGAATACGTAGCGTTGAGGAAGAGAGCGGCTAGACCATTGCTATATGTTGAACGATTGCGCGGCACAGCATTAGAAATTTACAAAAATATCAACAAGATTGGGCCCAGTTACCTTCAAGACATGTATGACGTAAAGGCAAGCAATTATTTTTTTTTAAATGGGCCAACTATATGTATGCCACGCGTTAAGACAACAGCTTATGGCCATAATTCAGTGAAGTACCAAGGTAGCAACTATGCTCAACAAGGAAACGAAGTATCTGGCAAGGAATTTAAAACTGCGCTGTCAACCTCGGATGTGTTCGTGTGTCACTGTAATTCGTGCACATTGTGCAACATCGCTAATGGATAAGCTTTAAAGAGATGCAAAGGTTGTATTTTCATTGTCATATGTATATCTATCTCATCCGCTCACGTCATTTTATCATTGTCGGTCAATAGCACGTGTGCTAATGTTTATTAACTTTACATACCGACGTTTAATAAAACTTGATCTTATCTGATCTTATCAACGCGAAGCTGACCAGCTTGCCGTGAGCCAACCGGCTGGCGGGTAAAATGCGTCCACACCACAGCCAAGGTAAAAGGTTATTGTCATGTTAACCCTCCGTTGGGATGAAAGCGGCGGCCGCGGTGTGGCCCATGTAGGCCTGCATTGGCCGACCCACGTGGGCTGGCTTACATAGGACGGCCCGGCCCCGGTCTACTCATCACAGTTCGATTCATTTTTATACGGGAGATCATATATCATATATCAGTATCTCACGGATATACTGTTAAACCAGAAACAAACGTGTCCTTGTGTTGTTTCATCGCGTCACATCCCCGGTGGTATATGTGTCTATTATATATAGTGAGAGGCGATCGCGGGAACCCGCCGTCGCAGGGGGACCGGTTCGTGAGTTGCCGATTGCTGACAGGTGCAGTCTGTCCCACAAGTACGTTGGATTTTATTTTACGCGAAGAAGAAATACCGATCAGTGTGATAGAACGAAGGAACAAGTATCCGTGACGTCATGACGAACCATGCCAAGAAACAGGTACGGGGATAAAATCGCTTAAATCTAGAATTCACTGGCAGGACCAGGAGTTGGGCGGGGTGGTCATAGGCCGGATCTCCACATACCCCTGTTTTTGAGCGTTGATAGTTGTTTTAAATATGAAGTCTATTCCACTATTGGTACCTTCCCATGCCGCCCCCCCCTTGGGTTCTCACCGAATCCGGGCAGCGACAAGTACCAATGAAAGAGTGTTCATTCCATCCAAGTTGGACCCCACTCCTTGTCGGAAGACAGTTCATTCATTCCACCCCAGTTGGCCCCTCTCTTTCTTAGAAGAGACTTTATTCCACCCAAGGGCTTTATGAAATGCTGAAGCCTGATATCCAGTTTCAGCTGAACAATTACCTTAGACCAACAGTACATATAAGACAAGATTCAACCTTGGGTAAATAAGCTAGAAGTCCCACCACTACAGTATATCGCTTCATCAACGACATATCTTTATTTCATCTCCAGCTCAATCAACTCAACAGTGATGATACCGCATTTCGTTGTTTTTTTAAATTCTGTTACAATCTACAAGACTTGCACACATGATACTGGTACATGCAGGCCTGTCAAAGTTAAATCGTGGGGGAGGAGGGGTGCAAGGTAAATCATGGTGCTTTTCATCCCCCACGCTTGACGGCCCTGACGTGTACATGAAAATTGCTCAAAGCTATTCGAGTGGTAATTTGCCAAACGATTCTTCTCAACAGCATTATAATAATCATAACGTCTTGAATTGCTGCTGGCACACATGTGACAGGCTCCTTCCTCTGCAGAGACTGTACTGTGCTATGTAGGCCAGTCCATAATCGTGTATGCTCATCATGCATGATGTTCCACTGACACAAAGAGTAGATTCTGACAGAAATGTTACGTACCTAGATGTATATGAAGTTACGTTACATTAATATGTGCAGCATCCTGTTGTCAGATGAGGCAACGTGTAACAATCATCGGACAAAAATACTTGACAAAACACATAGCAGTTTGTTCATGACAAACAAAATTAATATCATAATTTCTTCCATTATCGCTCAATAATTCCCGAGTTTAAAAGCATTCCAGTTTAAAACTATTTATGCTATTTTCTTTTGCAAAACGGAAACAAGTAACGTTATAGCTGACAGTTGACAGTTCGAGCGGCACAAACCTTGCCGGTGTAACATAATAACCTGTCCGGCCGTGATAACCTGTCCGGCCACGCTTCTTTCATGCCACTAAGCCTAACCAAAACCCTAATACTAACCCTAACCCTAACCCGGGCCCTAACCTAATCCTATCCCAACCCTAAACCTAACATACATGGGCTATTTACATAACAATCGCATTCGCTGCGCATGCGCACACGCCAGCCGGACACTTTATCACGGCGGACAGGTTATCATGGTACACCGGTTCACAGACAACCTCCTCGCTATGTTGCCATGATTCAGATGATCACTGTGCGCGTTAGATGGACAGTACGGCCGTTTGGGGGCGCCACTGGCGGATGTGGACGGCCAATTTAGGATGGTTGGATGGTTATTCAGGACGCTTTTAACCAGTTTTGTTCATATCGCGTCAATGGGAGAAGGACAGGAGAGTGGAGCCCTGTCTCCGGCGGTGACCCCCTACTCTTTACGAAGAAAAACATGGGATCTTTATCCTGCGACCACACAGACATGGCCACAGCAAGGGTCGAACCATCGATCCACGCGCCGTTAGGCTCTCAGGTGACCAGAGCACTCAATGCGAGAGCGCGAGAGGTCTAGCCCACTTAGCTGTCGCGCCGGCTCCCAATTTGGCGGAGTTTATGGCAAGCCCTTTGTATCGTAATTCGAGAAACTCGACAAGAAACCTAGTTTCTTGCTCGAGAAACCCGGTTTCTTCGCCGAAAATCCCGGTTTCTCGACAAGAAACTAGGATTCTTGGCGGGAAACTAAGTTTTTAGCGCTAAAATGGGGGTTACACCCAGAATCCCGGTTTCCAGAGATATAACCCTAGTTTTAGCGACAACCCCAGTTTTTACAGAGCCGATTACATCTTAATGTCCATACCTCCATTATTGGTCAGGAAACTGGCTTTCATGCCTTCGAATCCCACTTTCTCGCCAAGAAACCAGGATTCCAGGTTAAAACCACAGTTTTAACCTCCATAACCGCAGTTTCAGCGAGAAACCAAGTTTCGTGTCGAGAAACCAGGTTTCCTGCCGAGAAACTAGGTTTCTTCGTTGCTAAGGTCCGTATCTAGGATTCCTAGTATCTAGGAGTCCGGACCACCGACCCTCCCTTTTTTCGGGCCAAACTCAGGGCAAAGGAATCTGGTGTTCTCAAAATTCCGAATTCGAATTAAACTTAGCCAGATATACTACGGTTCTAATGGATAGTGAGGATAGTCATATAGATATGACACGACCCGGTCTTTGGGTTCCCGTTTGTGTTGGGGGTAGTCATATAGATATGACACGACCCGGTCTTTGGGTTCCCGTTTGTGTTGGGGGTAGTCATATAGATATGACACGACCCGGTCTTTGGGTTCCCGTTTGTGTTGGGGGTAGTCATATAGATATGACACGATCCGGTCTTTGGGTTCCCGTTTGTGTTGGGGGTAGTCATATAGATATGACACGACCCGGTCTTTGGGTTCCCGTTTGTGTTGGGGGTAGTCATATAGATATGACACGACCCGGTCTTTGGGTTCCCGTTTGTGTTGGGGGTAGTCATATAGATATGACACGACCCGGTCTTTGGGTTCCCGTTTGTGTTGGGGGTAGTCATATAGATATGACACGACCCGGTCTTTGGGTTCCGTTTGTGTTGGGGGTAGTCATATAGATATGACACGACCCGGTCTTTGGGTTCCCGTTTGTGTTGGGGGTAGTCATATAGATATGACACGACCCGGTCTTTGGGTTCCCGTTTGTGTTGGGGGTAGTCATATAGATATGACACGACCCGGTCTTTGGGTTCCCGTTTGTGTTGGGGGTAGTCATATAGATATGACACGACCCGGTCTTTGGGTTCCCGTTTGTGTTGGGGGTAGTCATATAGATATGACACGACCCGGTCTTTGGGTTCCCGTTTGTGTTGGGGGTAGTCATATAGATATGACAGGACCCGGTCTTTGGGTTCCCGTTTGTGTTGGGGGTAGTCATATAGATATGACACGACCCGGTCTTTGGGTTCCCGTTTGTGTTGGGGGTAGTCATATAGATATGACACGACCCGGTCTTTGGGTTCCCGTTTGTGTTGGGGGTAGTCATATAGATATGACACGACCCGGTCTTTGGGTTCCCGTTTGTGTTGGGGGTAGTCATATAGATATGACACGACCCGGTCTTTGGGTTCCCGTTTGTGTTGGGGGTAGTCATATAGATATGACACGACCCGGTCTTTGGGTTCCCGTTTGTGTTGGGGGTAGTCATATAGATATGACACGACCCGGTCTTTGGGTTCCCGTTTGTGTTGGGGGTAGTCATATAGATATGACACGACCCGGTCTTTGGGTTCCCGTTTGTGTTGGGGGTAGTCATATAGATATGACACGACCCGGTCTTTGGGTTCCCGTTTGTGTTGGGGGTAGTCATATAGATATGACACGACCCGGTCTTTGGGTTCCCGTTTGTGTTGGGGGTAGTCATATAGATATGACACGACCCGGTCTTTGGGTTCCCGTTTGTGTTGGGGGTAGTCATATAGATATGACACGACCCGGTCTTTGGGTTCCCGTTTGTGTTGGGGGTAGTCATATAGATATGACACGACCCGGTCTTTGGGTTCCCGTTTGTGTTGGGGGTAGTCATATAGATATGACACGACCCGGTCTTTGGGTTCCCGTTTGTGTTGGGGGTAGTCATATAGATATGACACGACCCGGTCTTTGGGTTCCCGTTTGTGTTGGGGGTAGTCATATAGATATGACACGACCCGGTCTTTGGGTTCCCGTTTGTGTTGGGGGTAGTCATATAGATATGACACGACCCGGTCTTTGGGTTCCCGTTTGTGTTGGGGGTAGTCATATAGATATGACACGACCCGGTCTTTGGGTTCCCGTTTGTGTTGGGGGTAGTCATATAGATATGACACGACCCGGTCTTTGGGTTCCCGTTTGTGTTGGGGGTAGTCATATAGATATGACACGACCCGGTCTTTGGGTTCCCGTTTGTGTTGGGGGTAGTCATATAGATATGACACGACCCGGTCTTTGGGTTCCCGTTTGTGTTGGGGGTAGTCATATAGATATGACACGACCCGGTCTTTGGGTTCCCGTTTGTGTTGGGGGTAGTCATATAGATATGACACGACCCGGTCTTTGGGTTCCCGTTTGTGTTGGGGGTAGTCATATAGATATGACACGACCCGGTCTTTGGGTTCCCGTTTGTGTTGGGGGTAGTCATATAGATATGACACGACCCGGTCTTTGGGTTCCCGTTTGTGTTGGGGGTAGTCATATAGATATGACACGACCCGGTCTTTGGGTTCCCGTTTGTGTTGGGGGTAGTCATATAGATATGACACGACCCGGTCTTTGGGTTCCCGTTTGTGTTGGGGGTAGTCATATAGATATGACACGACCCGGTCTTTGGGTTCCCGTTTGTGTTGGGGGTAGTCATATAGATATGACACGACCCGGTCTTTGGGTTCCCGTTTGTGTTGGGGGTAGTCATATAGATATGACACGACCCGGTCTTTGGGTTCCCGTTTGTGTTGGGGGTAGTCATATAGATATGACACGACCCGGTCTTTGGGTTCCCGTTTGTGTTGGGGGTAGTCATATAGATATGACACGACCCGGTCTTTGGGTTCCCGTTTGTGTTGGGGGTAGTCATATAGATATGACACGACCCGGTCTTTGGGTTCCCGTTTGTGTTGGGGGTAGTCATATAGATATGACACGACCCGGTCTTTGGGTTCCCGTTTGTGTTGGGGGTAGTCATATAGATATGACACGACCCGGTCTTTGGGTTCCCGTTTGTGTTGGGGGTAGTCATATAGATATGACACGACCCGGTCTTTGGGTTCCCGTTTGTGTTGGGGGTAGTCATATAGATATGACACGACCCGGTCTTTGGGTTCCCGTTTGTGTTGGGGGTAGTCATATAGATATGACACGACCCGGTCTTTGGGTTCCCGTTTGTGTTGGGGGTAGTCATATAGATATGACACGACCCGGTCTTTGGGTTCCCGTTTGTGTTGGGGGTAGTCATATAGATATGACACGACCCGGTCTTTGGGTTCCCGTTTGTGTTGGGGGTAGTCATATAGATATGACACGACCCGGTCTTTGGGTTCCCGTTTGTGTTGGGGGTAGTCATATAGATATGACACGACCCGGTCTTTGGGTTCCCGTTTGTGTTGGGGGTAGTCATATAGATATGACACGACCCGGTCTTTGGGTTCCCGTTTGTGTTGGGGGTAGTCATATAGATATGACACGACCCGGTCTTTGGGTTCCCGTTTGTGTTGGGGGTAGTCATATAGATATGACACGACCCGGTCTTTGGGTTCCCGTTTGTGTTGGGGGTAGTCATATAGATATGACACGACCCGGTCTTTGGGTTCCCGTTTGTGTTGGGGGTAGTCATATAGATATGACACGACCCGGTCTTTGGGTTCCCGTTTGTGTTGGGGGTAGTCATATAGATATGACACGACCCGGTCTTTGGGTTCCCGTTTGTGTTGGGGGTAGTCATATAGATATGACACGACCCGGTCTTTGGGTTCCCGTTTGTGTTGGGGGTAGTCATATAGATATGACACGACCCGGTCTTTGGGTTCCCGTTTGTGTTGGGGGTAGTCATATAGATATGACACGACCCGGTCTTTGGGTTCCCGTTTGTGTTGGGGGTAGTCATATAGATATGACACGACCCGGTCTTTGGGTTCCCGTTTGTGTTGGGGGTAGTCATATAGATATGACACGACCCGGTCTTTGGGTTCCCGTTTGTGTTGGGGGTAGTCATATAGATATGACACGACCCGGTCTTTGGGTTCCCGTTTGTGTTGGGGGTAGTCATATAGATATGACACGACCCGGTCTTTGGGTTCCCGTTTGTGTTGGGGGTAGTCATATAGATATGACACGACCCGGTCTTTGGGTTCCCGTTTGTGTTGGGGGTAGTCATATAGATATGACACGACCCGGTCTTTGGGTTCCCGTTTGTGTTGGGGGTAGTCATATAGATATGACACGACCCGGTCTTTGGGTTCCCGTTTGTGTTGGGGGTAGTCATATAGATATGACACGACCCGGTCTTTGGGTTCCCGTTTGTGTTGGGGGTAGTCATATAGATATGACACGACCCGGTCTTTGGGTTCCCGTTTGTGTTGGGGGTAGTCATATAGATATGACACGACCCGGTCTTTGGGTTCCCGTTTGTGTTGGAGGTAGTCATATAGATATGACACGACCCGGTCTTTGGGTTCCCGTTTGTGTTGGGGGTAGTCATATAGATATGACACGACCCGGTCTTTGGGTTCCCGTTTGTGTTGGGGGTAGTCATATAGATATGACACGACCCGGTCTTTGGGTTCCCGTTTGTGTTGGGGGTAGTCATATAGATATGACACGACCCGGTCTTTGGGTTCCCGTTTGTGTTGGGGGTAGTCATATAGATATGACACGACCCGGTCTTTGGGTTCCCGTTTGTGTTGGGGGTAGTCATATAGATATGACACGACCCGGTCTTTGGGTTCCCGTTTGTGTTGGGGGTAGTCATATAGATATGACACGACCCGGTCTTTGGGTTACCGTTTGTGTTGGGGGTAGTCATATAGATATGACACGACCCGGTCTTTGGGTTCCCGTTTGTGTTGGGGGTAGTCATATAGATATGACACGACCCGGTCTTTGGGTTCCCGTTTGTGTTGGGGGTAGTCATATAGATATGACACGACCCGGTCTTTGGGTTCCCGTTTGTGTTGGGGGTAGTCATATAGATATGACACGACCCGGTCTTTGGGTTCCCGTTTGTGTTGGGGGTAGTCATATAGATATGACACGACCCGGTCTTTGGGTTCCCGTTTGTGTTGGGGGTAGTCATATAGATATGACACGACCGGTCTTTGGGTTCCCGTTTGTGTTGGGGGTAGTCATATAGATATGACACGACCCGGTCTTTGGGTTCCCGTTTGTGTTGGGGGTAGTCATATAGATATGACACGACCCGGTCTTTGGGTTCCCGTTTGTGTTGGGGGTAGTCATATAGATATGACACGACCCGGTCTTTGGGTTCCCGTTTGTGTTGGGGGTAGTCATATAGATATGACACGACCCGGTCTTTGGGTTCCCGTTTGTGTTGGGGGTAGTCATATAGATATGACACGACCCGGTCTTTGGGTTCCCGTTTGTGTTGGGGGTAGTCATATAGATATGACACGACCCGGTCTTTGGGTTCCCGTTTGTGTTGGGGGTAGTCATATAGATATGACACGACCCGGTCTTTGGGTTCCCGTTTGTGTTGGGGGTAGTCATATAGATATGACACGACCCGGTCTTTGGGTTCCCGTTTGTGTTGGGGGTAGTCATATAGATATGACACGACCCGGTCTTTGGGTTCCCGTTTGTGTTGGGGGTAGTCATATAGATATGACACGACCCGGTCTTTGGGTTCCCGTTTGTGTTGGGGGTAGTCATATAGATATGACACGACCCGGTCTTTGGGTTCCCGTTTGTGTTGGGGGTAGTCATATAGATATGACACGACCCGGTCTTTGGGTTCCCGTTTGTGTTGGGGGTAGTCATATAGATATGACACGACCCGGTCTTTGGGTTCCCGTTTGTGTTGGGGGTAGTCATATAGATATGACACGACCCGGTCTTTGGGTTCCCGTTTGTGTTGGGGGTAGTCATATAGATATGACACGACCCGGTCTTTGGGTTCCCGTTTGTGTTGGGGGTAGTCATATAGATATGACACGACCCGGTCTTTGGGTTCCCGTTTGTGTTGGGGGTAGTCATATAGATATGACACGACCCGGTCTTTGGGTTCCCGTTTGTGTTGGGGGTAGTCATATAGATATGACACGACCCGGTCTTTGGGTTCCCGTTTGTGTTGGGGGTAGTCATATAGATATGACACGACCCGGTCTTTGGGTTCCCGTTTGTGTTGGGGGTAGTCATATAGATATGACACGACCCGGTCTTTGGGTTCCCGTTTGTGTTGGGGGTAGTCATATAGATATGACACGACCCGGTCTTTGGGTTCCCGTTTGTGTTGGGGGTAGTCATATAGATATGACACGACCCGGTCTTTGGGTTCCCGTTTGTGTTGGGGGTAGTCATATAGATATGACACGACCCGGTCTTTGGGTTCCCGTTTGTGTTGGGGGTAGTCATATAGATATGACACGACCCGGTCTTTGGGTTCCCGTTTGTGTTGGGGGTAGTCATATAGATATGACACGACCCGGTCTTTGGGTTCCCGTTTGTGTTGGGGGTAGTCATATAGATATGACACGACCCGGTCTTTGGGTTCCCGTTTGTGTTGGGGGTAGTCATATAGATATGACACGACCCGGTCTTTGGGTTCCCGTTTGTGTTGGGGGTAGTCATATAGATATGACACGACCCGGTCTTTGGGTTCCCGTTTGTGTTGGGGGTAGTCATATAGATATGACACGACCCGGTCTTTGGGTTCCCGTTTGTGTTGGGGGTAGTCATATAGATATGACACGACCCGGTCTTTGGGTTCCCGTTTGTGTTGGGGGTAGTCATATAGATATGACACGACCCGGTCTTTGGGTTCCCGTTTGTGTTGGGGGTAGTCATATAGATATGACACGACCCGGTCTTTGGGTTCCCGTTTGTGTTGGGGGTAGTCATATAGATATGACACGACCCGGTCTTTGGGTTCCCGTTTGTGTTGGGGGTAGTCATATAGATATGACACGACCCGGTCTTTGGGTTCCCGTTTGTGTTGGGGGTAGTCATATAGATATGACACGACCCGGTCTTTGGGTTCCCGTTTGTGTTGGGGGTAGTCATATAGATATGACACGACCCGGTCTTTGGGTTCCCGTTTGTGTTGGGGGTAGTCATATAGATATGACACGACCCGGTCTTTGGGTTCCCGTTTGTGTTGGGGGTAGTCATATAGATATGACACGACCCGGTCTTTGGGTTCCCGTTTGTGTTGGGGGTAGTCATATAGATATGACACGACCCGGTCTTTGGGTTCCCGTTTGTGTTGGGGGTAGTCATATAGATATGACACGACCCGGTCTTTGGGTTCCCGTTTGTGTTGGGGGTAGTCATATAGATATGACACGACCCGGTCTTTGGGTTCCCGTTTGTGTTGGGGGTAGTCATATAGATATGACACGACCCGGTCTTTGGGTTCCCGTTTGTGTTGGGGGTAGTCATATAGATATGACACGACCCGGTCTTTGGGTTCCCGTTTGTGTTGGGGGTAGTCATATAGATATGACACGACCCGGTCTTTGGGTTCCCGTTTGTGTTGGGGGTAGTCATATAGATATGACACGACCCGGTCTTTGGGTTCCCGTTTGTGTTGGGGGTAGTCATATAGATATGACACGACCCGGTCTTTGGGTTCCCGTTTGTGTTGGGGGTAGTCATATAGATATGACACGACCCGGTCTTTGGGTTCCCGTTTGTGTTGGGGGTAGTCATATAGATATGACACGACCCGGTCTTTGGGTTCCCGTTTGTGTTGGGGGTAGTCATATAGATATGACACGACCCGGTCTTTGGGTTCCCGTTTGTGTTGGGGGTAGTCATATAGATATGACACGACCCGGTCTTTGGGTTCCCGTTTGTGTTGGGGGTAGTCATATAGATATGACACGACCCGGTCTTTGGGTTCCCGTTTGTGTTGGGGGTAGTCATATAGATATGACACGACCCGGTCTTTGGGTTCCCGTTTGTGTTGGGGGTAGTCATATAGATATGACACGACCCGGTCTTTGGGTTCCCGTTTGTGTTGGGGGTAGTCATATAGATATGACACGACCCGGTCTTTGGGTTCCCGTTTGTGTTGGGGGTAGTCATATAGATATGACACGACCCGGTCTTTGGGTTCCCGTTTGTGTTGGGGGTAGTCATATAGATATGACACGACCCGGTCTTTGGGTTCCCGTTTGTGTTGGGGTAGTCATATAGATATGACACGACCCGGTCTTTGGGTTCCCGTTTGTGTTGGGGGTAGTCATATAGATATGACACGACCCGGTCTTTGGGTTCCCGTTTGTGTTGGGGGTAGTCATATAGATATGACACGACCCGGTCTTTGGGTTCCCGTTTGTGTTGGGGGTAGTCATATAGATATGACACGACCCGGTCTTTGGGTTCCCGTTTGTGTTGGAGGTAGTCATATAGATATGACACGACCCGGTCTTTGGGTTCCCGTTTGTGTTGGGGGTAGTCATATAGATATGACACGACCCGGTCTTTGGGTTCCCGTTTGTGTTGGGGGTAGTCATATAGATATCACACAAAAGTCCGGACCTCGACTGCCTTGGTGGGCTAGGTGGGCGTGCCGTTTTTTGGCCACGACATGCTGGATAAGCGCGAAGAAGGCGACTGCCTCACAATATCTGGCAAGGTTTGTAATCGCGAAACAATTTAATTCCAACGTGGTATTCGAAAGTTAAACCAAAGAACCAAGAAGTGATGTTAACGCCCAGCAGCCCTATGTGAGACAGAATCAAATTTAAATTCAACTCTTAATAATAGTAATAACTCGAGTTTTGCATGGCGTTAGAATTGTATTGGTCCTCCATCAACTGTAGCAGCACTTTATTTTCATTATACGGATAATGAAAACTGGCGGTCTGGTACACCTTTATGTCGGGATTAGCAATAACAAAATCATTAGTTAAAACTAGTGTACGTCATTTCCGAAGATCTTAATGACCGGCCCCATCTGTGTGTACTTGCAGAAGTTCAGTGTGTCTCTGCATCCACATTGTGGTAGATTGTGTATTGTTATTGAGGACCCACTGCTTCACGTGTCGGGATATTTTAAAAATACGTTTTCTTGTGCGTTTTGTATCTCCGTCCGTCTCACCGCCTGCCTTGTGTGTGTTTCTGACCCACGTCCAGTAGAGTCAGAGAAGAGAGAAAGCCCATCTCACCGTCTGGCTTGTGTCAGTTTCTGACCCATGTCCAGTAGAGTGAGAGAAAAGAAAAAACCCATCTCACCGTCTAGCTTGTGTGTGTGTCTGACCTATGTCTGGTAGAGTTCGAGAAGGGAGGTAGTCCATCTCACCGCCTGCCTTGTGAGTGTTTCTGACCCGTGTCTGGTAGAGTGAGATAAGACAGAAAGCCCATCTCACCGTCTGTCTTGTGTGTGTTTCTGACCCATGTCCATTGCCATTTGTTGCAGGTCAACCCCATGCAGCGCTACCCACTATGGCTGAGGACTCTGCTGGTAGTGCTTGGGATGCACACCGCCTACGTGTTCATAGCCATGCTGTCCAATCACATCCCCTCGCACCGACCACTGTCCTACATGTCCAATGACAATGGTCCCGAACCCAACTCCGCCGAGGCCGCACTGCCACTTGTTGAGAGACGCGTTAACGCCATCGTGACGCAATATGACATGGTTTTGAAAGCGCGGCTGGATGAACTGATCGCCAGGAAAGCCGGAGCACGTGACCCCGATGTCATCGCCTTGGTGCAAGCCCTAATGGACCCGCCCTCCGACCACATGGTGAAAACATCTCGGAAAATAGTCACCACCCCACAGTCGAAGGCGGTCTCAGAAGTCCTCCACAACAAGGTCAGTTAACTGTATATTGGGTGCATTACTTCGGTATAATAATAAGCTGCATTGCCATGAAGAGTACACAAATCAAAATAATGAAATAAAGTATTTATGTCTAGCGCTACGAACGGGTGATATAGCTGGCTCGCCCGCAGCTCGTTCCCTGTATTCTAATAGAATAACACAACGACTTATGTAAGCAGTTGGAGAGGGCAACTTTAATGCCGAGAGTACAAAGTTTAAAATTATCAGTGGCGGAAAAACACATCACAAATGAAACAAACTTTGGCGGCAAACATATCGCCACGCAAAAGGGTGAGGCGAAAACACATTCCTAATGACAAATGTGGTGGTAAAACATTACCACTAAGAATTAAATGTAATACGCATCTGTGGCAATCAGATGTTAGACAGGCAAATATTAATGAATACTTATTGATATATAAAAAGATATACCATATTATGCAGTCCACTATGGATATTTATGAAAGGCTATATGAAAATAGGTGTTGCCTTCATACCTAGCAGGGAAGGTGAGGGGACAAGCGCCTAATACAAATATGAAAATCACGGATCAACGGATCATTTACCATTTATTTAAACTTTATAACTTAGTTCAATAGATATTTCTGAAATTATCCAAATACATACGCTGAGGTATCAATTACAATGAGACGAGATATACGATACTTAATACCTCGTGAAAACGGGTCATAGCATTTCAACATGTATTATATTTTAAGACCTAATAACTCACCTCAACACACAATTTTGAAATTATCCACACACATATGCTGTAATGCTAATAACAACAACAATATGGCTTCATGATACAATGATTATATACGATATTTAAACGACTCGTGACAAAGTCTTATCCAGTTGCATACTGTATTATTATTGCTTAAAAACCTAATGACCTATGTCAGCAGACATTATGTGAAATTGAGCTCAGACCCTTTTGACTCACGTCGATGCAAAGTGGAGGCGGCGTGGAGGAGGTGGTTTATTTCGTTGGGGGTTGAAAATCAAGTGAACCCCCGTGTAAACTGCCGCTACATCGTCTCGCGTTTGACGCCAATCGGTAAACAATCCGCGTTGTCAGGGGGGTTTCACTTGGACGAGTCCATTCGTTCTTCTCACCATAGTGTAGGGGTGATACCAACACGTAGTCCCATAATGTAGTACTCCAATAATTCTCCGCGCAGCCATCAAGTAAATTCGGATAAATCAGAATCATTATATAAACAAATCGACAAATGTAAACAGGAACAGAAATACAACAATCTAGATAATATATGGATTGGCCCAATCGTTGCGCTTCAATAGTTCTATCTTTCTATTAACTGATTAACAGATATGATTATACTGAGATTGCTAGTTACATATCAAAGTAACATTAGCATCTTCACCATTCAAAAGAACACGTGACATTCGGTAGAAAAGATGGCGGCTGATTGAAAATTAACTGACTAGGCTGGTTCCGTTGCGCCTAAATGCGCTAAAATGACCGGTCTGAGCAATGTATTGGCATACGACGTAGCTCTATCGCAATCTCGGAAGTCACGCTGGGTATTTTGGGTCCTGGCCCACAGAAAGGCACCCTTTGGTACTTCTTTATGGTTGAACACTGTACCATGACGTTGGTTTTCACAGAAGAATGGCTTCTTCATCGAGTGTGGCGCGCTGGACGGGGAGCGGTCCTCCAACACGATGGCACTGGAGCAGCAGGATGGCTGGCGGGGCGTCCTCATCGAAATGGACCCCTACTTCTACACCCAGCTGCGGGGCAAGAACAGAAAGTCGCCCAGCATCAACGCCTGCCTCAGCCCTTATGACTACCCAATAGAGGTAAGTAAATTCCCGGCTGATCGTGACGTCACGGAGAGACGGAGGTAGGGGCCGGCTGATCGTGATGTCACGGAGAGACAGAGGTAAGAGCCGGCTGATCGTGACGTCACGGAGAGACAGAGGTAGCGGCCGGCTGATCGTGACGTCACGGAGAGACAGATGTAAGGGCAGGCTGATCGTGACGTCATGGAGAGACAGAGATAAGGGCTGGCTGATCGGGACGTCACGGAGAGACATTAGGTATATAAGGGGCGGCTGATCGTGACGTCATAGAGAGACAGAGGTAAGGGCGGGCTGATCGTGACGTCACGAAGATACAAAGGTAAGTTAGGGGTGGTTTATTGTGATGTCATAGAGAGACAGAGGTAAGGGTCGGCTGATCATGACGTCATGGAAAGACCGAAGTAAGGATCGGCTGATCCTGACATCACGGAGAGACAGAGGTAAGGGCCGGCTGATCCTGACGTCATGGAGAGACAGAGGTAAGGGCTGGCTGATCGTGACGTCATGGAGAGAAAGGTAATTAAGGGGCGGCTGATCGTGACGCCATGGAGAGGCAGAGGTATGGGTCGGCTGAACGTGACGTCACGGAGAGACAAAGGTAAGGGCTGGCTTACACGATATGCGGCATATTTATCGATTTAGGCCCGTCCTGTGCACACTAGGACTAACTTAGGAACATCTGGAGACAATCAATGAATGATTTGGAGGAGTAGATCTCGACTTCACCATGACCTGGTGGCGACCTCTCCTTTTCATTACATTGATCCGCCCCAGTGTCGCCAGGTTTCCAGGAGTAACACCCTACTCTTTCGCAAAGAGTAGGGTGTTTCTACCTTGCTACTGCCCCACTGACGCGATATGCGGCATATTCACACAGATTAGAGCTTCATACTTAAGGGAAAAGCCAAGACTAGTGGCGGATTTCACGAACGCAGTTTAGCCGGCTACGGGGCTTAGTCGACTAAAGTTACCATGTAAAAGATGGGCGATTTTAGTCGACTAAGCCCCGTAGCCGGCTAAACTATGTACGTGAAATAGGCCACAGCGATGAATATTTGTTTTATTGAAAATATGAAACCAAAGGCGTTCATCCCCAGAAGGCCATATTTTGAGGAATCTGATAACTGAGTAATCATCGATTGAACGCTAACTACTGCCCCCGTCATAGAGGTAGCGTATTGCAGCTGATGATGACGTCACGGTAGCGGTCAGATATTTGCCATCTCGCCCGCCCGCCGTTGCAGCCCCTCATCAGGCCTCAATTACTTGACTCGTGAGTTCAAAAGCAACTCACATGACGTCAATCGTATTAGCTGCCAGGGCTTTAGGATATATAGTTTATGTAATTACAATTAATTGTATTGGCTGGAACGTAACGTGAGAACAAAGGTCTTCACGGCGCTACCATTTACCTAGGCCTACATATCACAAGTGAAACGGTGTGACTTCTGAACCGGTGACTACCCCGGTTCGGCAACCCCCCCCTCCCCGCCACACCCACACCCACACAACATCCTCAAACCACTGCAGCCCAGTCATTAGTTTTCTGTTCCTAAAGTAAGTTTAGATGGTTAGTTAGTCAATCGACTGTCCGAAACTCGTTACCCAGTGAGGTCATTAAACATGTTAAATAGTTGACGGTTTACAAATCCACATACGCACGTTCCATAGTTGAATTCATCATATAACTATAAACCGCTCCGTATCTTCTGGCCTGTATTTACATGCACATGTACGCCATCACTCGCTCCCGTGACGTGGTGACCCGCGTACGGTCCTTCATCCTGATTGGTTGACAGGAGGCCGGGGGGAATTAAATTGAAAGTACACTTATGGGCGACAATAGGGGTTTTGAGCATGAAATACTTTTTTGCTATGCTAATTCGTAACTATTAATTGTTTTCCTTCAGAAAACTTATATTTGGACTATATCATCTCATTGGCACTGCCCTTAAGGCCCGAATTGGCTTCCCCTTTAAACCCCAAAACGCAATACACATTCGTTGTCGCGATCCTTAGCGTGCGTCCTTTTTCTGTATGTTCCTTTCTTCCTCTACCGCTAGATGGAGTTCATGGAATCTTCGGGAGGCCTCGGGAAACTGCTGGACAAGACGAAGGCAGGGGGGAAAGGAGGTACAAAAGTGCCCTGCTTCCCACTGGAGTCAATTCTTCTGGCTCTCAAGATCACTCACGTGGACTTCTTCAGTCTGGATGTCGAGGGATTCGAACTGGAGGTCCTGAAGACGATTCCCTTTGATCGTCTGGATATATCGACCCTGGCCGTGGAGTACGCACACGGCCGGAGCGGGAAGCAGTCGTACCTAGAGTTCATGGGATCTCAAGGATACGTCAGTCACGCCGACATTCACTTTCACGACGAGCGCATTGGTCTGTACGTCGATGACTTCATATTCGTCAAAAAGGAGTTGATGAAATAGGCAGCGTGCGTAGTACCCGTATCTTATCATAGTCAGCAGACTACGTGGACCCGCCAGAGATTCACTCTCCAGCTCTCGATGTTGAAGATAAACGCTGCGGTCCACATTGCACTCCAGTTGTGTGGCAACTTTGTAAAACTTGCAAAGATTCTGTTTGAATCTGTGGGATGATTGAAATATATATCGTAAAGGCACTGCGCGTTTAGGTTTCCAGGCTCCATGGTTTCTATTACACCGCTGATATATAACGACTTATGCATATCTAGGCGCTGAGATTACGAAGCTACGCCAACGCGTATTCAGCAGGTTTATCGGTGAGAATCGACTAATCCATCCATCTATATACATGTAAATTATTTTTGTGGTGTGCGTACGTTAACGTATATGATGATGCGCTAGTAAGACAGTTTGATATTTGTAAAGTTCGCTAAAATCGTGTATCGTGTATCGCAATCTCATTAAACAAATTGTGTGACTTTCTGCCCCTGTTGTTATTAGTTAGCACAATATGCCGGTGACCTCCATAGTGTAGTGGACAGCGCAGTAGATCGGGACCTCCGTGGTGTAGTAAGTAGCGCACTAGTCCAGGGGCCCCGCTAGTGTAGTGGACAGCGCAGTAGATCGGGGGCCTCCGTGTTGTAGTGGGTACCGCACTAGACCAGGGGCCCCGCTAGTGTAGTGGACAGCGCCTTAGTCCGGCGGCCTCTCTGGCGTACTGGTCAGCGCATTAGACCGGAGCCTCCCTGGTGTTATGGTTAGCGCACTAGTCTGGGGGTTTCGATCCTAGTGTACTGGACAGCGCATTAGACCGGGGGCCTCCCTGATGTATTTGTTAGCACAATAGACCGGTGGGCTCCCTGGTGTAGTGGATAGCGCATTAGATAGGGGGCCTCCCTGGTGTAGTGGCCAGCGCATTAGATCCGGGGCATCCATGGTGTAGTGGTCAGCGCATTAGTTGGACCCCTTTCCTTGACGAAAGAGAGTTTATTCCATCCAAGTTCGACCCCTCTCTTTGTCAGCAGAGAGTTCATTCCACCGAAGTTAGAACCCATTCCTTGTCAGAAAAGAGTTCATTCCACCCAAGGTGGACCCCTCTGATTGTCAGAAGAGTGTTCATGCCACCCAATTTGGACCCCTCTCCTGGTCAGAAGAGAGTTCATTCTACACACGTTGGACCTCGCTTCTTGTCGAAAAAGATTGATTTCACCCAAGTTGGATCTCTCTCCGTGTCAGAAGATAGTTCATTCTACCCAAGTTATACCTCTCTCCTTGTCGGAGAGAGTTCATTGCACCCAAGTTGGACCTCGCTCCTTGTCGAAGGAGATTCATTCCACCCAATTTGAACCTCTCTCCCTGTCAGAAGAGAGTTCATTTGATCCAAGTTATACCTCTTTCCTTGTCGGATGAGAGTTCATTCCACCCAAGTTGAACCCCTCTACTTGTCAAAAGAGAGTTCATTCTACCCAAGTTGGACCCCTCACTTTGTCAAAAGAGTTCATTCCGCATAAGTTGACCCCTCTCCTTGTCAGAAGAGACTTCATTCCACCCAAGTTGGACCCCTCAGAGACCCAGTATCACCATATTTATTTATTTTGCCAATAGAACCATTAGCACAATTTATAAAGCAAAATAAAGATATTAAAGGCATTACAATTGGAAATGACTACTATGTACTCGGGCAATATGCAGATGATACATTTTTACTCCTAAACGGAGAGGAGTCTTCATTAAGAGCTGCGCTAAAAGCATTTAGACTTTTTCAATTAGTCTCAGGCTTAAAGATTAACTTGGATAAAACACATGCTGTATGGATAGGAAATAAGGCTGGGTCAGTAGAACAGTTATGTCCGGAATATCATCTACATTGGACTGATAATTTTAAGCTTCTATGAATATATTTTAATGCAGAATTAAAGCGAATGGTCGAAATAAACTTCGAGGCAAAAGAGATTTATCAAATATTAAGAAGGTATAAATCCAAAGCGCTATCGCTCATAGGTAAGGTCACTGTAATTAAGACTTCACTAATCCCGAAGCTTATTCATTTTCTTTCAGTGTTACCTATAACGAATAAAATTGAAAGAAAACTTCAGCGAATGATAAATGGTTTTCTATGGGATGGTAAACGGGCTAAAATATCTTCTCTTATATTAGCGCAGGAATATTCCAACGGGAGGTTAAAGTGTACCCATGTTCCTAGTTTAATTAAAGCGTTAAAAGCTGTTTGGGTAAATAAAATGCATAATTCATGTGAAGACCCCTGCTGGTTAACACTTGCGAGATATATTTTAGTCGAAAAAAACGAGGAACTCATATGGAGACTAGACCAATTGTCATTGCAAACCTACTTAAAAGATATTAAGAGCACCTTCTGGAAAGGTTGAATGAGCACCTATTTTTCAGAAAAAGATATATACACCAGGCAATGAATTACATTACACCTTCTGGAATGCCTGGTACATAAAAAATCCCAATCTGCAAAAATTGAAACAGATATTGATACAAAATATATGTGTATTGATTCAAGATCTCCTTGTAACGAATAAATTTATTTCCTATGACAATTTTAAAGCAAAATATAATTCTACTATTAACTATTTAGACTACCGCTATCTAGTAAGAATAAAAGAACATTGGTCGGCCAGAAAACATTTGTAGTAATAGCCGAGGGGTAAAAATGGATCCATTAAAGGGCTTTTATATTAGCAAGAAAGCATGCAATTATGTTTATATGACTTTGATAGAGGATGGCTCGCTGATGAATAAGAGAAAACTGAGATGGAATAACATATTAAAAGTAGATGATTTAAATGTTAACTGGACGGAAATCTATACTAGAACGTTTAAAACTACATCAGATAGGAAATATAATGCATTTCAATATAAAATTTTGCAACTAATCTTGCCCACAAATCACCAGCTCTATCAATGGGGTATAACTGAGACGGATCTTTGCCCTCTGTGTAAAACTGACACGGAAACAATAGAACATTTATTTTGGTCATGTGGCGAAACCCGGATGCTTTGGCAGCAAGCGAAATATTGTTTATGGCCCTTTATAGATATTACAAGCTATCTATCGATGGAAAACATTCTTTTAGGCGTGACAGATGCAAAATATCAATTGATTGATCAAATATTCCTTACCTTTAAGAAATATATTTATAAGACACGATGTTTGGGTGATAAGTTGAATGTAAAGCAAGGGTTTCGTATGTTGAAACAGTTCTACGCTGTAGAATATTAAAAAACAAAAAGTTGGACCCCTCACTTTGTAAGAAGAGTTCATTCCACCCAAATTGACCCCACTCCTTGTCAGAAGAGAGTTCATTCCACTCAAGTTTATCCCCTCTCCTTGTTGGAAGAGAGTTTATTTCCCTCAAGTTGGACCCGTCACTTTGTCGGAAAAGAGTTCCCTCCCCCCAAGTTGGACCCCTCGCCTTGTCGGAAGAGAGTTCATTCCACTCAAGTTTAACCCCTCTCCTTGTTGGAATAGAGTTCATTCCACCCAAGTCGGACCCCTCGTCTTGTCGGAAGAGGGTTCATTCCACCCTAGTTGGACCCCTATCCTGGTCAGAAGAGAGTTCATTCGGCGCAAGTTGACCCCTCTCTTTGTAAGAAGAGAGTTCATTCCAACCAAGTTGGGCCTCCCTTCTTGTCAGAAAAAAGTTCATTCCACCCAAGTTGGACCTTGCTGTTTGTCGAAGGAGATTCATTCCACCCAATTTGAACCTCTCTCCGTGTCCGAAGACAGTTCATTTCACCCAAGTTATACCTCTCTCCTTGTCGGAAGAGAGTTTATTTCACCCAAGTTGGACCTCTCATTTTGTCAGAAGAGAGTTCATTCCACCAAAGTGGAACCTCTCACTTTGTCAGAAGAAATTTCATTCCACCCAAATTGGACCCCTCTCCTTGTCAGAAGAGAGTTCATTCCATTCAAGTTTAACCCCCCTCCTTGTTGGAAGAGAGTTCATTCCACCCAAGTGGAACCTCTCACTTCTAATCAGAAGAAAGTTCATTCCACCCAAGTTGGCCCCCTCTCCTTGTCAGAAGAGAGTTCATGCCACCCAATTTGGACCCCTCTCCTGGTCAGATGAGAGTTCATTCAACCAAAGTTGGACCTCGCTTCTTGTCGAAAAAGATTGATTTCACCCAAGTTGGATCTCTCTCTGTGTCAGAAGATAGTTTATTCCACCCAAGTTATACCTGTCTCCTTGTCGGAAGAGAGTTCATTCTACTCAAGTTGGACCCCTATCCTTGTCAGAAGAGAGTTCATTCCACCCAAGTTGGACCCCTCACTTTGTCAGATAAGTTTACTTCACCCAAGTTGACCCCTCTCCCCTTGTCAGAAGAGACTTCATTCCACTCAAGTTTAACCCCTCTCCTTGTCAGAATAGAGTTCCCTCCCCCCAAGTTGGACCCCTCGTCTTGTCGGAAAAGAGTTCGTTCCACCCAAGTTGGACGCCTCGCCTTGTCGGAAGAGAGTTCATTCCCCCCAAGTTGGACGCCTCGCCTTGTTGGAAGAGAGTTCATTCCACTCAAGTTTAACACCTCTCCTTGTTGGAATAGAGCATTCCACCCAGGTTGACCCCTCTCCTTGTCAGAGGAGAGTTCTTTCCCCCCAAGTTCGACCCCTCGCCTTTTCAGAAGAGAGTTCATTCCACACAAGTTGGGCCCTTCGCCTAGTCAGCAGAGAGTTCATTTCACCCAAGTTGGACCCTTCTTGTCAGCAAAGAACTCATTCTACCCAAGTTGCACCCCTCTCAGCTTCAACATCCGGGCTGAAGGGTTATATTTTTTCCATGGACCCGCGCCACGTCGCATTTCAGTGCAGACAGGCTTACTTTAATATTCCCCCCTCCCTTCCCCCGTGAGAACTAACAGACGGATTTGTCATCGCACAAGCCGCCATATCCTGTGCGAGTTTTTATGCGAGGGCAGAAGAGGAGACATGTTCAAAGATAAGCCGTCTGGCATGAGAGGTACAAAGCAGCCAAGTGCAGCGGATAGGGAGCCTTTAGCCCGACCTAGACGGCATTCATAAACCACACCTAGCTTACGCAGGACATTTTCAAACGTCATATCTCAGCTGCTGACACTTGTACTGGGGTGTTGTACGCGCCATTTGAATGACATGAAATGAATTGAAGCAGTAGCAATAGATACGGTAGCAATCGTCACGACGTTAGTAACAGTATGATGTGAACTACTTAGGGCGGTATTCATTAAAAACACGTTGAAGCATTCCTTATCCACTAGTAGCAATCATTATCCGATAATAGCATCCCTTATCCAACTGAAGCATTCCTTAATTCCTTATCCACTAGTAGCAACCATTACCCAATAGTAACATTCCTTATCCCACTGTAGCATTCCTTAATTCCTTACCCACTACTAGCAATTATTATTCAACAACATTCCTTATCCTACTGAAGCATTCCTCAATTCCTTACCCACTAGTAGCCCTCATTATCCAATAATATCAATCATTATCCAATAATAACATTCGTTATCTCACTGAAGCATTACACAATTCCTTTCCCACTAGTAGCAATCATTTCTTACCTACTAGTAGCAATCATTATCCAATAATAACATTCTATATCCCACTGTAACATTCCTTAATTCCTTACCAACTAGTGGCCATTATTATTCAATAATAACATTGTTTATCCCACTGTAACATTCCTTAATTTCCTACCCACTAGCAGCAGTCATTATCCAATAATAACATTCCTTATCCCACTGTAGCCGTCCTTAATTCGCTACCAACTAGTAGCAATTATTATTCAAGAATTACATTCCTTATCCCACTGAAGTATTCCTTAGTTCCTTACCCCCTAGTAGCATTCATTATTCAATAATAACATACCTTATCCCACTGAAGCATTCCGTACACACTAGTAGCAATTATTATTCAATAATAACATTCTTTATCCCACTGAAGTATTCTTTAGTTCCTTATCGACTAGTAGCAATCATTATGAAATACTAACATTCTTTATCCGACTGAAGTATTCCTTAATTCCTTACCCACTAGTAGCAATAATTATCCAATAATAACATTCCTTATCCCACTGTAACATTCCTTAATTCCTTAGTTCAATGAAAATGTAAACTGTTTAGATGGTTTCACATTTATTCTATAAATTTAGTCTAAATAAGGTCTCCACTTTAAATATGTTTGTATAAGAACTTATTAATTGCGGATTTTTTTTCAGTTCGTTCTTAAATGTAAATGACATTGAAATTAAACAAATGAAAAAAATAACCATTTCCAGAAGGTGTTGGTTATTTCATCATCTGTCGTAATTAATCCATCAGATAATTAGTCCCGAACAAACTGCTCTCCGGCATTTTGTTTGCATTTTTGTTTGTCTACATGTAATATAGCGAAAGAAATGTAGTATACATAACACTACGACATATATTTAAAAATGATCTGGGCTGTTTCAATTGTAACCGCTTTCTTAAATTGGGAAGAACGGCTTCGTATTCACCCTTACGGCTATCGACTGAACACTGACTGCACTCATTAAAATCACATATAAGTGGCGCGAAAACATAACAGTTATTACAGGATCGTGAGGTATTTCATGGGTGTTCACATGTTCGCACCTATAGAGGCTGGTACTGGAGACACGGGGTGGACGATACCAAAGTACAGACGGTACCTATGTCTGCTACGGCTATAGAATGTCCTAGTAAAATTGCCGTAGCATCTAACCCACTGAGCCATCGAGTCGCCCCCCCCCCCCCCCTCCACTTCACCTTGGATGCGAGCCCCATCGCACAGTCATGATGTACCCATAAAGATGTGGCGTGCGAAGCTCGCGTTTGGTACAAGAATCAGCTTCCCTCTTGGCATTTGCCATAGATAATAACCACTACATCAATTCGGGTCGTATTCATAATACTGTAATATAACTGTAATCTAATAATAATTGCACGCATCAGTAAATCATTTCAACATTGATCCACATATTATTGAATCAATTCTACATATTATAACATCAAATAACATATTATGAAATCAATTCAGCATATCAATAGCTGATTGGTCTCTATATCTCTAAATATTTCGTGCCATATACGTGCAATTAAATATTTGCACATAGCATGTGGAAATACTTGCACAAAACTGCAATTATGCAAAGATGTGTGCAACTATTTGTGTTGACCTGAAATTAACGCCGAATTGAATTAATGTTGAAATATTAATAAAATATAAATATGTTGAAATCATTCAATGATAAGTGCAAATGTTTCTACATATATATGGACTTATTGAAAGATATGTGCATTTATTTGGATCTGTGCAAAATTATTTAGATAAAATGTCCAAATAAGTATGAAAAGACACAAGGGCTTGCCATACACCAGCATTGACTTGCTTCATGAAATGCTGAAGCCTGATATCCAATTTCAGCTGAACAATTCAGCTGAACAATTACCTAGGACCAACAGTACATATAAGACAAGGTCCAACCTTGGATAAATAAGCTATAAGTCTCACCATTACCATATATCGCCTCATCAACGAAATATCTGTATTTCATCTCCAGCACATCAACTCAACAATGATGATACTGCCTTTCGTATTTTCTTAAGACATTCTGTTAGAATCTACAAGACTTGCACACATGTTCATAAAAATGTTCATTTTTGTTTTTTGGGGGTGCGGGGGGGGGGGGGGGTGCATGATGCCTTGCATCCTCCACGCTTGACGGCCCTGAAGTGTACATGACAAATGCTCAAAGCTATTCCAGTGGTAATTTGTCAAACGCTTCTTCTCAACTGCGTTACAAGAATCATAACGTCTTGAATTGGTGCTGACACACACGTGACAGGATCCTCCCTAGTCAGAGACTGTACTGTGCTCTGTAGGCCAGTCCATAGTCGTGCATGCTTATGCATGATTATAGACTGAAAAAACGAGTAGATTCTGACAGAAATGTCATGTACTTAGATGTATAGTAAGTTATGTTACGTTTATATGTGCAGCCCCCCGTTGTGATGTTATACACCTACGGCCACGTGTAACCATCATCGGACATATTAAAAATAATTGACAGAACACATGGCATTTTGTTTATGACAAACGTTCAACCATCATCGGACATATCAAAATTAATTGACAGAACACGTGGCATTTTATTTATGACAAACGTGTAACCCTCATCGGACAAAAATAATTGACAAACACATAGCATTGTTTATGACAAAAAAATGAATACCATAATTTCTTCCATTATCGCTCCATAACTCCCGAGTTATTGAGCGATTCCAGTTTAAAACTACTTAAACATTCATGATATTTTCTTCTGCTCATCGTAGATAGCCAATCATAGTCCTTCCCCAAAACGGAAACAAGTGTAACTCAGGGTTGTTCTTTTGAACGTTGGAACGGCACAAACCTTGCCGGTTCACAGACAAGTTTCTCGCTTCGTTGCCATGATTCAGATGATCACTGTGCGCGTTAGTTGGACAGTACCTCCGTTTCGGGGAGCCACTGGATGTGCACGGCCAGTCGGCGGAGTCGGCTATCTCTACCTTACATAGAGGTGGGGAGGGGGCGGGGGCGGTGGACGGGGGGGGGGGGGGGTCGTGTTGCCAAATCACGAAGAACACATTTTTTTATTCCAGGTCACGATGAATCATATTGAGAACTCCGCGCATACAATTGAAGGGACGGACGCATGATATAAATTGGCGATTTCCCAATTCACGGTTATTTCATATTAAAATTCTCAGTTCACGATTAATGTAAATCCTAGGACTAAGTCGGCTAATATCTCATTCCCAGTTCACGAATAATTACTGTTCTCATTCCCAGTTCACAGTGAAATGAAAAAAACGAAAATACCCCTTGCGCCCCCCCCCCCTATATATAATGTCACCACGCGAGTCTAAACAATCAGTGCGCATGCGCCATGCGTGCGTCTCGGGTGGACCTTGCGTCCTCTTCCGCCGATACACACCCGTGGGTCGGCCTGAGCGGGTTTTTTTGTTTCAGGCTGCGGGGTTTCGAGAGTTACCCACTCGTCATCCCTGTCAATATACTCCCCTTACTGAAGCGAACAGGACTGTTGGCCGTTTGTGTCTTCAAATAGGATCGGCGGAGGTTCAACAATTGGAATACTAGGGCATTACAGCTTAATGGCGGTGAGAAAACGAATGTCAGAGCTTGAGGGAAAGTTTGTTGTATATATATGTATATATCGATCAATTTCATTATGTTACACATACACTAAATACTTTAGCATATTGTTGATGTGTCGATTCCCATGCACGAAGCGAGACGTCAGTAACTGACAGTCATGGTAATCTATACAAAGGTTAATTATTTTAACATTTTTTATATCAACTGGAATGTATAGTCAAGAGCTGGAATTTTGAACACTTTCGATTTTAACTGGACTATATAGTGAAGAGCTGCAATGGTGATCAAGCTTCAGGCTCAGATGGGCACATCGAGATAAATTTCACGTAATTGTGGACGCTGAGGGTGGGACTACTTCATAGGGTGGGGGGGTGATAAAAGCCCCGGCGAGCACAAAATCCGGCCCCAAAAGTACACTTGGACAAAAGCCCCTGTCTGAATGTTGAAGAAATACCTATATTTTTGTAGCATTAATGGGGACTTTGATCCTAAATATTCCTATATTTATTCGGTAAACGAATGGATGTTAGGCGGTGTCGGGTCAGCATTATCTGATATTTGTGTATGTATATTTGAAAGATATTTGTAGTGTGTAATTCAGCGCTATCTGGCTTGGCTGTGGATTTAAGAAAACGACTCTTCGGGAGTTTATTTAATTGCACATGTTAGGATCAAAGTCGTACTTCATACATTGTTAGCTTTCCGAGGCATGGAATCTCATGAATTGGGTGGGGGGGGGGGGGGGGATACATTTTCCGATCTCCGCGATTGGCATCCAGTAATTCTTGGAGTTTCGCGATCAGCGGTTGGCATTTTTTAGGGATCTTTTTCCGTACAATGCTATCCTCGTTCAACGCTCCCTTTCCCTATTTACCGCGATCCATTATAGCAGTCTACGAATTTTCTCCTCGATATTCGCGATATAACCATTAAGGCCGTTTGTTTTCGTGCCCAGCTTTAACATGTATTAATCTTGGAAATTCGATATTGCTCTCCCCAATTCTTGGGGATTCGCGATTTAGAGGGGGGTATCCCCCACCGCCAGGTTTGCCCCTCTTCCCCTCATGAATGCTGTATCTACGTCGACCAGGGATCCAGGGTATAAAAGGGAGAGTCCGGACCACCCACCTCCCTTTTTTAGGGCCAAACTCAGGGCAAAGGAATCTGGTGTTCTCAAAGTTTCGAATTCGAATTAAAATTAGCCAGATATACTAGGGTCCTAGTGGATAGTGAGGGTAGTCATATAGATATGACACGACCCGGTCTTTGGGTTCCCGTTTGTGTTGGGGGTAGTCATATAGATATCACACAAAAGTCCGGACCTCGAGGCCCCGGTCTTTGGGTTCCAGTGGGTGGTGGGGGTAGTCATATAGATAGGATTAGTGCTGAATGACTCATCGATTAATTACATCATTGGATGAGTGATTCAGCACTAGGATATGGCCTAAATATGGGGACCGATAAAATTTAGGCATAAATAGACTCATTGTCATTGCCTACCAATTTTTGCCATGAATTCTGTCAGTGGTGTCGGTCCATTTCCACGATTAGGTCGGCCATACAACATATGAGCCCGAGCACGTTGTGGGGAGTAATAACTGGAGGCATGCAGTCAGCGCCCACTCCATGGGGGTGTGGTCTAAAAATAGCCTATAATTAGCCTGACGTCATGCGCGAAAGTCCGAGTTTTCAATGTCCATAATGAGATATCGGACAAGGACAAACTTTATACCAGCTGCTTTTGCGTGTGTGCGTCTTTTTCATGTCACATGGTGTTGACTTTATTAGTTAATTATTAGATGTCAACTCTTAGAAATGCGAACCTACTGCCACCGGACTCCATTCAGGTGTGGTATCGGCGTTCAGATATTCATAGAAAGTGAGGCGGTCACTCAGTGGTATTCATTATTTAGTGGCGTATATATTGCTGGCGGATATAACCCCCTTCCTCGTGGCTACGCCTACTTAGTATCTGAACGCTAATATGACAACTTACTTTAATGTCAAATATGTAATGTCAATTTGACTTTACATTCAATGTACTTGACATAAATTAATGTTACCCACAGCTTATTTTAATCATATTTATTTTACATTAAGCCTATCTTAATAGCATTTATTTTACTTTAAGCCTATCTTAATAACATTTATTTTACATTAAGCGTATTCTAATAACATTTATTTTACATTAAACCTAGTTCAATAGCAGTTATTTTACATTAAGCCTAGTTGAATAACATTTGTGTTACAGTATAAAAGGTATATTTTAAGAACATTTATTTTGTATTAACAACGGTTATGTTACTTGGAATTGTTTTATTCTGGCAGTTATTTAACATTGACATCTATAGGACACGAAAGGTTTGAGAAATAGTTTTTCCCTTCAACCTTTTAACGACGGTTTTTATCGATGGTTAGGACTTCTCTAATTTAACACTCAACTCACGATGCCCTTCCCCTCCTGGGCACTTACAATTCAAGCCTTTTTATTCAAGTGTTTTGAGACGGAGTGGAAAAGCTTTGCGTATATGAGTTTTCGTTGTAGTGTCATTGCATACGCACATAATAAGGCTCTGGCGTAATGGTTAGCGCGCTAGACCGTAGATCCTGGGTTAGAATCCGGGTTCGGGGGGGTACCTAATATCGGAACTGTTTCATCCATTCATCCTTGACGTGCACCAAAGCCGAGGGCTTGGAGCTCACAAAGTGGCCTAGTGGGTCACACGTTCGTCGATTGTCAATTGTGCTCTACTAGGCCAGCCAAAGTGACCTGTGCGTTGTTCGAACCTCACATGTGGCATAATATTTATGTTTGTGCAAGATGTACGATCCCATATTGTTCTTTTGCCAAGAGTATAGATTTACTCCAGGAGACATGGCTCCTCTCTGCATTGATCCTTCCCACTGTCGCGATATAGCCTACAGAGGTTGAAACTTACTTAAAACTTAACCAAACCTAACCGAATGCAATTCAACAGGTCATGGGTTCGAACCCTGGCACCTGCATCTTGAGCAAGTGCCCCCCAACTTCATTTCATTATCCCGGGAATATTTTGATTTGATTTAAATTTTTATTTTATATTGATAATATATTCATATCTACATATGCAATTCAACAACTCATAACACATGTAACATATAAGCCGTTATTATATCAAAATACAACTTCAGATTGACATCATCGAAAGTATTGATATATATATATATATATATATATATGCACACACTTATGACATTACAAGACAGACAGACATTGGCAATCACAACAATAGCAAGACAATACCGACACTTGACAACACAATTTGTTGATCGAAACGTACCTATGCCGGGAGTTGGAGGATAAAATTATGCAAGTTTGGTTGATCTCCTTCCCGTTTTTTCCAGGAGTATGAAGCGTTTTGCCTCAAGTGTTATATAGTTGATTGTTTCATTTTCAAGATTATCACAATTGTAGTTGTGTTAGAAGTCCCTCTAGTCTAAGAAAATCTATTAGCTTTCACGAATCTGGTTACTTCGTTATTGTGCGGTCTTCCCCTTTCCTAAACAGTGTCTGGTGTATTTTGCTAATTGACGTCAACAATGGTTAAACTAATTATGTAAATTAGTTGTTGATCTCTAGTGAAAGTACTGAAGGTAGGGCATCAACTATGTACATTGTACAACCAGTCATGCCGAAATTCGTTATAACAGTTACATTCAAATACAAATTGAAGCTCAGTTTCCATCACGTTATCTTCACAAAATAAACATATAGGCCTACGTTCCTCTCACAAATGTGTTGTCAAATGGTTCCGTTTCCACTCTCAATAGTAACACGCCCATCCTTAATTGCGCTACGACAGACCGCTCGCCTTGAGTTAGATTTCTTGTAACGTAGTCTTCAACGTTGCAATCAAATTAAAATTGTTATAAAATTGTAGCTTTGAATTTTTCGCTATAGTTTGTCTCCATTCTCTTTCTTGCATTTGGGATATTCGTAAGTTTATTCGGGCGACATCACAGGGTAATTTAGTTTCGTAGACATCCCGATACCCACATTCAGAGAGAATATTGCGCACCGTGTACACCAGTTATAGCAAGAAAAACTTGTCAAACGTATACATAGGGGCAGTATTCAGTACTAAACCGCACCTGATATATGCGAGCGAGTATCGGGTTCAAAGTCCCAAGTAATGGCCCAGCCGTCTGGCTGCCTAGGTGGGCTAGGTGGGCGTGCCGTTTTTTGGTTACGACATACTTGATAAGCGCGAAGAAGGCGAGTCCCTCACAACATCTGGCAAGGCTTGTAATCGCGAAACAATTTAATTCGTTGTATTCGAAAGTTAAACCAAAGAACCAAGAAGTGATGTTAACGCCCAGCAGCCCTATGTGAGACAGAGTCAAATTTAAATTCAACTCTTAATAATAGTAATAACTCGAGTTTTGGATGGCGTTAGAATTGTATTGGCCCTTCATCAACTGTAGCAGCACATATCTCACCCTCGCCATTAATGTCATCGTCCGTCTCTAAATTACCTACATTAGTGTCAGAACAGCTGGCTTTCCGTTCTGGGCGACTATTTCCTGGGGTTTGGTTTCATGGAGCAAGGCGATCTATGTTGGGTAAGACTTGTACATGTATCAGTCGGTTCGTTACTAAGAAAAAAAAAACATGGCTGTGTCGTTCTTATCTTCGACTTGACCAAGGCCTGAACTGGGGCACTCTTCATATCATTTCTTTGGTGCATTCGTCTAAATAAGGAACGCAAGACAGCTTGCCGGTATGAACATTAATATTCGTAATTGTGTATGCCTGAGGGTGTAAATGGCACAAAGGTGGAAAAATATTCTGAAGGAAGGCGAAAGGTATGATCGTGAATTACCATTCATTGAAAGTGAGTGTTCTGAGGCTGTACATCACCTGAAAGTACACAAGTCGTCTGGTCTACATGGACCAAGTTCTGAGTTTTTGAAGCCTCGTGGTCACACATCCAAATTGGGCTTGCTCGGCATTAAATTGGGGGGGCAATGACAATAAGACAGCTCTCTATCTCTCTCTCTCTCTCTCTCTCTACCTCTCCCTCTCTATCTATCTTCAGAATGTCGACCCATCTTGTTGTACAGTACGATGCCTGAAAAACCTCCTATGCAAGTAAAGAAGTTTTAGTATCAAAAACGTTCGATATGTCACCCCATATACGCCAATATATGCCAATAGCCCTACTGTTTGTACTATCACTTGCACCGGTGTCCCTGTCACTGCGACCGGATCTGAAGAGTGTAAGCATAAAATGCAATGACGACAGTCGAAAGAGAAAGCCCATCTCACCGTCTGGCTTGTGTGTGTGTCTGACCCATGTCCGGTAGGGTGAGAGAAGAGAGAAAGCCCATCTCACAGTCTGGCTTGTGTGTGTTTCTGACCCATGTCTAGTAGAGTGAGAGAAGAGAAAAAGGCCGCCTCACCGCCTGCCTTGTGCGTGTTTCTGACCCATGTCTGGTAGAGTTAAAGAAGAGAAAAAACCCGTCTCACCGTCTGGCTTGTGCGTGTTTCTGACCCATGTCCGGTAGAGATAAGAGATAAGAGAAAGCGCATCTCACCGCCTGCCTTGTGTGTGTTTCTGATCCATGTAAGAGAGAAGAGAGAAAGCGCATCTCACCGCCTGCCTTGTGTGTGTTTCTGATCCATGTAAGAGAGAAGAGAGAAAGCCCATCTCACCGCCTGCCTTGTGTGTGTTTCTGACCCACGTCCAGTAGAGTGAGAGAACAGAAAAAGCCCATCTCACCGTCTGGCTTGTGTGTGTGTCTGACCTATGTCTGGTAGAGTTCGAGAAGGGAGAAAGTCCATCTCACCGCCTGCCTTGTGAGTGTTTCTGACCCATGTCAGAGATAAGAGAGGAAGCCCGTCTCACCCCCTGCCTTGTGTGTGTTTCTGACCCATTTCCGTTAGAGTGAGAGAAGAGAGAAAGCCCATCTCACTGCCTGACTTGTGCGTGTTCCTGACCCATGTCTGGTAAGAGTTTGAGAAGGGAGAAAGCCCATCTCACCGCCTGCCCTGTGCCTGTTTCTGACCCATGTCCGGTAGAGTTAGAGAAGAGAAAAAGCCCATCTCACTGCCTGCCTTGTGCGTGCTTGTGACCCACGTCCAGTAGAGTGAGAGGAGAGAGAAAGCCCATCTCACTGCCTGCCTTATGCGTGTTTCTGACCCATGTCTGGTAGAGTTAGAGAAGAGAGAAAGCCCGTCTCGCCGTTTGGCTTGTGTGTGTTTCTGACCCATGTCGGGTAGAGGGAGAGAAGAGAGAAAGCCCATCTCACCGCCTGCCTTGTGCGTGTTTCTGACCCACGTCTCGTAGAGTAAGAGAAGACAGAAAGCCCATCTCACCGCCTGGCTTGTGTGTGTTTCTGACCCATGTCCATTGCCATTTGTTGCAGGTCAACCCCATGCAGCGCTATCCACTATGGCTGAAGACTCTGCTGGTAGTGCTTGGGGTGCACGCCGCCTACGTGTACATAGCCATGCTGTCCAACCACACCTCCTCGCACCGACCACTGTCCTACGTGTCCAATGACAATGGTCCCGAACCCAACTCCGCCGAGGCCGCAGTGCCAGTTGTTGAGAGACGCGTCAACGCCATCGTGACGCAATATGACGCGGTTTTGAAAGCGAGGCTGGATGAGCTGATCGCCCGGAAAGCCGGAGCACGTGACCCCGATGTCATCGCCTTGGTGCAAGCCCTAATGGACCCGCCCTCGGACCACATGGTGAAAACATCTCGGAAAATAGTCACCACCCCACAGTCGAAGGCGGTCTCAAAAGTCCTCCACAACAAGGTCCGCTAACTATATAATGGGTGCATTACTTCGGTATAATAATAATCTGCATTGCCATGAAGAGTACACAAATCAAAATAATGAAGAAAAGGTTAGCAAGGAGCAGAAGCTGAGGCTTATTCGCTAGAAGAAATATTCATGTCTAGCGCTACGAAAGGGTGATATAGCTGGCTCGCCCGCAGCTCGTTCCCTGTATTCTAATAGAATAACACAAAGACTTATGTAAGTAGTTGGATAGGGCAACTTTAATGCCGAGAGTACGAAGTTTAAAATTATCAGTGGCAGAAAAAAACACCTCGCCACTGATAAACATGTGGCGGAAAAACACATCACAAATGGAAAAAACTTTGGCGGAAAACATATCGCCACGCAAAAGGGTGAGGCGAAAACACATTCCTAATGACACATGTGGTGGCAAAACATTACCACTAAGAATTAAATGTAATACGCATCTGTGGCAATCAGATGTTAGACAGGCAAATATTAATAGATACTTATTGATATATATATAGATATACCATATTATGCAGTCCACTATAGATATTTATGAAAGGCTATATGAAAATAGGTGTTGCCTTCATACTTAGCAGGGAAGGTGAGGGGACAAGCGCCTAGTACAAATATGGAAATCACGGATCAATGGATCATTTACCATTTATTTAAACTTGATAACTTAGTTCAATAGATATTTCTGAAATTATCCAAATACATACGCTGAGGTATCAATTACAATGAGACGAGATATACGATACTTAATACCTCGTAAATACGGGTCATAACATTTCAACATGCGTTATATTTTAAAACCTAATAACTCACCTCAACACACAATTTTGAAATTATCCACACACATATGCTGTAATGCTAATAACAATAACAATATGGCGTCATGATACAATGATTATATACGATCTTTAAACGGCTCGTGAGCAAGTCTCATCCAGTTGCATACTGTATTATTATTGGTTAAAAACCTAATGACCTATGTCAGGAGAAATTATATGAAATTTAGCTCAGACCCTGTTGACTCGTGTCGATGCAAAGTGGAGGCGGCGTGGAGGAGGTGGTTTATTTCATTGGTGGTTGAGAATCACGTAAAGGCCCGTGTAAACTGCCGCTGCATCGTCTCGCGTTTGACGCCAATCGGTAAACAATCCGCGTTGTCAGGGGGATTTCACTTGAACGAGTCCATTCGTTCTTCTCACCATAGTGTAGGGGTGATACCAACACGTAGTCCCATAATGTAGTACTCCAATAATTCTCCGAGCAGCCATCAAGTAAATTCGGATAAATCAGAATCATTATATAAACAAATTGACAAATGTAAACAGGAACAGAAATACAACAATCTAGATAGTATATGGATTGGCCCAATCGTTGCGCTTCAATAGTTCTATCTTTCTATTAACTGATTACCAGATATGATTATACTGAGATTGCTAGTTACATATCAAAGTAACATTAGCATTGGTTACATCACTGAATCACTGGTAACTCGGGTATATCCGCAAGGTAAGCCGAATACGCACATTACGCCTCGGTATGCCGCCCGACACTTCTTCTCCCGGGTCGGGCGCGCGCCTTCATTCGGCATGCCGATCTTCACCATTCAAAAGAACACGTGACATTCCGTAGAAAAGATGGCGGCTGATTGAAAATTAACTGACTAGGCTGGTTCCGTTGCGCCTAAATGCGCTAAAATGACCGGTCTGAGCAATGTATTGGCATACGACGTAGCTCTATCGCAATCTCGGAAGTCACGCCGGGTATTTTGGGTCCTGGCCCACAGAAAGGCACCCTTTGGTACCTCTTTATGGCTGAACACTGTACCATGACGTTGGTTTTCACAGAAGAATGGCTTCTTCATCGAGTGTGGCGCGCTGGACGGGGAGCGGTCCTCCAACACGATGGCACTGGAGCAGCAGGATGGCTGACGGGGCGTCCTCATCGAGATAGACCCTTACTTCTACACCCAGCTGCGGGGCAAGAACAGAAAGTCGCCCAGCATCAACGCCTGCCTCAGCCCTTATGACTACCCAATAGAGGTAAGTAAATTCCCGGCTGATCGTGACGTCACGGAGAGACAGAGGTAGGGGCCGGCTGATCGTGACGTCACGGAGAGACAGATGTAAGGGCAGGCTGATCGTGACGTCATGGAGGGACAGAGATGAGGTCTGGCTTATCGTGACGTCACGAAGAGACAATAGGTATGTAATGGGCAGGCTGATCGTGACGTCACGGAGAGACAGGGGTAAGGGCCGGCTGATCGTGACGTCACGGAGAGACAGAGGTAGCGGCCGGTTGATCGTGACATCACGGAGAGACAGATGTAAGGGCAGGCTGATCGTGACGTCATGGAGAGACAGAGATAAGGGCTGGCTGATCGGGACGTCACGGAGAGACATTAGGTATATAAGGGGCGGCTGATCGTGACGTCATGGAGAGACAGAGGTAAGGGCTGGCTGATCGTGACGTAACGAAGATACAAAGGTAAGTAAGGGGTGGTTTATTGCGATGTCATAGAGAGACAGAGGTAAGGGTCGGCTGATCATGACGTCATGGAGAGACAGAAGTAAGGGTCGGCTGATCATGACATCACAGAGAGACAGAGGTTAGGGCCGGCTGAACGTGACGCCACGGAGAGACAGCGGTAAGGGCGGGCTTTTTGTGACGTCACGGAGAGATAGAGGTAAGGGCCACCTCATCGTGACGTCCGGGAGAGACAGAGGTAAGGGCTGGTTGATCATGACGTCACGGAGAGACAAAGGTAAGGGCTGGCTTGTCGTGACGTCACGAAGAGATAGAGGTAAGGGCCGGCTCATCGTGACGTCCTGGAGAGACAGAGCTAAGGGCAGGCTTATCATGACGTCACGGAGAGTCAGAGGTAAGGGTCCGCTGACGGTCACGTGACGTCAAGGAGATACAGAGCTAAGGGCTGGCTGATCGTGACGTCACGGAGAGACAGGGCTAAGGGTCTGCTGACGGCCACGTGACGTCACGGACAAATATTTAAGGACCGGATTGAAGCGCACTGGTCACGTCGCAGTGGGTTTACATAGGTAAACTGAACTTCCACTGTATAACATTAGCAAGGAGAATTAAACATCATTTTCGTTACCGTCGAAATGGCAAATGATGTCGTGTTGTAAACGCATGCCAGAGTCGTTCCAAAGTGTCCTTGTATTGATTCCTGGCAGCTGTGAGAGGCCGAAAAAGGATCTGAACGGCCCATTGTGATAAGATGTTGCCTTCGAATATTGTATAAAAACAATAAACTTTTTGTTGTGGGCATCAGATGGCTTGGACGATCCAATAACTTGCAAGACGCCACTGATGAAATGGCCACGGACACCAATGTCAATGTCGTTATAACGGTTGCCAACGAAATAGGAACGGATGGTTCTGCAGCTGCTACTATGTTCTCGAGTTGGTATATCCGATTTAGTCCATTTTCCCATCTGATCTACATAAGTTGATATTAACCCTGGCCTAAGATCAAGCGTTGAGAATACAGCGATATATCCACATGATCGTCGATTTAGGCCCGTTCTGTGCACACCAGGACTAACTTAGGAACATCTGGAGACAATCAATGAATGAGTTGGAGTAGTAGATCTCGACTTCACCATGACCTGGTGGCGACCTCTCCTTTTCGTTACATTGATCTGCCCCAGTGTCGCCAGGTTTCCAGGAGTAACACCCTACTCTTTCGCAAAGAGTACGGTGTTTCTACCTTGCTACTGCCTCACTGACGCGATATGCGGCATATTTACCTACACAGATTAAAGCTTCATACTCAAGGGGAAAGCCAAGACCAGCGATGAATAATTGTTTTATTGAAATTATGAAATCAAAGGCGTTGATCCCCAGAAGGCCATATTTTGATGAATCTGATAACTGAGTAATCATCGATTGAACGCTAACTACTGCCCCCGTCATAGAGGTAGCGTATTGCAGCTGATGATGACGACACGGTAGCGGTCAGATATTTGCCATCTCGCCCGCCCGCCGTTGCAGCCCGTCATCAAGCCTCAATTACTTGACTCGTGAGTTCAAAAGCAACTCACCGGATGTCAATCGTATTAGCTGCCAGGGCTTTAGGATATATAGTTTATGTAATCACAATTAATTGCATGGGCTGGATCGCGTAACGTGAGAACAAAAGTCTTCACGGCGCTACCATTTACCTAGGCCTACATATCACAAGTGAAACGGTATGACTTCTGAACCGGTGACTACCCCGGTTCGTCCACCCCCCTCCTCCCCGCCACACCCACACCCACACAACATCCTCAGCCCACTGCAGCCCAGTCATTAGATTTCTTTTCCTAAAGTAAGTTTAGATGGTTAGTTACTCAATCGACTCTCCGAAACTCGTTACCCAGTGAGGTCATTAAACATGTTAAATAGTTCACGGCTTTACAAATCCACATACGCACGTTCCATAGTTGAATTCATCATATAACTAGAAACCGCTCCATATCTTCTGGCCTGTATTTATATGCACATGTACGCCATCACTCGCTCCCGTGACGTGGTGACCCGCGTACGGTCCTTCATCCTGATTGGTTGACAGGAGGCCAGGGCGAATTAAATTGAAAGTACGCTTATGGGCGACAATAGTGGTATTTGAGCATGAAATACTTTTTTGCTATGCCAATTCGTAACTATAAATTGTTTTCCTTCAGAAAACTTATATTTGGACTATATCATCTCATTGGCACTGCCCTTAAGGCCCGAATTGGCTTCCCCTTTAAACCCCAAAACGCAATACACATTCGTTGTTGCGATCCTTAGCGTGCGTCCTTTTTCTGTATGTTCCTTTCTTCCTCTACCGCTAGATGGAGTTCAAGGAATCTTCGGGACAGCTCGGGAAACTGCTGGACAAGACGAAGGCACGGGGGAAAGGAGGTACAAAAGTGCCCTGCTTTCCACTGGAATCAATTCTTCTGGCTCTCAAGGTCACTCACGTGGACTTCTTCAGTCTGGATGTTGAGGGATTCGAACTGGAGGTCCTGAAGACGATTCCCTTTGATCGTCTGGATATATCGACCCTGGCCGTGGAGTACGCACACGGCCATAGCGGGAAGCAGTCGTACCTAGACTTCATGGGATCTCAAGGTATTCACTTTCGCGACGAGCGCATTGGTCTGTACGTCGATGACTTCATATTCGTCAAAAAGGAGTTGATGAAATAAGCAGCGTGCGTGCGTAGTACCCGTATCTTATCATAGTCAACAGACAATGTGGACCCGCCAGAGATTCACTCTCCAGCTCTCGATGTTGAAGATAAACGCTGTGGTCCACATTGCACTCCAGATGTGTGGCAACTTTGTAAAACTTGCGAAGATTCTGTCTGAATCTGTGGGATCATTGAAATATACATTGTAAAGGCAGTGCGCGTTTAGGTTTCCTGGCACCATGGTTTCTATTACACCGCTGATATATAACGATTTATGCATATCTAGGCGCTGAGATTACGAAGCTACGCCAACGCGTATTCAGCAGGTTTATCGTGAAAATCGACTAATCCATCCATCTATATATATGTAAATAATTTTTGTTGTGTGCGCACATTAACGTATATTATGATGCGCTAGTAAGACAATTTGATATTGTTAAAGTTCGCTAAAATCGTGTATCGTGTATCGCAATCTCATTAAACAAATTGTGTGACGTAAAAATTTCTGCCCCTGTTGCTATTAGTTAGCACAATAGACCGGTGGCCTCCATGGTGTAGTGGACAGCGCAGTAGATCGGGGGCCTCCGTGTTGTAGTGAGTAGCGCACTAGACCAGGGGCCCCCTAGTGTAGTGGACAGCGTCTTAGTCCGGCGGCCTCTCTGGCGTACTGGTCAGCGCATTAGACCGGAGCCTCCCTGGTGTATTTGTTAGCACAATAGACCGGTGAGCTCCCGGATGTATTGGATAGCGCATTAGATAGAGGGCCTCCCTGGTGTAGTGGTCAGCGCATTAGATCAGGGGCATCCATGGTGTAGTGGTCAGCGCATTAGTTGGACCCCTTTCCTGGACGAAAGAGAGTTCATTCCACCCAAGTTCGACCCCTCTCTTTGCCAGCAGAGAGTTCATTCCACCCAAGTTAGAACCCATTCCTTGTCAGAAGAGAGTTCATTCCACCCAAGTTGGACCCCTCTGATTGTCAGAAGAGAGTTTATTTTACCCAATTGGGACCTCTTTCCTTGTCAGGAGATAGTTCATTCCAACCAAGTTGGACCACACTTATAATCAGAAGAAAGTTCATTCCACCCAAGGTGGACCCCTCTCCTGGTTAGAAGAAAGTTCATTCCACACAAGTCTGACCCTGCTACTTGTCAGAAGAGAGTTCATTCAACCCAAGTTGGACCTCGCTTCTTGTCGAAAAAGATTGACTCCACCCAAGTTGGATCTCTCTCCGTGTCAGAAGACAGTTCATTTCACCCAAGTTATACCTCTCTTCTTGTCGCAAGAGAGTTCATTCCACCCAAGTTGGACCCCTCTCCTTGTCCGAAAAGAGTTCATTCCACCCAAGTTGCACCCATCACTTTGTCAGAAGAGTTCATTCCACCCAAGTTGACCCCTCTCCTTGTCAGAAGAGAGTTCATTCCACTCAAGTTTAACCCCTCTCCTTGTTGGAAGAGAGTTTATTTCCCCCAAGATGGACCCCTCACTTTGTGAGAAGAGAGTTCATCCCACCCAAGTTGGCCCCTCTCCTTGTCAGAAGAGAGTTCTCTCCCCCCAAGTTGGACCCCTCGCCTTGTCGGAATAGAGTTCATTCCACTCAAGTTTAATCCCTCTACTTGTTGGAAGAGAGTTCATTCCACTCGAGTTGCATCCTTCTCCTTGTCAGAAGAGAGTTCATTCCACCCAAATTGTAACTCGCTCCTTGTCGAAGGAGATTCATTCCACCCAAGATGGACCTCAAACTTTGTCAGAAGAGAGTTCTTTCCACCCAAGTTGAACCCTCTCCTTCTCAGAAGAGAGTTCATTCCCCCAAGTTGGACCCCTCTCCTTGTCAGAAGAGAGTTTATTTCCCCCAAGTTGGACCCCTCACTTTGTCAGAAGAGAGTTGATTCCACTCAAGTGGGCCCCTCTCCTTGTCAGAAAAGAGTTCACTCCCCCCAAGTTAGACCCTCGCCTCGTCGGAAGAGAGTTCATTCCACCCAAGTTGACCCGTCTCCTTGTCAGAAGAGATTTATTTCCCCCCACGTTGGACCCCTCTCCTTGTCGGAAGAGAGTTCATTTCACCCAAGTTGGACCCCTCGCCTTGTCGGAAAAGAGTTCATGGCACCCAAGTTGGAAGCTTCGCCTTTTCGAAAGAGAGTTCGCTCCCCAAACATTGGACCCTGTCCTTGTCAGAAGAGAGTTCATTCCACCCAAGTTGGACCCCTCTGATTGTCAAAAGAGAGTTTATTTTACCAAATTGGGACCTCTTTCCTTGTCAGGAGATAGTTCATTCCAACCAAGTTGGACCACACTTATCATCAGAAGAAAGTTCATTCCACCCAAGGTGGACCCCTCTCCTGGTTAGAAGAGAGTTCATTCCACACAAGTCTGACCCTTCTACTTGTCAGAAGAGAGTTCATTCAACCCAAGTTGGACCTCGCTTCTTGTCGAAAAAGATTGACTCCACCCAAGTTGGATCTCTCTCCGTGTCAGAAGACAGTTCATTTCACCCAAGTTATACCTCTCTTCTTGTCGGAAGAGAGTTCATTCCACCCAAGTTGGACCCCTCTCCTTGTCCGAAGAGAGTTCATTCCACCCAAGTTGCACCCATCACTTTGTCAGAAAAGTTCATTCCACCCAAGTTGACCCCTCTCCTTGTCAGAAGAGAGTTCATTCCACTCAAGTTTAACCCCTCTCCTTGTTGGAAGAGAGTTTATTTCCCCCGAGTTGGACTCCTCACTTTGTGAGAAGAGAATTCATCCCACCCAAGTTGGCCCCTCTCCTTGTCAGAAGAGAGTTCTCTCCCCCCAAGTTGGACCCCTCGCCTTGTCGGAATAGAGTTCATTCCACTCAAGTTTAATCCCTCTACTTGTTGGAAGAGAGTTCATTCCACTCGAGTTGCATCCTTCTCCTTGTCAGAAAAGATTTCATTCCACCCAAGTTGGAACCCTCTGATTGTCAGAAGAGAGTTCGTTTAACCCAAGTTGGACGCTTCTGCCTGTCGGAAGAGAGTTCATTCGGCCCTAGTTGACCCATCTCTTTGTAAGAAGAGAGTTCAGTCCAACCAAGTTGGACTCCTCTCCTTGTCAGAAGAGAGTTCATTCCACCCAAGTTGGACACCTCTCCTCGTCGGGGGAGAGATCATTCCACCCAAGTTGGAACTCGCTCCTTGTCGAAGGAGATTCATTCCACCCAAGATGGACCTCAAACTTTGTCAGAAGAGAGTTCTTTCCACCCAAGTTGAACCCTCTCCTTCTCAGAAGAGAGTTCATTCCCCCCAGTTGGACCCCTCACTTTGTCAGAAGAGAGTTGATTCCACCCAAGTGGGCCCCTCTCCTTGTCAGAAAAGAGTTCACTCCCCCCAAGTTAGACCCTCGCCTCGTCGGAAGAGAGTTCATTCCACCCAAGTTGACCCGTCTCCTTGTCAGAAGAGATTTATTTCCCCCCACGTTGGACCCCTCTCCTTGTCGGAAGAGAGTTCATTTCACCCAAGTTGGACCCCTCGCCTTGTCGGAAAAGAGTTCATGGCACCCAAGTTGGACGCTTCGCCTTTTTGAAAGAGAGTTCGCTCCCCAAACATCGGACCCTGTCCTTGTCAGAAGAGAGTTCATTCCACCCAAGTTGGACCCCTCTGATTGTCAGAAGAGAGTTTATTTTACCCAATTGGGACCTCTTTCCTTGTCAGGAGATAGTTCATTCCAACCAAGTTGGACCACACTTATAATCAGAAGAAAGTTCATTCCACCCAAGGTGGACCCCTCTCCTGGTTAGAAGAGAGTTCATTCCACACAAGTCTGATCCTTCTCCTTGTCAGAAGAGAGTTCATTCAACCCAAGTTGGACCTCGCTTCTTGTCGAAAAAGATTGACTCCACCCAAGTTGGATCTCTCTCCGTGTCAGAAGACAGTTCATTTCACCCAAGTTATACCTCTCTTCTTGTCGCAAGAGAGTTCATTCCACCCAAGTTGGACCCCTCTCCTTGTCCGAAGAGAGTTCATTCCACCCAAGTTGCACCCATCACTTTGTCAGAAGAGTTCATTCCACCCAAGTTGACCCCTCTCCTTGTCAGAAGAGAGTTCATTCCACTCAAGTTTAACCCCTCTCCTTGTTGGAAGAGAGTTTATTTCCCCCAAGTTGGACCCCTCACTTTGTGAGAAGAGAGTTCATCCCACCCAAGTTGGCCCCTCTCCTTGTCAGAAGAGAGTTCTCTCCCCCCAAGTTGGACCCCTCGCCTTGTCGGAATAGAGTTCATTCCACTCAAGTTTAATCCCTCTACTTGTTGGAAGAGAGTTCATTCCACTCGAGTTGCATCCTACTCCTTGTCAGAGGAGATTTCATTCCACCCAAGTTGGAACCCTCTGATTGTCAGAAGAGAGTTCGTTTAACCCAAGTTGGACGCTTCTGCCTGTCGGAAGAGAGTTCATTCGGCCCAAGTTGACCCATCTCTTTGTAAGAAGGGAGTTCAGTCCAACCAAGTTGGACCCCTCTCCTTGTCAGAAGAGAGTTCATTCCACCCAAGTTGGACCCCTCTCCTCGTCGGGGGAGAGATCATTCCACCCAAGTTGGAACTCGCTTCTTGTCGAAGGAGATTCATTCCACCCAAGATGGACCTCAAACTTTGTCAGAAGAGAGTTCATTCCCCCAAGTTGGACCCCTCTTCTTGTCAGAAGAGAGTTTATTTCCCCCAAGTTGGACCCCTCACTTTGTCAGAAAAGAGTTGATTCCACCCAAGTGGGCCCCTCTCCTTGTCAGAAAAGAGTTCACTCCCCCCAAGTTAGACCCTCGCCTCGTCGGAAGAGAGTTCATTCCACCCAAGTTGACCCGTCTCCTTGTCAGAAGAGATTTATTTCCCCCCACGTTGGACCCCTCTCCTTGTCGGAAGAGAGTTCATTTCACCCAAGTTGGACCCCTCGCCTTGTCGGAAAAGAGTTCATGGCACCCAAGTTGGACGCTTCGCCTTTTCGAAAAAGAGTTCGCTCCCCAAACATTGGATCCTGTCCTTGTCAGAAGAGAGTTCATTCCACCCAAGTTGGACCCCTCACTTTGTCAGAAGAGAGTTCATTCCACCCAAGTTGACCCCTCTCCTTGTCAGATGAGAGTTTATTCCTCTCAAGTTGGACCCCTCACTTTGTTAGAAGAGAGTTCATTCCACCCAAGTTGAACCATCTCCTTCTCAGAAGAGAGTTCATTCCTCCCAAGTTGGACCCCTCTCCTTGTCGGAAGAGAGTTCATTCCACACAAGTTGGACACCTCTCCTTGTCAGAAGAGAGTGCATTCTACCAAAGTTGGACCCCTCTCCTTGTCGGAAGAGAGTTCATTCCACACAAGTTGGACCCCTCGCCTTGTCGGAAGAGAGTTCATTCCACACAAGTTGGACCCCTCGCCTAGTCAGCAGAGAGTTCATTTCACCCAAGTTGGACCCTTCTTGTCAGCAAAGAATTCATTCTACCCAAGTTGGACCCCTCTCAGCTTCAACATCCCGGCTGAAGGGTTATATTTTTTCCATGGACCCGCGCCACGTCGCATTTCAGTGCAGGCACGCTTACTTTAATATTTACCCCCACCCCCCCCCCCCCACCCGTGAACTGACAGACGGATTTGTCATCGCGCAAGCCGCCATATCCTGTGCGAGTTTTTATGCGAGGGCAGAAGAGGAGACATGTTCAAAGATAAGCCGCCTGGCATGACAGGTACGAAATAGCCAAGTGCAGCGGATAGAGAGCCTTTAGCCCGACCCGGACGGCATTCAGAAACCACACCTAGCTTACGCAGGACATTTTCAAACGTCATTTCTCAGCTGCTGACACTTGTACTGGGGCGTTGTACGCGCCATTTGAATGACATGAAAGTAAAGCAGTAGCAAAAGATACGGCAGCAATCGAACATAAATAGATTAAAAAACCTGGTTACGAAACCTTTACTTATCTTTACAACGCAGGAGTTGTGCCGGTAGCGGACTATGGTGCTGGAGTGTATCTCCATTCATTACAGGATCGTGAGGTATTTTATGGGTGTTCATACGTTCGCGCCTATAGAGGCTAGTACTGGAGACACGGGGTGGACGATACCAAAGTACAGACGATACCTATGTCTGCTACGGCTATAGAATGTCCTAGTAAAATTGCCGAAGCATCTAACCCACTGAGCCATCGAGCCGCCCCCCCCCCTTCACTATGGATGCGAGCCCCGCCGCACAGTCATGATGTACCCATAAAGGTACAGTCATGATGTACCCATACAGGTGTGGCGTGCGAAGCTCGCGTTTGGTACAAGTATCAGTTTCTCTCTTGGCATTTGCCGTAAATAATAACCACCACACCTCACCTCACCTCACCACATTCATAATACCGTCGCATATCATATGCCAGTTTAAGTTAAAGCTGCTCATACGCATTTTTCTCATGAGAAACCTTTTAACTCTATCAAATGGAAATCATAGTTAGGTTCCGTATTGTATGAAGATAATGCTATAACCTACAAAAAACTAAAAAGTAGATGCGAAGCAAGAAATGTCCTGTCACGCTAGTATATTACAAGTCCACTTATCTATAAATACTCATTTACACATATCTTTAAAAAACTTTACATGTCAAGATATTTGCTCGCATCAGTAAACGATTCAACATAGATCCACATTATTAAATCAATTCTACATATTATAAAATCAAATAACATATCATGAAATCAAATAACATATCATGAAATCAAATAACATATCATGAAATCAAATAACATATCATGAAATCAATTCAACATATCAATAAATGATTGGTCTATATATCTCTAAATATTTCGTGCCATATACGTGCAATTAAATATTTGCGCATAGCATGTGGAAATATTTGCACAAAACTGCAATTATGTAAAGATTTGTGCAAATATTTGTGTTTACCTGAAATTAACGCCGAATTGAATTAATGACATGTGGAAATATTAATCAAATATAAATATGTTGAAATCATTCAATGATAAGTGCATTTGGATATGTGCAAAATTATTTAGATAAAATGTCCAAATAAGTATGAAAAGACACAAGGGCTTGCCATACACCAGCATTGACTTGCTTCTTGAAATGCTGAAGCCTGATATATGTTGCCATGATTCAGATGATCACTGTGCGCGTTAGTTGGACATTACCTCCGTTTGGGGGAGCCACTGGATGTGCACGGCCAGTCGGCGGAGTTGGCCATCTCAACCTTACACAGGGGTGGGCAGGGGGGGTGGGGCGGCGGTGGGGGGAGGGGGGGGGGTCGAGTTCCCAAATCACGAAGAACATTTTTTTTTATTTGCAGGTCACGATGAATTAAATTGAGAACTCCGCGCATACAAATGAAGGGACGGACACATGACATAAATTGGCGATTTCCCAATTCACGGTTATTTCATATTAAAATTCTCAGTTCACGATTAATGTAAGTCCTTAATCAAGATGGTCGGCTAATATCTCATTCCCAGTTCACGAAGAATTACTTTCGAAACGTTACTTACGTTCACGGTGAAATGAAAACCCCGTTTTGGAGGAACGGAAATACCCCTTGCGCCCCCCCCTATATAATATCACCACGGGAGTCTAGACAATCAGTTTATCGGTTGCCTTCAGTGCGCTTGCGCAGTGCGTGCGTCTCGGGTGGACCTTGCGTCATCTTCCGCCGATACACACCCGTGCGTGGGCTTGAGCGGGTTTTTTTGCTTCAGGCTGTGGCGTTTTGAGAGTTACCCACTCGTCATCCCTGTCAATATACTCCCCTTACTGAAGCGAACAGGACTATTGGCCGTTTGTGTCTTCAAATAGGATCCGCGGAGGTTCAACAATTGGAATACTAGGGCATTACAGCTTAATGGCGGTGAGAAAACGAATGTCAGAGCTTGAGGGAAAGTTTGTTGTATATATATGTATATATCGATCAATTTCATTATGTTACACATACACTAAATACTTTAGCATATTGTTGATGTGTCGATTCCCATGCACGAAGCGAGACGTCAGTAACTGACAGTCATGGTAATCTATACAAAGATTAATTATTTAAAAAAAATTTAAATCAACTGGAATGTATAGTCAAGAGCTAGAATTTTAAACACTTTCGATTTTAACTGGACTATATAGTGAAGAGCTGCAATGGTGATCAGGCTTCAGTCTCAGATGGGCACATCGAGATAAATTTTACGTAATTGTGGACGCTGAGGGTGGGACTACTTCATAGGGGGGGGGGGGGTGATAAAAGCCCCGGCGAGCACAAAATCCGGCCCCAAAAGTACACTTGGACAAAAGCCCCTGTCTGAATGTTGAAGAAATACCTATATTTTTGTAGCATTAATGGGGACTTTGATCCTAAATATTCCTATATTTATTCGGTAAACGAATGGATGTTAGGCGGTATCGGGTCAGCATTATCTGATATTTGTGTATGTATATTTGAAAGATATTTGTTGTGTGTAATTCAGCGCTATCTGGCTTGGCTGTGGATTTAAGAAAACGACTCTTCGGGACTTTATTTAATTGCACATGTTAGGATCAAAGTCGTACTTCATACATTGTTAGCTTTCCGAGGCATGGAATCTCATGAATTGGGTGGGGGGGGGGGGGACATTTTCCGATCTCCGCGATTGGCATCCAGTAATTCTTGGAGATTCGCGATCAGCGGTTGGCATTTTTTAGGGATCTTTATCCGTATCCTTGGGGATTCGCGATTTAGAGGGGGGTATCCCCCGCCGCCAGGTTTGCCCCTCATGAATGCTATATCTATGTCGACCAGGGATCCAGGGTATAAAAGGGAGAGTCCGGACCACCCACCTCCCTTTTTTAGGGTCAAACTCAGGGAAAGGAATCTGGTGTTCTCAAAGTTTCGAATTCGAATTAAAATTAGCCAGATATACTAGGGTCCTAGTGGATAGTGAGAGTAGTCATATAGATATGACACGACCCGGTCTTTGGGTTCCCGTTTGTGTTGGGGGTAGTCATATAGATATCACACAAAAGTCCGGACCTCGAGGCCCCGGTCTTTGGGTTCCAGTGGGTGGTGGGGGTAGTCATATAGATAGGACTAGTGCTGAATGACTCATCGATTGATTACATCATTGGATGAGTGATTCAGCTCTAGGATATGGCCTAAATATGGGGACCGATATAATTTAGGCATAAATAGACTCATTGTCATTGCCTACCCATTTTTGCCATGAATTCTGTCAGTGGTGTCGGTACATTTCCACAATTAGGTCGGCCATACAACATATGAGCCCGAGCACGTAGTGGGGAGTAATACCTGGAGGCATGCAGTCAGCGCCCACTCCATGGGGGTGTGGTCTAAAAATAGCCTATAATTAGCCTGACGTCATGCGCGAAAGTCCGAGTTTTCAATGTCCATAATGAGATATCGGACAAGGACAAACTTTATACCAGCTGCTTTTGTGTGTGTGCGTCTTTTTCATGTCACATGGTGTTGACTTTATTAGTTAATTATTAGATGTCAACTCTTAGAAATGCGAACCTACTGCCACCGGACTCCATTCAGGTGTGGTATCGGCGTTCAGATATTCATAGAAAGTGAGACGGTCACTCAGTGGTATTCATTATTTAGTGGCGTATATATTGCTGGCGGATATAACCCCCTTCCTCGTGGTTTAACCTACTTAGTATCTGAACGCTAATATGACAACTTACTTTAATGTCAAATATGTAATGTCAATTTGACTTTACATTCAATGTACTTGACATAAATTAATGTTACCCACAGCTTATTTTAATCATATTTATTTTACATTAGGCCTATCTTAATAGCATTTATTTTACTTTAAGCCTATCTTAATAACATTTATTTTACATTAAGCGTATTCTAATAACATTTATTTTATATTAAACCTAGTTCAATAGCAGTTATTTTACATTAAGCCTAGTTGAATAACATTTGTGTTACAGTATAAAAGGTATATTTTAAGAACATTTATTTTGTATTAACAACGGTTATTTTACTTGGAATTGTTTTATTCTTGCAGTTATTTAACATTGATATCTATAGGACACGAAAGGTTTGAGAAATAGTTTTTCCCTTCAACCTTATAACGACGGTTTTTATCGATGGTTAGGACTTCTCTAATTTAACACTCAACTCACGATGCCCTTTCCCTTCTGGGCACTTACAATTGAAGCCTTATTATTCAAGTGTTTTGAGACGGAGTGGAAAAGCTTTGCGTATATGAGTTTTCGTTGTGGTGTCATTGCATACGCACATAATAAGGCTCTGGCGTAATGGTTAGCGCGCTAGACCGTAGATCCTGGGTTAGAATCCGGGTTCGGGGGGTACCTAATATCGGAACTGTTTCATCCATTCATCCTTGACGTGCACCAAAGCCGAGGGCTTGGAGCTCACAAAGTGGCCTAGTGGGTAACACGTTCGGCGATTGTCAATTGTGCCCTACTAGGCCAGCCAAAGTGACCTGTGCGTAGTTCGAACCTCACATGTGGCATAATATATATGTTTGTGCAAGATGTACGATCCCATATTGTTCTTTCGCCAAGAGTATAGGTTTACTCCAGGAGACATGGCTCCTCTCTGCATTGATCCTTCCCACTGTCGCGATATAGCCTACAGAGGTTGAAAATTACTTAAAACTTAACCAAACCTAACCGAATGCAATTTAACAGGTCATGGGTTCGAACCCTGGCACCTGCACCTTGAGCAAGTGCCCCGCAACCTTATTTCATTATCCCGGGAATTTTTTGATTTGATTTAAATTTTTATTTTATATTGATAAGATATTCATATCTACATATGCAATTCAACAACTCATAACACTTGTAACATATAAGCCGTTATTATATCAAAATACAACTTCAGATTGACATCATCGAAAGTATTGATATATATATATATATATATATATATATGCACACACTTATGACATTACAAGACAGACAGACATTGGCAATCACAACAATAGCAAGACAATACCGACACTTGACAACACAATTTGTTGGTCGAAACGTACCTATGCTGTGTGTTGGAGGATAACATTATGCCAGTTTGGTTGATCTCCTTCCCGTTTATTCCAGAATATAAAGCGTTTTGCCTCAAGTGTTAAATAGTTGATTATTCATTTTCTAGATTATCACAATTATAGTTGTGTTACAAGTCCCTCTAGTCTAAGAAAATCTATTAGCTTTCACGAATCTGGTTACTTCGTTATTGTGCGGTCTTCCTCTTTCCTAAACAGTGTCTAGTGTATTTTGCTAATTGACGTGAATAATGGTTAAACTAATTATGTAAATTAGTTGTTGATCTCCAGTAAAACTACTGAAGGTAGGGCATCAACTATGTACATTGTACAACCAGTCATGCCGAAATTCGTTATAACAGTTACATTCAAATACAAATTGAAGCTCAGTTTCCATCACGTTATCTTCACAAAATAAACATATAGGCCTACGTTCCTCTCACAAATGTGTTGTCAAATGGTTCCGTTTCCACTCTCAATAGTAACACGCCCATCCTTAATTGCGCTACGACAGACCGCTCGCCTTGAGTTAGATTTCTTGTAACGTAGTCTTCAACGTTGCAATCAAATTAAAATTGTTATAAAATTTTAGCTTTGAATTTTTCGCTATAGTTTGTCTCCATTCTCTTTCTTGCATTTGGGATATTCGTAAGTTTATTCGGGCGACATCACAGGGTAATTTAGTTTCGTAGACATCCCGATACCCACATTCAGAGAGAATATTGCGCACCGTGTACACCAGTTATAGCAACTCGTCAAACGTATACATAGGGGCAGTATTCAGTACTAAACCGCACCTGATATATGCGAGCGAGTATCGGGTTCAAAGTCCCAAGTAATGGCCCAGCCGTCTGGCTGCCTAGGTGGGCTAGGTGGGCGTGCCGTTTTTTGGTTACGACATACTTGACAAGCGCGAGGAAGGCGACTGCCTCACAACATCTGGCAAGGCTTGTAACCGCGAAACAATTTAGTTCGTTGTATTCGAAAGTTAAACCAAAGAACCAAGAAGGGATGTTAACGCCCAGCAGCCCTATGTGAGACTGAATCAAATTTAAATTCAACTCTTAATAATAGTAATAACTCGAGTTTTGGATGGCGTTAGAATTGTATTGGCCCTTCATCAACTGTAGCAGCACATATCTCACCCTCGCCATTAATGTCATCGTAAGTCTCTAAATTACCTACATTAGTGTCAGAACAGCTGGCTTTCCGTTTTGGGCGACTATTTCCTGGGGTTTGGTTTAATAGAGCAAGGCGATCTATGTTGGGTAGGACTTGTACATGTATCAGTCAGTTCGTTACTAAGAAAAAAAAACATGGCTGTGTCGTTCTTATCTTCGACTTGACCAAAGTCTGAACTGGGGCACTCTTCATATCATTTCTTTGGTGCATTCGTCTAATAAGGAACGCAAGACAGCTTGCCGGTATGAACATTATTATTCGTAATTGTGGATGCCTGAGTGTGTAAATGGCACAAAGGTGGAAAAATATTCTGAAGGAAGGTGAAAGGTATGTTTGTGAATTACCATTCATTGAAAGTGAGTGTTCTGAGGCTATACACCACCTGAAAGTACACAAGTCGTCTGGTCTACTTGGACCAAGTTCTGAGTTTTTGAGTCTTGGTCACACATCAAAATTGGGTTTGCTCGGCATTAAATTGGGGGGGCAATGAGAATAAGACAGCTCTCTCTCTCTCTCTCTCTCTCTCTCTCTCTCTCTCTCTCTCTCTACCTCTACCTCTCTATCTATCTTCAGACTGTCGACCCATCTCGTTGCACAGTACGATGCCTAAAAAACCTCCTATGCAAGTTTTAGTATCAAAAACGTTCCATATGTCACCCCATATACGCCAAGGTAGCCAACGAATAGCCCTACTGTTTGTACTATCACTTGCACCGGTGTCCCTGTCGCTGAGACCGGATCTGAAGAGTGTAAGCATAAAATGCAAAGACGACAGTCGAAAGAGAAAGCCCATCTCACCGTCTGGCTTGTGTGTGTTTCTGACCCATGTCCGGTAGGGTGAGAGAAGAGAGAAAGCCCATCTCACAGTCTGGCTTGTGTGTGTTTCTGACCCATGTCTAGTAGAGTGAAAGAAGAGAAAAAGCCCATCTCACCGTCTGGCTTGTGTGTGTTTCTGACCCATGTCTAGTAGAGTGAGAGAAGAGAGAAAGCGCATCTCACCGCCTGCCTTGTGTGTGTTTCTGACCCATGTCTAGTAGAGTGAGAGAAGAGAGAAAGCCCATCTCACCGTCTGGCTTGTGCGTGTTTCTGACCCATGTCCGGTAGAGATAAGAGATAAGAGAAAGCGCATCTCACCGCCTGCCTTGTGTGTGTTTCTGATCCATGTAAGAGAGAAGAGAGAAAGCCCGTCTCACCCCCTGCCTTGTGTGTGTTTCTGACCCATGTCTGGTAGAGTTTGAGAAGAGAAAAAGCCCATCTCACTGCCTGCCTTGTGCGTGCTTGTGACCCACGTCCAGTAGAGTGAGAGGCGAGAGAAAGCCCATCTCACTGCCTGCCTTATGCGTGTTTCTGACCCATGTCTGGTAGAGTTAGAGAAGAGAGAAAGCCCGTCTCGCCGTCTGGCTTGTGTGTGTTTCTGACCCATTTCGGGTAGAGGGAAAGAAGAGAGAAAGCTCATCCCACCGCCTGGCTTGTGTGTGTTTCTGACCCATGTCCATTGCAATTTGTTGCAGGTCAACCCCATGCAGCGCTATCCACTATGGCTGAAGACTCTGCTGGTAGTGCTTGGGGTGCACGCCGCCTACGTGTACATAGCCATGCTGTCCAATCACACCTCCTCGCACCGACCACTGTCCTACGTGTCCAATGACAATGGTCCCGAACCCAACTCCGCCGAGGCCGCAGTGCCACTTGTTGAGCGACGCGTCAACGCCATCGTGACGCAATATGACGCGGTTTTGAAAGCGAGGCTGGATGAGCTGATCGCCCGGAAAGCCGGAGCACGTGACCCCGATGTCATCGCCTTGGTGCAAGCCCTAATGGACCCACCCTCGGACCACATGGTGAAAACATCTCGGAAAATAGTCACCACCCCACAGTCGAAGGCGGTCTCCGAAGTCCTCCACAACAAGGTCCGTTAACTATATAATGGGTGCATTACTTCGGTATAATAATAATCTGCATTGCCATGAAGAGTACACAAATCAAAATAATGAAGAAAAGGTTAGCAAGGAGCAGAAGCTGAGGCTTATTCGCTAGAAGAAATATTCATATCTAGCGCTACGAAAGGGTGCTATAGCTGGCTCGCCCGCAGCTCGTTCCCTGTATTCTAATAGAATAACCCAAAGACTTATGTAAGTAGTTGGATAGGGCAACTTTAATGCCGAGAGTACGAAGTTTAAAATTATCAGTGGCGGAAAAAAACACATCGCCACTGATAAACATGTGGCGGAAAAACACATCACAAATGGAAAAAACTTTGGCGGAAAACATATCGCCACGCAAAAGGGTGAGGCGAAAACACATTCCTAATGACAAATGTGGTGGTAAAACATTACCACTAAGAATTAAATGTAATACGCATCTGTGGCAATCAGATGTTAGACAGGCAAATATTAATGGATACTTATTGATATATATATAGATATATCATATTATGCAGTCCACTATGGATATTTATGAAAGGCTCTATGAAAATAGGTGTTGCCTTCATACTTAGCAGGGAAGGTGAGGGGACAAGCGCCTAGTACAAATATGGAAATCACGGATCAATGGATCATTTACCATTTATTTAAACTTTATAACTTAGTTCAATAGATATTTCTGAAATTATCCAAATACATACGCTGAGGTATCAATTACAATGAGACGTGATATACGATACTTAATACCGCGTAAATACGGGTCATCATTTCAACATGTGTTGTATTTTAAAACCTAATAACTCACCTCAACACACAATTTTGAAATTATCCACAAACATATGCTGTAATGCTAATAACAATAACAATATAGCTTCATGATACAATGATTATATACGATATTTAAGCGGCTCGTGAGCAAGTCTCATCCAGTTGCATACTGTATTATTATTGCTTAAAAACCTAATGACCTATATCAGGAGACATTATATGAAATTTAGCTCAGACCCTGTTGACTCGCGTCACATGCAAAGTGGAGGCGGCGTGGAGGAGGTGGTTTATTTCGTTGGTGGTTGAGAATCACGTAAACTCCCGTGTAAACTGCCGCTACATCGTCTCGCGTTTGACGCCAATCGGTAAACAATCCGCGTTGTCAGGGGGATTTCACTTGGACGAGTCCATTCGTTCTTCTCACCATAGTGTAGGGGTGATACCAACACGTAGTCCCATAATGTAGTACTCCAATAATTTTCCGCGCAGCCATCAAGTAAATTCGGATAAATCAGAATCATTATATAAACAAATTGACAAATGTAAACAGGAACAGAAATACAACAATCTAGATAGTATATGGATTGGCCCAATCGTTGCGCTTCAATAGTTCTATCTTTCTATTAACTGATTAACAGATATGATCATACTGAGATTGCTAGTTACATATCAAAGTAACATTAGCATCTTCACCATTCAAAAGAACACGTGACATTCGGTAGAAAAAATGGCGGCTGATTGAAAATTAACGGACTAGGCTGGTTCCGTTGCGCCTAAATGCGCTAAAATGACCGGTCTGAACATTGTATTGGCATACGACGTAGCTCTATCGCAAACTCGGATATCACGCTTGGTATTATGGGTCCTGGCCCACAGAAAGGCACCCTTTGGTACTTCTTTATGGTAGAACACTGTACCATGACGTTGGTTTTCACAGAAGAATGGCTTCTTCATCGAGTGTGGCGCGCTGGACGGGGAGCGGTCCTCCAACACGATGGCACTGGAGCAGCAGGATGGCTGGCGGGGCGTCCTCATCGAGATGGACCCCTACTTCTACACCCAGCTGCGGGGCAAGAACAGAAAGTCGCCCAGCATCAACGCCTGCCTCAGCCCTTATGACTACCCAATAGAGGTAAGTACATTCCCGGCTGATCGTGACGTCACGGAGAGGCAGAGGTAAGGGCCGGCTGATCGTGACATCACGGAGAGGCAGAGGTAAGGGCCGGCTGATCGTGACGTCAAGGAGAGACAGAGGTAGCGGCCGGCTGATCGTGACGTCACGGAGAGACAGATGTAAGGGCAGGCTGATCGTGACGTCATGGAGAGACAGAGATAAGGGCTGGCTGATCGGGACGTCACGAAGAGACATTAGGTATATAAGGGGCGGCTGATCGTGACGTCATGGAGAGACATCGATAAGGGCTGGCTGGCCGTGACGTCACGAAGATACAAAGGTAAGTAAGGGGTGGTTTATTGTGATGTCATAGAGAGACAGAGGTAAGGGTCGGCTGATCATGACGTCATGGAGAGACAGAGGTAAGGGTCGGCTGATCGTGACATCACCGAGAGACAGAGGTAAGGGCCGGCTGATCCTGACGTCATGGAGAGACAGAGGTAAGGGCTGGCTGATCGTGACGTCATGGAGAGAAAGGTAAGCAAGGGGCGGCTGATCGTAACGTCCTGGAGAGACAGAGGTAAGAGCAGGCTGATCGTGACGTCATGGAGAGACAGAGGTAGGGGCTGGTTGATCATGACGTCACGGAGAGGCAGAGGTAAGGGCCGGCTGATCGTGACGTCACGGAAAGACAGAGGTAAGGGTCCGGTGACGGTCACGTGACGTCAAGGAGAGACAGCGGTAAGGGCTGGCTGATCGTGACGTCACGGAGAGACAGGGGTAAGGGTCTGCTGACGGCCACGTGACGTCACGGACAAACATTTAAGGACCGGATTGAAGCACACTGGTCACGTCGCAGTTGGTTTACATAGGTAAACTTAACTTCCACTGTATAGCATTATCAAGGAGAATTAAACTCATATTCGTTACCGTCGTAATGGCAACTGACGTCGTGTGTTAAACACATGCCAGAGCCGTTCCAAAGTGTCCTTGTATTGATTCCTGGCAGCTGTGAGAGGCCGAAAAAGGAGCTGAACGGCCCATTGTGATAAGATGTTGCCTTCGAATATTGTATAAAAACAATAAACTTTTTGTTGTGGGCATCAGATGGCTTGAACGATCCAATAACTTGCAAGACGCCACTGATGAAATGGCCACGGACACCAATGTCAATGTCGTTATAACGGTTGCCAACGAAGTAGGAACGGATGGTTCTGCAGCTGCTACTATGTTCTCGAGTGGTATATTCGATTTAGTTCAAGTTCCCATCTGATCTACATAAGTTGATATTAACCTGGCCTAAGATCAAGCGTTGCGAATACAGCGATATATCCACATGATTGTCGATTTAGGCCCGTCCTGTGCACACTAGGACTAACTTAGGAACATCTGGAGACAATCAATGAATGAGTTGGAGGAGTAGATCTCGACTTCATCATGACCTGGTGGCGACCTCTCCTTTTCATTACATTGATCCGCCCCAGTGTCGCCAGGTTTCCAGGAGTAACACCCTACTCTTTCGCAAAGAGTAGGGTGTTTCTACCTTGCTACTGCCCCACTGACGCGATATGCGGCATATTTACCTACACAGATTAAAGCTTCATACTTAAGGGGAAAGCCAAGACCAGCGATAAATAATTTTTTTATTGAAATTATGAAACCAAAGGCGTTCATCCCCAGAAGGCCATATTTTGATGAATCTGATAACTGAGTAATCATCGATTTAACGCTAACTACTGCCCCCGCCATAGAGTTAGCGTATTGCAGCTGATGATGACGTCACGGTAGCGGTCAGATATTTGCCATCTCACCCGCCCGCCGTTGCAGCCCGTCATCAAGCCTCAATTACTTGACTCGTGAGTTCAAAAGTAACTCACCTGACGTCAATCGTATTAGCTGCCAGGGCTTTAGGATATATAGTTTATGTAATCACAATTAATTGTATTGGCTGGATCGCGTAACGTGAGAACAAAAGTCTTCACGGCGCTACCATTTACCTAGGCCTACATATCACAAGTGAAACGGTGTGACTTCTGAACCGGTGACTACCCCGGGTTCGGAACCCCCCCCCCCTCCCCGCCACACCCACAACCCACTGCAGCCCAGTCATTAGTTTTCTGTTTTTCTTAAAGTAAGTTTAGATGGTTAGTTAGTCAATCGACTCTCCGAAACTCGTTACCCAGTGAGGTCATTAAACATGTTAAATAGTTCACGGCTTTACAAATCCACATACGCACGTTCCATAGTTGAATTCATCATATAACTAGAAACCGCTCCATATCTTCTGGTCTGTATTTACATGCACATGTACGCCATCACTCGCTCCCGTGACGTGGTGACCCGCGTACGGTCCTTCATCCTGATTGGTTGACAGGAGGCCGGGGGGAATTAAATTGAAAGTACGCTTATGGGCGACAATAGGGGTTTTGAGCATGAAATACTTTTCTGCTATGCTAATTCGTAACTATTAATTGTTTTCAGAAAACTTATATTTGGACTATATCATCTCATTGGCACTGCCCTTAAGGCCCGAATTGGCTTCCCCTTTAAACCCTAAAACGCAATACACATTCGTTGTTGCGATCCTTAGCGTGCGTTCTTTTTCTGTATGTTCCTTTCTTCCTCTACCGCTAGATGGAGTTCAAGGAATCTTCGGGAGGCCTCGGGAAACTGCTGGACAAGACGAAGGCAAAGGGGAAAGGAGGTACAAAAGTGCCCTGCTTCCCACTGGAGTCAATCCTTCTAGCTCTCAAGATCACTCACGTGGACTTCTTCAGTCTGGATGTCGAGGGATTCGAACTGGAGGTCCTGAAGACGATTCCCTTTGATCGTCTGGATATATCGACCCTGGCCGTGGAGTACGCACACGGCCGGAGCGGGAAGCAGTCGTACCTAGAGTTCATGGGATCTCAAGGATACGTCAGTCACGCCGACATTCACTTTCACGACGAGCGCATTGGTCTATACGTCGATGACTTCATATTCGTCAAAAAGGAGTTGATGAAATAGGCAGTGTGCCTGCGTAGTAACCGTATCTTATCATAGTCAGCAGACAACGTGGACCCGCCAGAGATTCAGTCTCCAGCTCTCGATGTTGAAGATAAACGTTGCGGTCCACATTGCACTCCAGATTTGTGGCAACTTTTTTTTTTTTTTTTTTTTTTATTCCACTATAATGCACTTATAAATCATACAAAGCAGGAATGGAAGAACAACATGCACAGTACAAACAAAACACAAACATGACATTATTCGCTTAGTGTTACATAGAGTCTGATAGTGGTCTCCATTTCTTATAAAACATATCTGTACTAAAGTTCAGCTTCCTTTCTACCGCGCTCTTTTCGAGCCTATAGTAATGCTTTATATAGTTTTTTCACAGCCTGAAAAACTGGAACTGTGTTGGACCACTTGCAGTAATATATATATTTTTTAACAATTAAAGTCAAGTGATTAATAAGTTCGCTATGTGGGGACCAAACTACTCCAAACATACTTGATATTAGTGTAAATCGGGTACATATGGTCTGGGCTGATGCGGCCTCGAGCCAACGTTCTAACAACGTTCTAACAACGATTTGTGGCAACTTTGTAAAACTTGCGAAGATTCTGTCTGAATCTGTGGGATCATCGAAATATACATTGTAAAGGCAGTGCGCGTTTAGGTTTCCTGGCACGAGGTTTCTATTACACCGCTGATATATAACGATTTATGCATATCTAGGCGCTGAGATTACGAAGCTACGCCAACGCGTATTCAGCAGGTTTATCGTGAAAATCGACTAATCCATCCATCTATATATATGTAAATTATTGTTGTGGTGTGCGCACATTAACGTATATTATGATGCGCTAGTAAGACAGTTTGATATTGTTAAAGTTCGCTAAAATCGTGTATCGTGTATCGCAATCTCATTAAACAAATTGTGTGACGTAAAAATTTCTGCCCCTGTTGCTATTAGTTAGCACAATAGACCGGTGGCCTCCATGGTGTAGTGGACAGCGCAGTAGATCGGGGGCCTCCGTGTTGTAGTGAGTAGCGCACTAGACCAGGAGCCCCCTAGTGTAGTGGACAGCGCCTTAGTCCGGCGGCCTCTCTGGCGTACTGGTCAGCGCATTAGACCGGAGCCTCCCTGGTGTATTTGTTAGCACAATAGACCGGTGAGCTCCCGGATGTATTGGAAAGCGCATTAGATAGGGGGCCTCCCTGGTGTAGTGGTCAGCGCATTAGATCAGGGGCATCCATGGTGTAGTGGTCAGCGCATTAGTTGGACCCCTTTCCTGGACGAAAGAGAGTTCATTCCACCCAAGTTAGAACCCATTCCTTGTCAGAAGAGAGTTCATTCCACCCAAGTTGGAACCCTCTGATTGTCAGAAGAGAGTTTATTTTACCCAATTGGGACCTCTTTCCTTGTCAGGAGTTCATTCCAACCAAGTTGGACCACACTTATAATCAGAAGAAAGTTCATTCCACCCAAGTCTGACCCTGCTCCTTGTCAGAAGAGAGTTCATTCAACCCAAGTTGGACCTCGCTTCTTGTCGAAAAAGATTGACTCCACCCAAGTTGGATCTCTCTCCGTGTCAGAAAACAGTTCATTTCACCCAAGTTATACCTCTCTTCTTGTCGGAAGAGAGTGCATTCCACCCAAGTTGGACCCCTCTCCTTGTCCGAAGAGAGTTCATTCCACCCAAGTTGCACCCATCACTTTGTCAGAAGAGTTCATTCCACCCAAGTTGACCCCTCTCCTTGTCAGAAGAGAGTTCATTCCACTCAAGTTTAACCCCTCTCCTTGTTGGAAGAGAGTTTATTTCCCCCAAGTTGGACCCCTCACTTTGTGAGAAGAGAGTTCATCCCACCCAAGTTGGCCCCTCTCCTTGTCAGAAGAGAGTTCTCTCCCCCCAAGTTGGACCCCTCGCCTTGTCGGAATAGAGTTCATTCCACTCAAGTTTAATCCCTCTACTTGTTGGAAGAGAGTTCATTCCACTCGAGTTGCATCCTTCTCCTTGTCAGAAGAGATTTCATTCCACCCACGTTGGAACCCTCTGATTGTCAGAAGAGAGTTCGTTTAACCCAAGTTGGACGCTTCTGCCTGTCGGAAGAGAGTTCATTCGGCCCAAGTTGACCCATCACTTTGTAAGAAGAGAGTTCAGTCCAACCAAGTTGGACCCCTCTCCTTGTCAGAAGAGAGTTCATTCCACCCAAATTGTAACTCGCTCCTTGTCGAAGGAGATTCATTCCACCCAAGATGGACCTCAAACTTTGTCAGAAGAGAGTTCTTTCCACCCAAGTTGAACCCTCTCCTTCTCAGAAGAGAGTTCATTCCCCCAAGTTGGACCCCTCTCCTTGTCAGAAGAGAGTTTATTTCCCCCAAGTTGGACCCCTCACTTTGTCAGAAGAGAGTTGATTCCACTCAAGTGGGCCCGTCTCCTTGTCAGAATAGAGTTTACTCCCCCCAAGTTAGACCCTCGCCTCGTCGGAAGAGAATTCATTCCACCCAAGTTGACCCGTCTCCTTGTCAGAAGAGATTTATTTCCCCCCACGTTGGACCCCTCTCCTTGTCGGAAGAGAGTTCATTTCACCCAAGTTGGACCCCTCGCCTTGTCGGAAAAGGGTTCATGGCACCCAAGTTGGACGCTTCGCCTTTTCGAAAGAGAGTTCGCTCCTCAAACATTGGACCCTGTCCTTGTCAGAAGAGAGTTCATTCCACCCAAGTTGGACCCCTCTGATTGTCAGAAGAGAGTTTATTTTACCCAATTGGGACCTCTTTCGTTGTCAGGAGATAGTTCATTCCAACCAAGTTGGACCACACTTATAATCAGAAGAAAGAACATTCCACCCAAGGTGGACCCCTCTCCTGGTTAGAAGAGAGTTCATTCCACACTAGTCTGACCCTTCTCCTTGTCAGAAGAGAGTTCATTCAACCCAAGTTGGACCTCGCTTCTTGTCGAAAAAGATTGACTCCACCCAAGTTGGATCTCTCTCCGTGTCAGAAGACAGTTCATTTCACCCAAGTTATACCTCTCTTCTTGTCGGAAGAGAGTTCATTCCACCCAAGTTGGACCCCTCTCCTTGTCCGAAGAGAGTTCATTCCACCCAAGTTGCACCCATCACTTTGTCAGAAGAGTTCATTCCACCCAAGTTGACCCCTCTCCTTGTCAGAAGAGAGTTCATTCCACTCAAGTTTAACCCCTCTCCTTGTTGGAAGAGAGTTTATTTCCCCCAAGTTGGACCCCTCACTTTGTGAGAAGAGAGTTCATCCCACCCAAGTTGGCCCCTCTCCTTGTCAGAAGAGAGTTCTCTCCCCCCAAGTTGGACCCCTCGCCTTGTCGGAATAGAGTTCATTCCACTCAAGTTTAATCCCTCTACTTGTTGGAAGAGAGTTCATTCCACTCGAGTTGCATCCTTCTCCTTGTCAGAAGAGATTTCATTCCACCCACGTTGGAACCCTCTGATTGTCAGAAGAGAGTTCGTTTAACCCAAGTTGGACGCTTCTGCCTGTCGGAAGAGAGTTCATTCGGCCCAAGTTGACCCATCACTTTGTAAGAAGAGAGTTCAGTCCAACCAAGTTGGACCCCTCTCCTTGTCAGAAGAGAGTTCATTCCACCCAAATTGTAACTCGCTCCTTGTCGAAGGAGATTCATTCCACCCAAGATGGACCTCAAACTTTGTCAGAAGAGAGTTCTTTCCACCCAAATTGAACCCTCTCCTTCTCAGAAGAGAGTTCATTCCCCCAAGTTGGACCCCTCTCCTTGTCAGAAGAGAGTTTATTTCCCCCAAGTTGGACCCCTCACTTTGTCAGAAGAGAGTTCATTCCACTCAAGTTTAACCCCTCTCCTTGTTGGAAGAGAGTTTATTTCCCCCAAGTTGGACCCCTCACTTTGTGAGAAGAGAGTTCATCCCACCCAAGTTGGCCCCTCTCCTTGTCAGAAGAGAGTTCTCTCCCCCCAAGTTGGACCCCTCGCCTTGTCGGAATAGAGTTCATTCCACTCAAGTTTAATCCCTCTACTTGTTGGAAGAGAGTTCATTCCAATCGAGTTGCATCCTTCTCCTTGTCAGAAGAGATTTCATTCCACCCACGTTGGAACCCTCTGATTGTCAGAAGAGAGTTCGTTTAACCCAAGTTGGACGCTTCTGCCTGTCGGAAGAGAGTTCATTCGGCCCAAGTTGACCCATCACTTTGTAAGAAGAGAGTTCAGTCCAACCAAGTTGGACCCCTCTCCTTGTCAGAAGAGAGTTCATTCCACCCAAATTGTAACTCGCTCCTTGTCGAAGGAGATTCATTCCACCCAAGATGGACCTCAAACTTTGTCAGAAGAGAGTTCTTTCCACCCAAGTTGAACCCTCTCCTTCTCAGAAGAGAGTTCATTCCCCCAAGTTGGACCCCTCTCCTTGTCAGAAGAGAGTTTATTTCCCCCAAGTTGGACCCCTCACTTTGTCAGAAGAGAGTTGATTCCACTCAAGTTGGCCCGTCTCCTTGTCAGAATAGAGTTTACTCCCCCCAAGTTAGACCCTCGCCTCGTCGGAAGAGAGTTCATTCCACCCAAGTTGACCCGTCTCCTTGTCAGAAGAGATTTATTTCCCCCCACGTTGGACCCCTCTCCTTGTCGGAAGAGAGTTCATTTCACCCAAGTTGGACCCCTCGCCTTGTCGGAAAAGGGTTCATGGCACCCAAGTTGGACGCTTCGCCTTTTCGAAAGAGAGTTCGCTCCTCAAACATTGGACCCTGTCCTTGTCAGAAGAGAGTTCATTCCACCCAAGTTGGACCCCTCTGATTGTCAGAAGAGAGTTTATTTTACCCAATTGGGACCTCTTTCGTTGTCAGGAGATAGTTCATTCCAACCAAGTTGGACCACACTTATAATCAGAAGAAAGAACATTCCACCCAAGGTGGACCCCTCTCCTGGTTAGAAGAGAGTTCATTCCACACTAGTCTGACCCTTCTCCTTGTCAGAAGAGAGTTCATTCAACCCAAGTTGGACCTCGCTTCTTGTCGAAAAAGATTGACTCCACCCAAGTTGGATCTCTCTCCGTGTCAGAAGACAGTTCATTTCACCCAAGTTATACCTCTCTTCTTGTCGGAAGAGAGTTCATTCCACCCAAGTTGGACCCCTCTCCTTGTCCGAAGAGAGTTCATTCCACCCAAGTTGCACCCATCACTTTGTCAGAAGAGTTCATTCCACCCAAGTTGACCCCTCTCCTTGTCAGAAGAGAGTTCATTCCACTCAAGTTTAACCCCTCTCCTTGTTGGAAGAGAGTTTATTTCCCCCAAGTTGGACCCCTCACTTTGTGAGAAGAGAGTTCATCCCACCCAAGTTGGCCCCTCTCCTTGTCAGAAGAGAGTTCTCTCCCCCCAAGTTGGACCCCTCGCCTTGTCGGAATAGAGTTCATTCCACTCAAGTTTAATCCCTCTACTTGTTGGAAGAGAGTTCATTCCACTCGAGTTGCATCCTTCTCCTTGTCAGAAGAGATTTCATTCCACCCACGTTGGAACCCTCTGATTGTCAGAAGAGAGTTCGTTTAACCCAAGTTGGACGCTTCTGCCTGTCGGAAGAGAGTTCATTCGGCCCAAGTTGACCCATCACTTTGTAAGAAGAGAGTTCAGTCCAACCAAGTTGGACCCCTCTCCTTGTCAGAAGAGAGTTCATTCCACCCAAATTGTAACTCGCTCCTTGTCGAAGGAGATTCATTCCACCCAAGATGGACCTCAAACTTTGTCAGAAGAGAGTTCTTTCCACCCAAATTGAACCCTCTCCTTCTCAGAAGAGAGTTCATTCCCCCAAGTTGGACCCCTCTCCTTGTCAGAAGAGAGTTTATTTCCCCCAAGTTGGACCCCTCACTTTGTCAGAAGAGAGTTCATTCCACTCAAGTTTAACCCCTCTCCTTGTTGGAAGAGAGTTTATTTCCCCCAAGTTGGACCCCTCACTTTGTGAGAAGAGAGTTCATCCCACCCAAGTTGGCCCCTCTCCTTGTCAGAAGAGAGTTCTCTCCCCCCAAGTTGGACCCCTCGCCTTGTCGGAATAGAGTTCATTCCACTCAAGTTTAATCCCTCTACTTGTTGGAAGAGAGTTCATTCCACTCGAGTTGCATCCTTCTCCTTGTCAGAAGAGATTTCATTCCACCCACGTTGGAACCCTCTGATTGTCAGAAGAGAGTTCGTTTAACCCAAGTTGGACGCTTCTGCCTGTCGGAAGAGAGTTCATTCGGCCCAAGTTGACCCATCACTTTGTAAGAAGAGAGTTCAGTCCAACCAAGTTGGACCCCTCTCCTTGTCAGAAGAGAGTTCATTCCACCCAAATTGTAACTCGCTCCTTGTCGAAGGAGATTCATTCCACCCAAGATGGACCTCAAACTTTGTCAGAAGAGAGTTCTTTCCACCCAAGTTGAACCCTCTCCTTCTCAGAAGAGAGTTCATTCCCCCAAGTTGGACCCCTCTCCTTGTCAGAAGAGAGTTTATTTCCCCCAAGTTGGACCCCTCACTTTGTCAGAAGAGAGTTGATTCCACTCAAGTGGGCCCGTCTCCTTGTCAGAATAGAGTTTACTCCCCCCAAGTTAGACCCTCGCCTCGTCGGAAGAGAGTTCATTCCACCCAAGTTGACCCGTCTCCTTGTCAGAAGAGATTTATTTCCCCCCACGTTGGACCCCTCTCCTTGTCGGAAGAGAGTTCATTTCACCCAAGTTGGACCCCTCGCCTTGTCGGAAAAGGGTTCATGGCACCCAAGTTGGACGCTTCGCCTTTTCGAAAGAGAGTTCGCTCCTCAAACATTGGACCCTGTCCTTGTCAGAAGAGAGTTCATTCCACCCAAGTTGGACCCCTCTGATTGTCAGAAGAGAGTTTATTTTACCCAATTGGGACCTCTTTCGTTGTCAGGAGATAGTTCATTCCAACCAAGTTGGACCACACTTATAATCAGAAGAAAGAACATTCCACCCAAGGTGGACCCCTCTCCTGGTTAGAAGAGAGTTCATTCCACACTAGTCTGACCCTTCTCCTTGTCAGAAGAGAGTTCATTCAACCCAAGTTGGACCTCGCTTCTTGTCGAAAAAGATTGACTCCACCCAAGTTGGATCTCTCTCCGTGTCAGAAGACAGTTCATTTCACCCAAGTTATACCTCTCTTCTTGTCGGAAGAGAGTTCATTCCACCCAAGTTGGACCCCTCTCCTTGTCCGAAGAGAGTTCATTCCACCCAAGTTGCACCCATCACTTTGTCAGAAGAGTTCATTCCACCCAAGTTGACCCCTCTCCTTGTCAGAAGAGAGTTCATTCCACTCAAGTTTAACCCCTCTCCTTGTTGGAAGAGAGTTTATTTCCCCCAAGTTGGACCCCTCACTTTGTGAGAAGAGAGTTCATCCCACCCAAGTTGGCCCCTCTCCTTGTCAGAAGAGAGTTCTCTCCCCCCAAGTTGGACCCCTCGCCTTGTCGGAATAGAGTTCATTCCACTCAAGTTTAATCCCTCTACTTGTTGGAAGAGAGTTCATTCCACTCGAGTTGCATCCTTCTCCTTGTCAGAAGAGATTTCATTCCACCCACGTTGGAACCCTCTGATTGTCAGAAGAGAGTTCGTTTAACCCAAGTTGGACGCTTCTGCCTGTCGGAAGAGAGTTCATTCGGCCCAAGTTGACCCATCACTTTGTAAGAAGAGAGTTCAGTCCAACCAAGTTGGACCCCTCTCCTTGTCAGAAGAGAGTTCATTCCACCCAAATTGTAACTCGCTCCTTGTCGAAGGAGATTCATTCCACCCAAGATGGACCTCAAACTTTGTCAGAAGAGAGTTCTTTCCACCCAAGTTGAACCCTCTCCTTCTCAGAAGAGAGTTCATTCCCCCAAGTTGGACCCCTCTCCTTGTCAGAAGAGAGTTTATTTCCCCCAAGTTGGACCCCTCACTTTGTCAGAAGAGAGTTGATTCCACTCAAGTGGGCCCCTCTCCTTGTCAGAAAAGAGTTCACTCCCCCCAAGTTAGACCCTCGCCTCGTCGGAAGAGAGTTCATTCCACCCAAGTTGGACCCCTCGCCTTGTCGGAAGAGAGTTCATTTCACCCAAGTTGGACCCCTCGCCTTGTCGGAAAAGAGTTCATGGCACCCACATTGGACGCTTCGCCTTTTCGAAAGAGAGTTCGCTCCCCAAACATTGGACCCTGTCCTTGTCAGAAGAGAGTTCATTCCACCCAAGTTGGACCCCACTGATTGTCAGAAGAGAGTTTATTTTACCCAATTGGGACCTCTTTCCTTGTCAGGAGATAGTTCATTCCAACCAAGTTGGACCACACTTATAATCAGAAGAAAGGGCATTCCACCCAAGGTGGACCCCTCTCCTGGTTAGAAGAGAGTTCATTCCACACAAGTCTGACCCTTCTACTTGTCAGAAGAGAGTTCATTCAACCCAAGTTGGACCTCGCTTCTTGTCGAAAAAGATTGACTCCACCCAAGTTGGATCTCTCTCCGTGTCAGAAGACAGTTCATTTCACCCAAGTTATACCTCTCTTCTTGTCGCAAGAGAGTTCATTCCACCCAAGTTGGACCCCTCTCCTTGTCCAAAGAGAGTTCATTCCACCCAAGTTGCACCCATCACTTTGTCAGAAGAGTTCATTCCACCCAAGTTGAAACCTCTCCTTGTCAGAAGAGAGTTCATTCCACTCAAGTTTAACCCCTCTCCTTGTTGGAAGAGAGTTTATTTCCCCCAAGTTGGACCCCTCACTTTGTGAGAAGAGAGTTCATCCCACCCAAGTTGGCCCCTCTCCTTGTCAGAAGAGAGTTCTCTCCCCCCAAGTTGGACCCCTCGCCTTGCCGGAATAGAGTTCATTCCACTCAAGTTTAATCCCTCTACTTGTTGGAAGAGAGTTCATTCCACTCGAGTTGCATCCTTCTCCTTGTCAGAAGAGATTTCATTCCACCCACGTTGGAACCCTCTGATTGTCAGAAGAGAGTTCGTTTAACCCAAGTTGGACGCTTCTGATTGTCGGAAGAGTTCATTCGGCCCAAGTTGACCCATCTCTTTGTAAGAAGAGAGTTCAGTCCAACCAAGTTGGGCCCCTCTCCTTGTCAGAAGAGATTTCATTCCACCCAAATTGTAACTTGCTCCTTGTCGAAGGAGATTCATTCCACCCAAGATGGACCTCAAACTTTGTCAGAAGAGAGTTCTTTCCACCCAAGTTGAACCCTCTCCTTCTCAGAAGAGAGTTCATTCCCCCAAGTTGGACCCCTCTCCTTGTCAGAAGAGAGTTTATTTCCCCCAAGGTGGACCCCTCACTTTGTCAGAAGAGAGTTCATCCCACCCAAGTTGGCCCCTCTCCTTGTCAGAAGAGAGTTCTCTCCCCCCAAGTTGGACCCCTCGCCTTGTCGGAATAGAGTTCATTCCACTCAAGTTTAATCCCTCTACTTGTTGGAAGAGAGTTCATTCCACTCGAGTTGCATCCTTCTCCTTGTCAGAGGAGATTTCATTCCACCCAAGTTGGAACCCTCTGATTGTCAGAAGAGAGTTCGTTTAACCCAAGTTGGACGCTTCTGCCTGTCGGAAGAGAGTTCATTCGGCCCAAGTTGACCCATCTCTTTGTAAGAAGGGAGTTCAGTCCAACCAAGTTGGACCCCTCTCCTTGTCAGAAGAGAGTTCATTCCACCCAAGTTGGACCCCTCTCCTTGTCAGAAGAGAGTTCATTCCACCCAAGTTGGACCCCTCTCCTCGTCGGGGGAGAGATCATTCCACCCAAGTTGGAACTCGCTCCTTGTGGAAGGAGATTCATTCCACCCAAGATGGACCTCAAACTTTGTCAGAAGAGAGTTCATTCCCCCAAGTTGGACCCCTCTCCTTGTCAGAAGAGAGTTTATTTCCCCCAAGTTGGACCCCTCACTTTGTCAGAAGATAGTTGATTCCACCTAAGTGGGCCCCTCTCCTTGTCAGAAAAGAGTTCACTCCCCCCAAGTTAGACCCTCGCCTCGTCGGAAGAGAGTTCATTCCACCCAAGTTGACCCGTCTCCTTGTCAGAAGAGATTTATTTCCCCCCACGTTGGACCCCTCTCCTTGTCGGAAGAGAGTTCATTTCACCCAAGTTGGACCCCTCGCCTTGTCGGAAAAGAGTTCATGGCACCCAAGTTGGACGCTTCGTCTTTTCGAAAGAGAGTTCGCTCCCCAAACATTGGACCCTGTCCTTGTCCGAAGAGAGTTCATTCCACCCAAGTTGCACCCATCACTTTGTCAGAAGAGTTCATTCCACCCAAGTTGACCCCTCTCCTTGTCCGAAGAGAGTTCATTCCACCCAAGTTGCACCCATCACTTTGTCAGAAGAGTTCATTCCACCCAAGTTGACCCGTCTCCTTGTCAGAAGAGATTTATTTCCCCCCACGTTGGACCCCTCTCCTTGTCGGAAGAGAGTTCATTTCACCCAAGTTGGACCCCTCGCCTTGTCGGAAAAGAGTTCATGGCACCCAAGTTGGACGCTTCGCCTTTTCGAAAAAGTGTTCGCTCCCCAAACATTGGATCCTGTCCTTGTCAGAAGAGAGTTCATTCCACCCAAGTTGGACCCCTCTGATTGTCAGAAGAGAGTTTATTTTACCCAATTGGGACCTCTTTCCTTGTCAGGAGATAGTTCATTCCAACCAAGTTGGACCACACTTATAATCAGAAGAAAGTTCATTCCACCCAAGGTGGACCCCTCTCCTGGTTAGAAGAGAGTTCATTCCACACAAGTCTGACCCTTCTCCTTGTCAGAAGAGAGTTCATTCAACCCAAATTATACCTCTCTTCTTGTCGGAAGAGAGTTCATTCCACCCAAGTTGGACCCCTCTCCTTGTCCGAAGAGAGTTCATTCCACCCACGTTGCACCCATCACTTTGTCAGAAGAGTTCATTCCACCCAAGTTGACCCCTCTCCTTGTCAGAAGAGAGTTCATTCCACTCAAGTTTAACCCCTCTCCTTGTTGGAAGAGACTTTATTTCCCCCAAGTTGGACCCCTCACTTTGTGAGAAGAGAGTTCATCCCACCCAAGTTGGCCCCTCTCCTTGTCAGAAGAGATTTATTTCCCCCCACGTTGGACCCCTCTCCTTGTCGGAAGAGAGTTCATTTCACCCAAGTTGGACCCCTCGCCTTGTCGGAAAAGAGTTCATGGCACCCAAGTTGGACGCTTCGCCTTTTCGAAAAAGTGTTCGCTCCCCAAACATTGGATCCTGTCCTTGTCAGAAGAGAGTTCATTCCACCCAAGTTGGACCCCTCACTTTGTCAGAAGAGAGTTCATTCCACCCAAGTTGACCCCTCTCCTTCTCAGAAGAGAGTTCATTCCTCCCAAGTTGGACCCCTCTCCTTGTCGGAAGAGAGTTCATTCCACACAAGTTGGACACCTCTCCTTGTCAGAAGAGAGTGCATTCTACCAAAGTTGGACCCCTCTCCTTGTCGGAAGAGAGTTCATTCCACACAAGTTGGACCCCTCGCCTTGTCGGAAGAGAGTTCATTCCACACAAGTTGGACCCCTCGCCTAGTCAGCAGAGAGTTCATTTCACCCAAGTTGGCCCCTTCTTGTCAGCAAAGAATTCATTCTACCCAAGTTGGACCCCTCTCAGCTTCAACATCCCGGCTGAAGGGTTATATTTTTTCCATGGACCCGCGCCACGTCGCATTTCAGTGCAGGCACGCTTACTTTAATATTTACCCCCACCCCTCCCCCACCCGTGAACTGACAGACGGATTTGTCATCGCGCAAGCCGCCATATCCTGTGCGAGTTTTTATGCGAGGGCAGATGAGGAGACATGTTCAAAGATAAGCCGCCTGGCATGACAGGTACAAAATAGCTAAGTGCAGCGGATAGGGAGCCTTTAGCCCGACCCGGACGGCATTCAGAAACCACACCTAGCTTACGCAGGACATTTTCAAACGTCATTTCTCAGCTGCTGACACTTGTACTGGGGCGTTGTACGCGCCATTTGAATGACATGAAAGTAAAGCAGTAGCAAAAGATACGGCAGCAATCGAACATAAATAGATAAAAAAACCTGGTTACGAAACCTTTACTCATTTTTACCACGCAGGAGTTGTGCCGGTAGCGGACTATGGTGCTGGAGTGTATCTCCATTGATTACAGGATCGTGAGGTATTTTATGGGTGTTCATACGTTCGCACCTATAGAGGCTAGTACTGGAGACACGGGGTGGACGATACCAAAGTACAGACAATACCTATGTCTGCTACGGCTATAGAATATCCTAGTAAAATTGCCGTAGCATCTAACCCACTGAGCCATCGAGCCCCCCCCCCTTCACCTTGGATGCGAGCCCCGCCGCACAGTGATGATGTACCCATAAAGGTACAGTCATGATGTACCCATACAGGTACAGTCATGATGTACCCATACAGGTGTGGCGTGCGAATCTCGCGTTTGGTACAAGTATCAGTTTCTCTCTTGGCATTTGCCGTAAATAATAACCACCACACCAATGCGAGTCGTATTCATAATACCGTCGCACATCATATGCCAGTTTAAGTTAAAGCTGCTCATACGCATTTTTCTCATGAGAAATCTTTTAACTCTATCAAATGGAAATCATAGTTAGGTTCCGCATTGTATGAAGATAATGCTATAACCTACAAGAAACTAAAAAGTAGATGCGAAGCCAGAAATGTCCTGTCACGCTAGTATATTACAAGTCCACTTATCTATAAATACTCACTTACACATATCTATCAATACTCATTTACACATATCTATAAATACTCATTTACACATATCTATAAAGACTCATTTACACATATCTATCAATACTCATTTACACATATCTATAAATACTCATTTACACATATCTATAAAGACTCATTTACACATATCTATAAATACTCATTTACACATATCTATAAATACTCATTTACACATATCTATAAATGCTCATTTACACATATCTATAAATACTCATTTACACATATCTTGAAAAAAACTTTACATGTCAAGATATTTGCACGCATCAGTAAACGATTTCAACATAGATCCACATAATATTAAATCAATTCTACATATTATAAAATCAAATAACTTATCATGAAATCAATTCAACATATCAATAAATAATTGGTCTATATATCTCTAAATATTTCGTGCCATATACGTGCAATTAAATATTTGCACATAGCATGTGGAAATCTTTGGACAAAACTGCAATTATGTAAAGATTTGTGCAAATATTTGTGATTACCTGAAATTAACGTCGAATTGAATTAATGACTTATTAATGGAAATATTAATAAAATATAAATATGTTGAAATCATTTAATGATAAGTGCAAATGTTTGTACATATATGCACATATTGAAAGATATGTGCGAGATATGTTTGAAATTATTTAGATAAAATGTCCAAATAAGTATGAACAGACAAAATGGCTTGCCATACACCAGCATTGACTTGCTTCTTGAAATGCTGAAGCCTGATATCCAATTTCAGCTGAACAATGAAGCTGAACAATTACCTTAGACCAACAGTACATAAAACACAAGATTCAACCTTGGATAAAGAAGCTATAAGTCCCACCATTACTATATCGCCTCATCAACGAAATATCTGTATTTCATATCCAGCACATCAACTTAACAATGATACTGCCTTTCGTATTTTCTTAAGACATTCTGTTAGAATCTACAAGACTTGCACACATGTTCATAATAATGTTAATTTTGGGGGGGGGGGGCGGGGGGGGGGTGCATGATGCCTTTCATCCTCCACGCTTGACGGCCCTGAAGTGTACATGACAAATGCTCAAAGCTATTCGAGTGGTAATTTGTCAAACGCTTCTTCTCAACTGCGTTACAAGAATCATAACGTCTTGAATTGGTGCTGACACACACGTGACAGGATCCTCCCTAGTCAGAGACTGTACCGTGCTCTGTAGGCCAGTCCATAGTCGTGCGTGCTTATGCACGATTATAGACTGAAAAAACGAGTAGATTCTGACAGAAATGTCATGTACTTAGATGTATAGTAAGTTATGTTACGTTTATATGTGCAGCCCCCCGTTGTGGTGTTATACACCTACGGCCACGTGTAACCATCATCGGACATATTAAAAATAATTGACAGAACACGTGGCATTTTGTTTATGACAAACGTTCAACCATCATCGGACATATCAAAAATAATTGACAGAACACGTGGCATTTTGTTTATGACAAACGTGTAACCCTCTTTGGACAAAAATAATTGACAAACACATAGCATTTTGTTTATGACCAAAAAAAATGAATACCATAATTTCTTCCATTATCGCTCCATAACTCCCGAGTTATAAAGCGATTCCAGTTTAAAACTACTTAAACATTCATGATATTTTCTTCTGCTCAGCGTAGATAGCCAATCATAGTCCTTCCCCAAAACGGAAACAAGTGTAACTCAGGGTTGTTCTTTTGAACGTTGGAGCGGCACAAACCTTGCCGGTTCACAGACAAGTTTCTCGCTTCGTTGCCATGATTCAGATGATCACTGTGCGCGTTAGTTGGACAGTACGGCCGTTTGGAGAGCCACTGGATGTGCACGGCCAGTGGGCGGAATTGGCTCTCTCTACCTTACATAGGGGAGGGGGGTGGGGGGGGGGGGCGGCGGACGGGGGGGGGTCGTGTTGCCAAATCACGAAGAACACATTTTTTTATTCCAGGTCACGATGAATCATATTGAGAACTCCGCGCATACAATTGAAGGGACGGACGCATAATATAAATTGGCGATTTCCCAATTCACGGTTATTTCATATTAAAATTCTCAGTTCACGATTAATGTAAATCCTAGGACTAAGTCGGCTAATATCTCATTCCCAGTTCACGAAGAATTACTTTTCTCATTCCCAGTTCACGGTGAAATGAAAAAAACGAAAATACCCCTTGCGCCACCCCCCCCTCCCCCTATATATAATGTCACCACGCGAGTCTAAACAATCAGTGCGCATGCGCCTTGCGTGCGTCTCGGGTGGACCTTGCGTCCTCTTCCGCCGATACACACCCGTGGGTCGGCCTGAGCGGCGTTTTTTGTTTCAGGCTGCGGGGTTTCGAGAGTTGCCCACTCGTCATCCCTGTCAATATACCCCCCTTACTGAAGCGAACAGGACTGTTGGCCGTTTGTGTCTTCAAATAGGATCCGCGGAGGTTCAACAATTGGAATACTAGGGCATTACAGCTTAATGGCGGTGAGAAAACGAATGTCAGAGCTTGAGGGAAAGTTTGTTGTATATATATGTATATATCGATCAATTTCATTATGTTACACATACACTAAATACTTTAGCATATTGTTGATGTGTCGATTCCCATGCACGAAGCGACACGTCAGTAACTGACAGTCATGGTAATCTATACAAAGGTTAATTATTTTAACATTTTTTATATCAACTGGAATATCTAGTCAAGAGCTGGAATTTTGAACACTTTCGATTTTAACTGGACTATATAGTGAAGAGCTGCAATGGTGATCAAGCTTCAGTCTCAGATGGGCACATCGAGATAAATTTCACGTAATTGTGGACGCTGAGGGTGGGACTACTTCATAGGGGGGGGGGGGTGATAAAAGCCCCGGCGAGCACAAAATCCGGCCCCAAAAGTACACTTGGACAAAAGCCCCTGTCTGAATGTTGAAGAAATACCTATATTTTTGTAGCATTAATGGGGACTTTGATTCTAAATATTCCTATATTTATTTGGTAAACGAATGGATGTTAGGCGGTATCGGGTCAGCATTATCTGATATTTGTGTATGTATATTTGAAAGATATTTGTAGTGTGTAATTCAGCGCTATCTGGCTTGGCTGTGGATTAAGAAAACGACTGTTCGGGAGTTTATTTAATTGCACATGTTAGGATCAAAGTCGTACTTCATACATTGTTAGCTTTCCGAGGCATGGAATCTCATGAATTGGGTGGGTGGGGGGGGGATACATTTTCCGATCCCCGCGATTGGCACCCAGTAATTCTTGGAGTTTCGCGATCAGCGGTTGGCATTTTTTAGGGATCTTTATCCGTACAATGCTATCCTCGTTCAACGCTCCCTTTCCCTATTTACCGCGATCCGTTATAGCAGTCTATGAATTTTCTCCTCGATATTCGCGATATAACCATTAAGGCCGTTTGTTTTCGTGCCCAGCTTTAACATGTCTTAATCTTGGAAATTCGATATTGCTCTCCCCAATTCTTGGGGATTCGCGATTTAGAGGGGGGTATCCCCCACCGCCAGGTTTGCCCCTCTTCCCCTCATGAATGCTGTATCTACGTCGACCAGGGATCCAGGGTATAAAAGGGAGAGTCCGGACCACCCACCTCCCTTTTTTAGGGCCAAACTCAGGGCAAAGGAATCTGGTGTTCTCAAAGTTTCGAATTCGAATTAAAATTAGCCAGATATACTACGGTCCTAGTGGATAGTGAGGGTAGTCATATAGATATGATACGACCCGGTCTTTGGGTTCCCGTTTGTGTTGGGGGTAGTCATATAGATATCACACAAAAGTCCGGACCTCGAGGCCCGGTCTTTGGGTTCCAGTGGGTGGTTGGGGTAGTCATATAGATAGGATTAGTGCTGAATGACTCATCGATTGATTACATCATTGGATGAGTGATTCAGCACTAGGATATGGCCTAAATATGGGGACCGATATAATTTAGGCATAAATAGACTCATTGTCATTGCCTACCAATTTTTGCCATGAATTCTGTCAGTGGTGTCGGTCCACTTCCACGATTAGGTCGGCCATACAACATATGAGCCCGAGCACGTTGTGGGGAGTAATAACTGGAGGCATGCAGTCAGCGCCCACTCCATGGGGGTGTGGTCTAAAAATAGTCTATAATTAGCCTGACGTCATGCGCGAAAGTCCGAGTTTTCAATGTCCATAATGAGATATCGGACAAGGACAAACTTTATACCAGCTGCTTTTGTGTGTGTGCGTCTTTTTCATGTCACATGGTGTTGACTTTATTAGTTAATTATTAGATGTCAACTCTTAGAAATGCGAACCTACTGCCACCGGACTCCATTCAGGTGTGGTATCGGCGTTCAGATATTCATAGAAAGTGAGGCGGTCACTCAGTGGTATTCATTATTTAGTGGCGTATATATTGCTGGCGGATATAACCCCCTTCCTCGTGGCTACGCCTACTTAGTATCTGAACGCTAATATGACAACTTACTTTAATGTCAAATATGTAATGTCAATTTGACTTTACATTCAATGTACTTGACATAAATTATTGTTACCCACAGCTTATTTTAATCATATTTATTTTACATTAAGCCTATCTTAATAGCATTTATTTTACTTTAAGCCTATCTTAATAACATTTATTTTACATTAAGCGTATTCTAATAACATTTATTTTATATTAAACCTAGTTCAATAGCAGTTATTTTACATTAAGCCTAGTTGAATAACATTTGTGTTACAGTATAAAAGGTATATTTTAAGAACATTTATTTTGTATTAACAACGGTTATTTTACTTGGAATTGTTTTATTCTGGCAGTTATTTAACATTGACATCTATAGGACACGAAAGGTTTGAGAAATAGTTTTTCCCTTCAACCTTTTAACGACGGTTTTTATCGATGGTTAGGACTTCTCTAATTTAACACTCAACTCACGATGCCCTTTCCCTCCTGGGCACTTACAATTCAAGCCTTTTTATTCAAGTGTTTTGAGACGGAGTGGAAAAGCTTTGCGTATATGAGTTTTCGTTGTAGTGTCATTGCATACGCACATAATAAGGCTCTGGCGTAATGGTTAGCGCGCTAGACCGTAGATCCTGGGTTAGAATCCGGGTTCGGGGGGGTACCTAATATCGGAACTGTTTCATCCATTCATCCTTGACGTGCACCAAAGCCGAGGGCTTGGAGCTCACAAAGTGGCCTAGTGGGTAACACGTTCGTCGATTGTCAATTGTGCTCTACTAGGCCAGCCAAAGTGACCTGTGCGTAGTTCGAACCTCACATGTGGCATAATATATATGTTTGTGCAAGATGTACGCTCCCATATTGTTCTTTTGCCAAGAGTATAGGTTTACTCCAGGAGACATGGCTCCTCTCTGCATTGATCCTTCCCACTGTCGCGATATAGCCTACAGAGGTTGAAACTTACTTAAAACTTAACCAAACCTAACCGAATGCAATTCAACAGGTCATGGGTTCGAACCCTGTCACCTGCATCTTGAGCAAATGCCCCCCAACTTCATTTCATTATCCCGGGAATATTTTGATTTGATTTAAATTTTTATTTTATATTGATAATATATTCATATCTATATATGCAATTCAACAACTCATAACACATGTAACATATAAGCCGTTATTATATCAAAATACAACTTCAGATTGACATCATCGAAAGTATTGATATATATATATATATATCTTTGCACACACTTATGACATTACAAGACAGACAGACATTGGCAATCACAACAATAGCAAGACAATACCGACACTTGACAACACAATTTGTTGATCGAAACCTACCTATGCCGGGAGTTGGAGGATAAAATTATGCAAGTTTGGTTGATCTCCTGCCCGTTTTTTCCAGGAGTATGAAGCGTTTTGCCTCAAGTGTTATATAGCTGATTGTTTCATTTTCTAGATTATCACAATTGTAGTTGTGTTAGAAGTTCCTCTAGTCTAAGAGAATCTATTAGCTTTCACGAATCTGGTTACTTCGTTATTGTGCGGCCTTCCTCTTTCCTAAACAGTGTCTGGTGTATTTTGCTAATTGACGTCAATAATGGTTAAACTAATTATGTAAATTAGTTGTTGATCTCTAGTGAAACTACTGAAGGTAGGGCATCAACTATGTACATTGTACAACCAGTCATGCCGAAATTCGTTATAGCAGTTACATTTAAATACAAATTGAAGCTCAGTTTCCATCACGTTATCTTCACGTTATGAAATAAACATATAGGCCTACGTTCCTCTCACAAATGTGTTGTCAAATGGTTCCGTTTCCACTCTCAATAGTAACACGCCCATCCTTAATTGCGCTACGACAGACCGCTCGCCTTGAGTTAGATTTCTTGTAACGTAGTCTTCAACGTTGCAATCAAATTAAAATTGTTATAAAATTTTACCTTTGAATTTTTCGCTATAGTTTGTCTCCATTCTCTTTCTTGCATTTGGGATATTCGTAAGTTTATTCGGGCGACATCACAGGGTAATTTAGTTTCGTAGACATCCCGATACCCACATTCAGAGAGAATATTGCGCACCGTGTACACTAGTTATAGCAAGAAAAACTCGTCAAACGTATACATAGGGGCAGTATTCAGTACTAAACCGCACCTGATATATGCGAGCGAGTATCGGGTTCAAAGTCCCAAGTAATGGCCCAGCCGTCTGGCTGCCTAGGTGGGCTAGGTGGGCGTGCCGTTTTTTGGCCACGACATACTCGATAAGCGCGAAGAAGGCGACTGCCTCACAACATCTGGGAAGGCTTGTAATCGCGAAACAATTTAGTTCGTTGTATTCGAAAGTTAAACCAAAGAACCAAGAAGTGATGTTAACGCCCAGCAGCCCTATGTGAGACAGAATCAAACTTAAATTCAACTCTTAATAATAGTAATAACTCGAGTTTTGGATGGCGTTAGAATTGTATTGGCCCTTCGTCAACTGTAGCAGCACATATTTCACCCTCGCCATTAATGTCATCGTCCGTCTCTAAATTACCTACATTAGTGTCAGAACAGCTGGCTATCCGTTTTGGGCGACTATTTCCTGGGGTTTGGTTTCATGGAGCAAGGCGATCTATGTTGGGTAAGACTTGTACATGTATCAGTCGGTTCGTTACTAAGAAAAAAAACATGGCTGTGTCGTTCTTATCTTCGACTTGACCAAAGTCTGAACTGGGGCACTCTTCATATCATTTCTTTGGTGCATTCGTCTAAATAAGGAACGCAAGACAGCTTGCCGGTATGAACATTATTATTCGTAATTGTGTATGCCTGAGTGTGTAAATGGCACAAAGGTGGAAAAATATTCTGAAGGAAAGTGAAAGGTATGTTTGTGAATTACCATTCCTTGAAAGTGAGTGTTCTGAGGCTGTACATCACCTGAAAGTACACAAGTCGCCTGGCCTACATGGACCAAGTTCAGAGTTTTTGAGACTTGGTCACACATCAAAACTGGGTTTGCTCGGCATTAAATTGGGGGGGCAATGAGAATAAGACTCTCTATCTCTCTCTCTCTCTCTCTCTCTCTCTCTCTACCTCTACCTCTCTATCTATCTTCAGAATGTCGACCCATCTTGTTGTACAGTACGATGCCTGAAAAACCTCCTATGCAAGTAAAAAAGTTTTAGTATCAAAAACGTTCGATATGTCACCCCATATACGTCAAGGTAGCCAACGAATAGCCCTACTGTTTGTACTATCACTTGCACCGGTGTCCCTGTCGCTGAGACCGGATCTGAAGAGTGTAAGCATAAAATGCAATGACGAAAGTCGAAGGAGAAACCCATCTCACCGTCCGGCTTGTGTGTGTTTCTGACCCATGTCTAGTAGAGTGAGAGAAGAGAAAAAGCCCATCTCAACGCCTGGCTTCTTGTGTGTGTTTCTGACCCATGTCCGGTAGGGTGAGAGAAGAGAGAAAGCCCATCTCACAGTCTGGCTTGTGTGTGATTCTGACCCATGTCCGGTAGGGTGAGAGAAGAGAGAAAGCGCATCTCACCGCCTGCCTTGTGTGTGTTTCTGATCCATGTAAGAGATAAGAGAGAAAGCCCGTCTCACCGGCTGCCTTGTGTGTGTTTCTGACCCACGTCCAGTAGAGTGAGAGAAGAGATAAGCCCATCTCAACGTCTGGCTTGTGTGTGTGTCTGACCTATGTCTGGTAGAGTTCGAGAAGGGAGAAAGTCCATCTCACCACCTGCCTTGTGAGTGTTTCTGACCCATGTCAGAGATAAGAGAGAAAGCCCGTCTCACCCCCTGCCTTGTGTGTGTTTCTGACCCATTTCCGTTAGAGTGAGAGAAGACAGAAAGCCCATCTCACTGCCTGCCCTGTGCGTGTTCCTGACCCATATCTGGTAGAGTTTGAGAAGGGAGAAAGCCCGTCTCACCGCCTGCCCTGTGCCTGTTTCTGACCCATGTCCGGTAGAGTTAGAGAAGAGAAAACGCCCATCTCACTGCCTGCCTTGCGCGTGCTTGTGACCCACGTCCAGTAGAGTGAGAGGAGAGAGAAAGCCCATCTCACTGCCTGCCTTATGCGTGTTATTGACCCATGTCTGGTAGAGTTAGAGAAGAGAGAAAGCCCATCTCACCGTTTGGCGTGTGTGTGTTTCTGACCCATGTCCGGTAGAGTTAGAGAAGAGAAAACGCCCATCTCACTGCCTGCCTTGCGCGTGCTTGTGACCCACGTCTAGTAGAGTGAGAGGAGAGAGAAAGCCCATCTCACTGCCTGCCCTGTGCCTGTTTCTGACCCATGTCCGGTAGGGTGAGAGAAGAGAGAAAGCCCATCTCACCGTCTGGCTTGTGTGTGTTTCTGACCCATGTCCGGTAGAGTTAGAGAAGAGAAAACGCCCATCTCACTGCCTGCCTTGCGCGTGCTTGTGACCCACGTTCAGTAGAGTGAGAGGAGAGAGAAAGCCCATCTCACCGCCTGCCCTGTGCCTGTTTCTGACCCATGTCCGGTAGAGTTAGAGAAGAGAAAACGCCCATCTCACTGCCTGCCTTGCGCGTGCTTGTGACCCACGTCCAGTAGAGTGAGAGGAGAGAGAAAGCCCATCTCACTGCCTGCCTTATGCGTGTTTCTGACCCATGTCTGGTAGAGTTAGAGAAGAGAGAAAGCCCATCTCACCGTTTGGCTTGTGTGTGTTTCTGACCCATGTCCGGTAGGGTGAGAGAAGAGAGAAAGCCCATCTCACCGTCTGGCTTGTGTGTGTTTCTGACCCATGTCCGGTAGGGTGAGAGAAGAGAGAAAGCTCATCTCACAGTCTGGTTTGTGTGTGTTTCTGATCAAGTCCGGTAGGGTGAGAGAAGAGAAAAGCCCATCTCACCGCCTGGCTTGTGTGTGTTTCTGACCCATGTCCATTGCCATTTGTTGCAGGTCAACCCCATGCAGCGCTATCCACTATGGCTGAAGACTCTGCTGGTAGTGCTTGGGGTGCACACCGCCTACGTGTTCATAGCCATGCTGTCCAATCACACCCCCTCGCACCGACCACTGTCCTACATGTCCAATCACAATGGTCCCGAACCCAACTCCGCCGATACCGCAGTGCCACTTGCCGAGAGACGCGTCAACGCCATCGTGACGCAATATGACATGGTTTTGAAAGCGCGGCTGGATGAGCTGATCGCCAGGAAAGCCGGAGCACGTGACCCCGATGTCATCGCCTTGGTGCAAGCCCTAATGGACCCGCCCTCGGACCACATGGTGAAAACATCTCGGAAAATAGTCACCACCCCACAGTCGAAGGCGGTCTCAGAAGTCCTCCACAACAAGGTCAGTTAACTGTATATTGGGTGCATTACTTCGGTATAATAATAAGCTGCATTGCCATGAAGAGTACACAAATCAAAATAATGAAATAAAGTATTTATGTCTAGCGCTACGAACGGGTGATATAGCTGGCTCGCCCGCAGCTCGTTCCCTGTATTCTAATAGAATAACACAACGACTTATGTAGGCAGTTTGATAGGGCAACTTTAAAACACATCGCCACTGATAAACATGTGGCGGAAAAACACGCCACAAATGAAACAAACTTTGGCGGAAAACATATCGCCACGCAAAAGGGTGAGGCGAAAACACATTCCTAATGACAAATGTGGTGGTAAAACATTACCACTAAGAATTAAATGTAATACGCATCTGTGGCAATCAGATGTTAGACAGGCAAATATTAATGGATACTTATTGATATATATAAAGATATACCATATTATGCAGTCCACTATGGATATTTATGAAAGGCTATATGAAAATAGGTGTTGCCTTCATACCTAGCAGGGAAGGTGAGGGGACAAGCGCCTAGTACAAATATGGAAATCACGGATCAACGGATCATTTACCATTTATTTAAACTTTATAACTTAGTTCAATAGATATTTCTGAAATTATGCAAATACATACGCTGAGGTATCAATTACAATGAGACGAGATATACGATACTTAATACCTCGTAAATACGGGTCATGACATTTCAACATGTGTTGTACTTTAAAACCTAATAACTCACCTCAACACACAATTTTGAAATTATCCACACACATATGCTGTAATACTAATAACAATAACAATATGGCTTCATGATACAATGATTATATACGATATTTAAACGGCTCGTGAGCAAGTCTCATCCAGTTGCATACTGTATTATTATTGCTTAAAAACCTAATGACCTATATCAGGAGACATTATATGAAATTTAGCTCAGACCCTTTTGACTCACGTCCCATGCAAAGTGGAGGCGGCGTGGAGGAGGTGGTTTATTTAGTTGGTGGTTGAGAATCAAGTAAACCCCCGTGTAAACTGCCGCTACATCGTCTCGCGTTTGACGACAATCGGTAAACAATCCGCGTTGTCAGGGGGGTTTCACTTGGACGAGTCCATTCGTTCTTCTCACCATAGTGTAGGGGTGATACCAACACGTAGTCCCATAATGTAGTACTCCAATAATTCTCCGCGCAGCCATCAAGTAAATTCGGATAAATCAGAATCATTATATAAACAAATTGACAAATGTAAACAGGAACAGAAATACAACAATCTAGATAGTATATGGATTGGCCCAATCGTTGCGCTTCAATAGTTCTATCTTTCTATTAAGTGAATAACAGATATGATTATACTGAGATTTCTAGTTACATATCAAAGTAACATTAGCATTGGTTACATCACTGAATCACTGGTAACTCGGGTATATCCGCAAGGTAAGCCGAATACGCACATTACGCCTCGGTATGCCGCCCGACACTTCTTCTCCTGGGTCCGGTTCGGCGCCTTCTTTCGGCATGCCGATCTTCACCATTCAAAAGAACACGTGACATTCCGTAGAAAAAATGGCGGCTGATTGAAAATTAACGGACTAGGCTGGTTCCGTTGCGCCTAAATGCGCTAAAATGACCGGTCTGAGCAATGTATTGGCATACGACGTAGCTCTATCGCAATCTCGGAAGTCACGCTGGGTATTTTGGGTCCTGGCCCACAGAAAGGCACCCTTTGGTACTTCTTTATGGTAGAACACTGTACCATGACGTTGGTTTTCACAGAAGAATGGCTTCTTCATCGAGTGTGGCGCGCTGGACGGGGAGCGGTCCTCCAACACGATGGCACTGGAGCAGCAGGATGGCTGGCGGGGCGTCCTCATCGAGATGGACCCCTACTTCTACACCCAGCTGCGGGGCAAGAACAGAAAGTCGCCCAGCATCAACGCCTGCCTCAGCCCTTATGACTACCCAATAGAGGTAAGTAAATTCCCGGCTGATCGTGACGTCACGGAGAGACAGAGGTAGGGGCCGGCTGATCGTGACGTCACGGAGAGACAGATGTAAGGGCAGGCTGATCGTGACGTCATGGAGGGGCAGAGATGAGGGCTGGCTTATCGTGACGTCACGGAGAGACAATAGGTATGTAATGGGCGGCTGATCGTGACGTCACGGAGAGACAGGGGTAAGGGCCGGCTGATCGTGACGTCACGGAGAGACAGAGGTAGCGGCCGGTTGATCGTGACGTCACGGAGAGACAGATGTAAGGGCAGGCTGATCGTGACGTCATGGAGAGACAGAGATAAGGGCTGGCTGATCGGGACGTCACGGTGAGACATTAGGTATATAAGGGGCGGCTGATCGTGACGTCATGGAGAGACAGAGGTAAGGGCTGGCTGATCGTGACGTAACGAAGATACAAAGGTAAGTAAGGGGTGGTTTATTGCGATGTCATAGAGAGACAGAGGTAAGGGTCGGCTGATCATGACGTCATGGAGAGACAGAAGTAAGGGTCGGCTGATCATGACATCACAGAGAGACAGAGGTTAGGGCCGGCTGATCCTGACGTCATGGAGAGGCAGAGGTAAGGGTCGGCTGAACGTGACGTCACGGAGAGACAGCGGTAAGGGCGGGCTTTTTGTGACGTCACGGAGAGATAGAGGGAAGGGCCACCTCATCGTGACGTCCGGGAGAGACAGAGGTAAGGGCTGGTTGATCATGACGTCACGGAGGGACAAAGGTAAGGGCTGGCTTGTCGTGACGTCACGAAGAGATAGAGGTAAGGGCCGGCTCATCGTGACGTCCTGGAGAGACAGAGCTAAGGGCAGGCTTATCATGACGTCACGGAGAGTCAGAGGTAAGGGTCCGCTGACGGTCACGTGACGTCAAGGAGATACAGAGCTAAGGGCTGGCTGATCGTGACGTCACGGAGAGACCGGGCTAAGGGTCTGCTGACGGCCACGTGACGTCACGGACAAATATTTAAGGACCGGATTGAAGCGCACTGGTCACGTCGCAGTGGGTTTACATAGGTAAACTGAACTTCCACTGTATAACATTAGCAAGGAGAATTAAACATAATTTTCGTTACCGTCGTAATGGCAACTGATGTCGTGTTGTAAACGCATGCCAGAGTCGTTCCAAAGTGTCCTTGTATTGATTCCTGGCAGCTGTGAGAGACCGAAAAAGGATCTGAACGGCCCATTGTGATAAGATGTTGCCTTCGAATATTGTATAAAAACAATAAACTTTTTGTTGTGGGCATCAGATGGCTTGGACGATCCAATAACTTGCAAGACGCCACTGATGAAATGGCCACGGACACCAATGTCAATGTCGTTATAACGGTTGCCAACGAAATAGGAACGGATGGTTCTGCAGCTGCTACTATGTTCTCGAGTTGGTATATCCGATTTAGTCCAAGTTCCCATCTGATCTACATAAGTTGATATTAACCCTGGCCTAAGATCAAGCGTTGAGAATACAGCGATATATCCACATGATCGTCGATTTAGGCCCGTTCTGTGCACACTAGGACTAACTTAGGAACATCTGGAGACAATCAATGAATGAGTTGGAGTAGTAGATCTCGACTTCACCATGACTTGGTGGCGACCTCTCCTTTTCATTACATTGATCCGCCCCAGTGTCGCCAGGTTTCCAGGAGTAACACCCTACTCTTTCGCAAAGAGTGCGGTGTTTCTACCTTGCTACTGCCTCACTGACGCGATATGCGGCATATTTACCTACACAGATTAAAGCTTCATACTCAAGGGGAAAGCCAAGACCAGCGATGAATAATTGTTTTATTGAAATTATGAAATCAAAGGCGTTGATCCCCAGAAGGCCATATTTTGATGAATCTGATAACTGAGTAATCTTCGATTGAACGCTAACTACTGCCCCCGTCATAGAGGTAGCGTATTGCAGCTGATGATGACGACACGGTAGCGGTCAGATATTTGCCATCTCGCCCGCCCGCCGTTGCAGCCCGTCATCAAGCCTCAATTACTTGACTCGTGAGTTCAAAAGCAACTCACCGGATGTCAATCGTATTAGCTGCCAGGGTTTTAGGATATATAGTTTATGTAATCACAATTAATTGCATGGGCTGGATCGCGTAACGTGAGAACAAAAGTCTTCACGGCGCTACCATTTACTTAGGCCCACATATCACAAGTGAAACGGTATGACTTCTGAACCGGTGACTACCCCGGTTCGCCCCCCCCCCTCCTCCCCGCCACACCCACACCCACACAACATCCTCAGCCCACTGCAGCCCAGTCATTAGATTTCTGTTCCTAAAGTAAGTTTAGATGGTTAGTTACTCAGTCGACTCTCCGAAACTCGTTACCCAGTGAGGTCATTAAACATGTTAAATAGTTCACGGCTTTACAAATCCACATACGCACGTTCCATAGTTGAATTCATCATATAACTAGAAACCGCTCCATATCTTCTGGCCTGTATTTATATGCACATGTACGCCATCACTCGCTCCCGTGACGTGGTGACCCGCGTACGGTCCTTCATCCTGATTGGTTGACAGGAGGCCAGGGGGGATTAAATTGAAAGTACGCTTATGGGCGACAATAGTGGTATTTGAGCATGAAATACTTTTTTGCTATGCCAATTCGTAACTATAAATTGTTTTCCTTCAGAAAACTTATATTTGGACTATATCATCTCATTGGCACTGCCCTTAAGGCCCGAATTGGCTTCCCCTTTAAACCCCAAAACGCAATACACATTCGTTGTCGCGATCCTTAGCGTGCGTCCTTTTTCTGTATGTTCCTTTCTTCCTCTACCGCTAGATGGAGTTCAAGGAATCTTCGGGACAGCTCGGGAAACTGCTGGACAAGACGAAGGCACGGGGGAAAGGAGGTACAAAAGCGCCCTGCTTTCCACTGGAGTCAATTCTTCTGGCTCTCAAGGTCACTCACGTGGACTTCTTCAGTCTGGATGTCGAGGGATTCGAACTGGAGGTCCTGAAGACGATTCCCTTTGATCGTCTGGATATATCGACCCTGGCCGTGGAGTACGCACACGGCCGGAGCGGGAAGCAGTCGTACCTAGACTTCATGGGATCTCAAGGATACGTCAGTCACGCTGACATTCACTTTCGCGACGAGCGCATTGGTCTGTACGTCGATGACTTCATATTCGTCAAAAAGGAGTTGATGAAATAAGCAGCGTGCGTGCGTAGTACCCGTATCTTATCATAATCAGCAGACAATATGGACCCGCCAGAGATTCACTCTCCAGCTCTCGATGTTGAAGATAAACGCTGTGGTCCACATTGCACTCCAGATGTGTGGCAACTTTGTAAAACTTGCGAAGATTCTGTCTGAATCTGTGGGATCATTGAAATATACATTGTAAAGGCAGTGCGCGTTTAGGTTTCCTGGCACCATGGTTTCTATTACACCGCTGATATATAACGATTTATGCATATCTAGGCGCTGAGATTACGAAGCTACGCCAACGCGTATTCAGCAGGTTTATCGAGAAAATCGACTAATCCATCCATATATATATATGTAAATAATTTTTGTTGTGTGCGCACATTAACGTATATTATGATGCGCTAGTAAGACAGTTTGATATTGTTAAAGTTCGCTAAAAACGTGTATCGTGTATCGCAATCTCATTAAACAAATTGTGTGACGTAAAAATTTCTGCCCCTGTTGCTATTAGTTAGCACAATAGACCGGTGGCCTCCATGGTGTAGTGGACAGCGCAGTAGATCGGGGGCCTCCGTGTTGTAGTGAGTAGCGCACTAGACCAGGGGTCCCCTAGTGTAGTGGACAGCGCCTTAGTCCGGCGGCCTCTCTGGCGTACTGGTCAGCGCATTAGACCGGAGCCTCCCTGGTGTATTTGTTAGCACAATAGACCGGTGAGCTCCCGGATGTATTGGATAGCGCATTAGATAAGGGGCCTCCCTGGTGTAGTGGTCAGCGCATTAGATCAGGGGCATCCATGGTGTAGTGGTCAGCGCATTAGTTGGACCCCTTTCCTGGACGAAAGAGAGTTCATTCCACCCAAGTTAGAACCCATTCCTTGTCAGAAGAGAGTTCATTCCACCCAAGTTGGACCCCTCTGATTGTCAGAAGAGAGTTTATTTTACCAAATTGGGACCTCTTTCCTTGTCAGGAGATAGTTCATTCCAACCAAGTTGGACCACACTTATAATCAGAAGAAAGTTCATTCCACCCAAGGTGGACCCCTCTCCTGGTTAGAAGAAAGTTCATTCCACACAAGTCTGACCCTTCTCCTTGTCAGAAGAGAGTTCATTCAACCCAAGTTGGATCTCGCGTCTTGTCGAAAAAGATTGACTCCACCCAAGTTGGATCTCTCTCCGTGTCAGAAGTTCATTTCACCCAAGTTATACCTCTCTTCTTGTCGGAAGAGAGTTCATTCCACCCAAGTTGGACCCCTCTCCTTGTCCGAAGAGAGTTCATTCCACCCAAGTTGCACCCATCACTTTGTCAGAAGAGTTCATTCCACCCAAGTTGACCCCTCTCCTTGTCAGAAGAGAGTTCATTCCACTCAAGTTTAACCCCTCTCCTTGTCGGAAGAGAGTTTATTTCCCCCAAGTTGGACCCCTCACTTTGTGAGAAGAGAGTTCATCCCACCCAAGTTGGCCCCTCTCCTTGTCAGAAGAGAGTTCTCTCCCCCCAAGTTAGACCCCTCGCCTTGTCGGAATAGAGTTCATTCCACTCAAGTTTAATCCCTCTACTTGTTGGAAGAGAGTTCATTCCACTCGAGTTGCATCCTTCTCCTTGTCAGAAGAGATTTCATTCCACCCACGTTGGAACCCTCTGATTGTCAGAAGAGAGTTCGTTTAACCCAAGTTGGACGCTTCTGCCTGTCGGAAGAGAGTTCATTCGGCCCAAGTTGACCCATCACTTTGTAAGAAGAGAGTTCAGTCCAACCAAGTTGGACCCGTCTCCTTGTCAGAAGAGATTTATTTCCCCCCACGTTGGACCCCTCTCCTTGTCGGAAGAGAGTTCATTTCACCCAAGTTGGACCCCTCGCCTTGTCGGAAAAGAGTTCATGGCACCCAAGTTGGACGCTTCGCCTTTTCGAAAGAGATTTCGCTCCCCAAACATTGGACCCTGTCCTTGTCAGAAGAGAGTTCATTCCACCCAAGTTGGACCCCTCTGATTGTCAGAAGAGAGTTTATTTTACCAAATTGGGACCTCTTTCCTTGTCAGGAGATAGTTCATTCCAACCAAGTTGGACCACACTTATAATCAGAAGAAAGTTCATTCCACCCAAGGTGGACCCCTATCCTGGTTAGAAGAGAGTTCATTCCACCCAAGTCTGACCCTTCTACTTGTCAGAAGAGAGTTCATTCAACCCAAGTTGGACCTCGCTTCTTGTCGAAAAAGATTGACTCCACCCAAGTTGGATCTCTCTCCGTGTCAGAAGACAGTTCATTTCACCCAAGTTATACCTCTCTTCTTGTCGGAAGAGAGTTCATTCCACCCAAGTTGGACCCCTCTCCTTGTCCGAAGAGAGTTCATTCCACCCAAGTTGCACCCATCACTTTGTCAGAAGAGTTCATTCCACCCAAGTTGACCCCTCTCCTTGTCAGAAGAGAGTTCATTCCACTCAAGTTTAACCCCTCTCCTTGTTGGAAGAGAGTTTATTTCCCCCAAGTTGGACCCCTCACTTTGTGAGAAGAGAGTTCATCCCACCCAAGTTGGCCCCTCTCCTTGTCAGAAGAGAGTTCTCTCCCCCCAAGTTGGACCCCTCGCCTTGTCGGAATAGAGTTCATTCCACTCAAGTTTAATCCCTCTACTTGTTGGAAGAGAGTTCATTCCACTCGAGTTGCATCCTTCTCCTTGTCAGAAGAGATTTCATTCCACCCACGTTGGAACCCTCTGATTGTCAGAAGATAGTTCGTTTAACCCAAGTTGGACGCTTCTGATTGTCGGAAGAGAGTTCATTCGGCCCAAGTTGACCCATCTCTTTGTAAGAAGAGAGTTCAGTCCAACCAAGTTGGACCCCTCTCCTTATCAGAAGAGAGTTCATTCCGCCCAAATTGTAACTCGCTCCTTGTCGAAGGAGATTCATTCCACCCAAGATGGACCTCAAGCTTTGTCAGAAGAGAGTTCTTTCCACCCAAGTTGAACCCTCTCCTTCTCAGAAGAGAGTTCATTCCCCCAAGTTGGACCCCTCTCCTTGTCAGAAGAGAGTTTATTTCCCCCAAGTTGGACCCCTCACTTTGTCAGAAGAGAGTTGATTCCACTCAAGTGGGCCCCTCTCCTTGTCAGAAAAGAGTTCACTCCCCCCAAGTTAGACCCTCGCCTCGTCGGAAGAGAGTTCATTCCACCCAAGTTGACCCGTCTCCTTGTCAGAAGAGATTTTTTTGCCCCCACGTTGGACCCCTCTCCTTGTCGGAAGAGAGTTCATTTCACCCAAGTTGGACCCCTCGCCTTGTCGGAAAAGAGTTCATGGCACCCAAGTTGAACGCTTCGCCTTTTCGAAAGAGAGTTCGCTCCCCAAACATTGGACCCTGTCCTTGTCAGAAGAGAGTTCATTCCACCCAAGTTGGACCCCTCTGATTGTCAGAAGAGAGTTTATTTTACCAAATTGGGACCTCTTTTCTTGTCAGGAGATAGTTCATTCCAACCAAGTTGGACCGCACTTATAATCAGAAGAAAGTTCATTCCACCCAAGGTGGACCCCTCTCCTGGTTAGAAGAGAGTTCATTCCACACAAGTCTGACCCTTCTACTTGTCAGAAGAGAGTTCATTCAACCCAAGTTGGACCTCGCTTCTTGTCGAAAAAGATTGACTCCACCCGAGTTGGATCTCTCTCCGTGTCAGAAGACAGTTCATTTCACCCAAGTTATACCTCTCTTCTTGTCGGAAGAGAGTTCATTCCACCCAAGTTGGACCCCTCTCCTTGTCCGAAGAGAGTTCATTCCACCCAAGCTGCACCCATCACTTTGTCAGAAGAGTTCATTCCACCCAAGTTGACCCCTCTCCTTGTCAGAAGAGAGTTCATTCCACTCAAGTTTAACCCCTCTCCTTGTTGGAAGAGAGTTTATTTCCCCCAAGTTGGACCCCTCACTTTGTGAGAAGAGAATTCATCCTACCCAAGTTGGCCCCTCTCCTTGTCAGAAGAGAGTTCTCTCCCCCCAAGTTGGACCCCTCGCCTTGTCGGAATAGAGTTCATTCCACTCAAGTTTAATCCCTCTACTTGTTGGAAGAGAGTTCATTCCACTCGAGTTGCATCCTTCTCCTTGTCAGAAGAGATTTCATTCCACCCAAGTTGGAACCCTCTGATTGTCAGAAGAGAGTTCGTTTAACCCAAGTTGGACGCTTCTGCCTGTCGGAAGAGAGTTCATTCGGCCCAAGTTGACCCATCTTTTTGTAAGAAGAGAGTTCAGTCCAACCAAGTTGGACTCCTCTCCTTGTCAGAAGAGAGTTCATTCCACCCAAGTTGGACCCCTCTCCTCGTCGGGGGAGAGATCATTCCACCAAAGTTGGAACTCGCTCCTTGTCGAAGGAGATTCATTCCACCCAAGATGGACCTCAAACTTTGTCAGAAGAGAGTTCTTTCCACCCAAGTTGAACCCTCTCCTTCTCAGAAGAGAGTTCATTCCCCCAAGTTGGACCCCTCTCCTTGTAAGAAGAGAGTTTACTTCCCCCAAGTTGGACCCCTCACTTTGTCAGAAGAGAGTTGATTCCACCTAAGTGGGCCCCTCTCCTTGTCAGAAAAGAGTTCACCCCCCCAAGTTAGACCCTCGCCTCGTCGGAAGAGAGTTCATTCCACCCAAGTTGACCCGTCTCCTTGTCAGAAGAGATTTATTTCCCCCCACGTTGGACCCCTCTCCTTGTCGGAAGAGAGTTCATTTCACCCAAGTTGGACCCCTCGCCTTGTCGGAAAAGAGTTCATGGCACCCACGTTGGACGCTTCGCCTTTTTGAAAGAGAGTTCGCTCCCCAAACATTGGACCCTGTCCTTGTCAGAAGAGAGTTCATTCCACCCAAGTTGGACCCCTCTGATTGTCAGAAGAGAGTTTATTTTACCTAATTGGGACCTCTTTCCTTGTCAGGAGATAGTTCATTCCAACCAAGTTGGACCACACTTATAATCAGAAGAAAGTTCATTCCACCCAAGGTGGACCCCTCTCCTGGTTAGAAGAGAGTTCATTCCACACAAGTCTGACCCTTCTCCTTGTCAGAAGAGAGTTCATTCAACCCAAATTATACCTCTCTTCTTGTCGGAAGAGAGTTCATTCCACCCAAGTTGGACCCCTCTCCTTGTCCGAAGAGAGTTCATTCCACCCAAGTTGCAGCCATCACTTTGTCAGAAGAGTTCATTCCACCCAAGTTGACCCCTCTCCTTGTCAGAAGAGAGTTCATTCCACTCAAGTTTAACCCCTCTCCTTGTTGGAAGAGACTTTATTTCCCCCAAGTTGGACCCCTCACTTTGTGAGAAGAGAGTTCATCCCACCCAAGTTGGCCCCTCTCCTTGTCAGAAGAGAGTTCTCTCCCCCCAAGTTGGACCCCTCGCCTTGTCGGAATAGAGTTCATTCCACTCAAGTTTAATCCCTCTACTTGTTGGAAGAGAGTTCATTCCACTCGAGTTGCATCCTTCTCCTTGTCAGAGGAGATTTCATTCCACCCAAGTTGGAACCCTCTGATTGTCAGAAGAGAGTTCGTTTAACCCAAGTTGGACGCTTCTGCCTGTCGGAAGAGAGTTCATTCGGCCCAAGTTGACCCATCTCTTTGTAAGAAGGGAATTCAGTCCAACCAAGTTGGACCCCTCTCCTTGTCAGAAGAGAGTTCATTCCACCCAAGTTGGACCCCTCTCCTCGTCGGGGGAGAGATTCATTCCACCCAAGATGGACCTCAAACTTTGTCAGAAGAGAGTTCATTCCCCCAAGTTGGACCCCTCTCCTTGTCAGAAGAGAGTTTATTTCCCCCAAGTTGGACCCCTCACTTTGTCAGAAGAGAGTTGATTCCACCCAAGTGGGCCCCTCTCCTTGTCAGAAAAGAGTTCACTCCCCCCAAGTTAGACCCTCGCCTCGTCGGAAGAGAGTTCATTCCACCCAAGTTGACCCGTCTCCTTGTCAGAAGAGATTTATTTCCCCCCACGTTGGACCCCTCTCCTTGTCGGAAGAGAGTTCATTTCGCCCAAGTTGGACCCCTCGCCTTGTCGGAAAAGAGTTCATGGCACCCAAGTTGGACGCTTCGCTATTTCGAAAAAGTGTTCGCTCCCCAAACATTGGATCCTGTCCTTGTCAGAAGAGAGTTCATTCCACCCAAGTTGGACCCCTCACTTTGTCAGAAGAGAGTTCATTCCACCCAAGTTGACCCCTCTCCTTGTCAGATGAGAGTTTATTCCTCCCAAGTTGGACCCCTCACTTTGTTAGAAGAGAGTTCATTCCACCCAAGTTGAACCCTCTCCTTCTCAGAAGAGAGTTCATTCCTCCCAAGTTGGACCCCTCTCCTTGTCGGAAGAGAGTTCATTCCACACAAGTTGGACACCTCTCCTTGTCAGAAGAGAGTGCATTCTACCAAAGTTGGACCCCTCTCCTTGTCGGAAGAGAGTTCATTCCACCCAAGTTGGACCCCTCGCCTTGTCGGAAGAGAGTTCATTCCACACAAGTTGGACCCCTCGCCTAGTCAGCAGAGAGTTCATTTCACCCAAGTTGGACCCTTCTTGTCAGCAAAGAATTCATTCTACCCAAGTTGGACCCCTCTCAGCTTCAACATCCCGGCTGAAGGGTTATATTTTTTCCATGGACCCGCGCCACGTCGCATTTCAGTGCAGGCACGCTTACTTTAATATTTACCCCCACCCCCCCGCACCCGTGAACTGACAGACGGATTTGTCATCGCGCGAGCCGCCATATCCTGTGCGAGTTTTTATGCGAGGGCAGAAGAGGAGACATGTTCAAAGATAAGCCGTCTGGCATGAGAGGTACGAAATAGCCAAGTGCAGCTGATAGGGAGCTTTTAGCCCGACACGGACGCCATTCAGAAACCACACCTAGCTTACGCAGGACATTTTCAAACGTCATTTCTCAGCTGCTGACACTTGTACTGGGGCGTTGTACGCGCCATTTGAATGACATGAAAGTAAAGCAGTAGCAAAAGATACGGCAGCAATCGAACATAAATAGGTAATAAAACCTGGTTACGAAACCTTTACTCATTTTTACCACGCAGGAGTTGTGCCGGTAGCGGACTATGGTGCTGGAGTGTATCTCCATTGATTACAGGATCGTGAGGTATTTTATGGGTGTTCATACGTTCGCACCTATAGAGGCTAGTACTGGAGACACGGGGTGGACGATACCAAAGTACAGACGATACCTATGTCTGCTACGGTTATAGAATATCCTAGTAAAATTGCCGTAGCATCTAACCCACTGAGCCATCGAGCCCCCCCCCCCTTCACCTTGGATGCGAGCCCCGCCGCACAGTCATGATGTACCCATAAAGGTACAGTCATGATGTACCCATACAGGTGTGGCGTGCGAATCTCGCGTTTGGTACAAGTATCAGTTTCTCTCTTGGCATTTGCCGTAAATAATAACCACCACACCAATGCGAGTCGTATTCATAATACCGTCGCACATCATATGCCAGTTTAAGTTAAAGCTGCTCATACGCATTTTTCTCATGAGAAATTTTTTATCTCTATCAAATGGAAACCATAGTTAGATTACGCATTGTATGAAGATAATGCTATAACCTACAAGAAACTAAAAAGTAGATGCGAAGCCAGAAATGTCCTGTCACGCTAGTATATTACAAGTCCACTTATCTATAAATACTCACTTACACATATCTATCAATACTCATTTACACATATCTATAAATACTCATTTACACATATCTATAAAGACCCATTTACACATATCTATCAATACTCATTTACACATATCTATAAATACTCATTAACACATATCTATAAAGACTCATTTACACATATCTATAAATACTCATTTACACATATCTATAAATGCTCATTTACACATATCTATAAATACTCATTTACACATATCTTTAAAAAAAACTTTACATGTCAAGATATTTGCACGCATCAGTAAACGATTTCAACATAGATCCACATATTATTAAATCAATTCTACATATTATAAAATCAAATAACTTATCATGAAATCAATTCAACATATCAATAAAAAATTGGTCTATTCATCTCTAAATATTTCGTGCCATATACGTGCAATTAAATATTTGCACATAGCATGTGGAAATATTTGCACAAAACTGCAATTATGTAAAGATTTGTGCAAATATTTGTGATTACCTGAAATTAACGTCGAATTGAATTAATGACTTATTAATGGAAATATTAATAAAATATAAATATGTTGAAATCATTTAATGATAAGTGCAAATGTTTGTACATATATGCACATATTGAAAGATATGTGCGAGATATGTTTGAAATTATTTAGATAAAATGTCCAAATAAGCATGAACAGACAAAATGGCTTGCCATACACCAGCATTGACTTGCTTCTTGAAATGCTGAAGCCTGATATCCAATTTCAGCTGAACAATGAAGCTGAACAATTACCTTAGACCAACAGTACATAAAACACAAGATTCAACCTTGGATAAAGAAGCTATAAGTCCCACCATTACTATATCGCCTCATCAACGAAATATCTGTATTTCATATCCAGCACATCAACTTAACAATGATACTGCCTTTCGTATTTTCTTAAGACATTCTGTTAGAATCTACAAGACTTGCACACATGTTCATAATAATGTTCATTTTTTGGGGGGTGCGGGGGGGGGGTGGGGTGCATGATGCCTTTCATCCTCCACGCTTGACGGCACTGAAGTGTACATGACAAATGCTCAATACTATTCGAGTGGTAATTTGTCAAACGCTTCTTCTCAACTGCGTTACAAGAATCATAACGTCTTGAATTGGTGCTGACACACACGTGACAGGATCCTCCCTCGTCAGAGAGTGTACTGTGCTCTGTAGGCTAGTCCATAGTCGTGCATGCTTATGCATGATTATAGACTGAAAAAACGAGTAGATTCTGACAGAAATGTCATGTACTTAGATGCATAGTAAGTTATGTTACGTTTATATGTGTAGCCCCCCGTTGTAATGTTATACAACTACGGCCACGTGTAACCATCATCGGACATATTAAAATTAATTGACAGAACACATAGCATTTTGTTTATGACCGAAAAATGAATATCATAATTTCTTCCATTATCGCTCAATCACTCTCGAGTTTAAAAGCATTCCAGTTTAAAACTACTTAAACATTTATGATATTTTCTTCTGCTCACCGTAGATAGCCAATCATAGTTCTTCCCCAAAACGGAAACAAGTGTAACTCAGGGTTGTTCTTTTGAACGTTGGAGCGGCACAAACCTTGCCGGTTCACAGACAAGTTTCTCGCTTCGTTGCCATGATTCAGATGATCACTGTGCGCGTTAGTTGGACAGTACCTCCGTTTGGGAGAGCCACTGGATGTGCACGGCCAGTGGGCGGAGTTGGCTCTCTCTACCTTACATAGGGGAGGGGGGTGGGGGGGGGGCGGCGGACGGGGGGAGGGGAGGGGGTCGAGTTCCCAAATCACGAAGAACACTTTTTTTTATTTGCAGGTCACGATGAATTAAATTGAGAACTCCGCGCATACAAATGAAGGGACGGACACATGACATAAATTGGCGATTTCCCAATTCACGGTTATTTCATATTAAAATTCTCAGTTCACGATTAATGTAAGTCCTTAATCAAGATGGTCGGCTAATATCTCATTCCCAGTTCACGAAGAATTACTTTCGAAACGTTACTTACGTTCACGGTGAAATGAAAACCCCGTTTTGGAGGAACGGAAATACCCCTTGCGCCCCCCCCCCACTATATAATATCACCACAGGAGTCTAGACAATCAGTTTATCGGTTGCCTTCAGTGCGCTTGCGCAGTGCGTGCGTCTCGGGTGGACCTTGCGTCATCTTCCGCCGATACACACCCGTGCGTGGGCCTGAGCGGGTTTCTTTGTTTCAGGCTGCGGCGTTTCGAGAGTTACCCACTCGTCATCCCTGTCAATATACTCCCCTTACTGAAGCGAACAGGACTATTGGCCGTTTGTGTCTTCAAATAGGATCCGCGGAGGTTCAACAATTGGAATACTAGGGCATTACAGCTTAATGGCGGTGAGAAAACGAATGTCAGAGCTTGAGGGAAAGTTTGTTGTATATATATGTATATATCGATCAATTTCATTATGTTACACATACACTAAATACTTTAGCATATTGTTGATGTGTCGATTCCCATGCACGAAGCGAGACGTCAGTAACTGACAGTCATGGTAATCTATACAAAGATTAATTATTTTAACATTTTTTAAATCAACTGGAATGTATAGTCAAGAGCTAGAATTTTAAACACTTTCGATTTTAACTGGACTATATAGTGAAGAGCTGCAATGGTGATCAGGCTTCAGTCTCAGATGGGCACATCGAAATAAATTTCACGTAATTGTGGACGCTGAGGGTGGGACTACTTCATAGCGGGGGGGGGGTGATAAAAGCCCCGGCGAGCACAAAATCCGGCCCCAAAAGTACACTTGGACAAAAGCCCCTGTCTGAATGTTGAAGAAATACCTATATTTTTGTAGCATTAATGGGGACTTTGATCCTAAATATTCCTATATTTATTCGGTAAACGAATGGATGTTAGGCGGTATCGGGTCAGCATTATCTGATATTTGTGTATGTATATTTGAAAGATATTTGTTGTGTGTAATTCAGCGCTATCTGGCTTGGCTGTGGATTTAAGAAAACGACTCTTCGGGAGTTTATTTAATTGCACATGTTAGGATCAAAGTCGTACTTCATACATTGTTAGCTTTCCGAGGCATGGAATCTCATGAATTAATTTAATTGCGCTCTGCTTGGCCAGCCAAAATGGCCTGTGCGTAGTTCGAACCTCACCTGTGGCATAATATATATGTTGGTGCAAGATGTAGGATCCCATATTGTTCTTTCGCCAAGAGTATAGGTTTACTCCAGGAGACATGGCTCCTCTCTGCATTGATCCTTCCCACTGTCGCGATATAGCCTACAGAGGTTGAAACTTACTTAAAACATAACCAAACATAACCGAATGCAATTCAACATGTCGTGGGTTCGAACCCTGGCACCTGCGCCTTAAGCAAGTGCCCCCCAACCTAATTTCATTATCCCAGGAATTTTTTGATTTGATTTAAGTTTTTATTTATTATTTATTTTATTTTATTTTTATTAATATATTCATATCTACATATGCAATTCAACAACTCATAATACATGTAACATATAAGTCGTTATTATATCAAAATGCAACTTCAGATTGACATCATCGAAAGTATTGATATATATATATATAAATATATACATATATATATTTCACACACTTAAGACACGACAAGAAAGACAGACATTGGCAATCGCAACAATAACAAGACAATACCGACACTTGACCACAATTTATTGATCGAAACGTACCTATGCCGCGAGTTGGAGGATAAAACCTATCACGTTATCTTCACAAAATAAACATATAGGCCTACGTTCCTCTCACAAGTGTGTTGTTAAATGGTTCCGTTTCCACTCTCAATGGTAACACGCACATCCTTAATTGCGCTACGACAGACCGCTTGCCTCCAGTTAGATTTCTTGTAACGTAGTCTTCAACGTTGCAATCAAATTAAAACTTGTTATAAAATTTTAGCTTTGAATTTTTCGCTGTAGTTTGTCTTCATTCTCTCCATGCACTTGAGATATTCGTAAGTTTATTCGGGCGACATCACAGGGTAATTTAGTTTCGTAGACATCCCGATACCCACATTCAGAGAGAATATTGCGCACCGTGTACACCAGTTATAGCAAGAAAAACTCGTCAATCGTATACATAGGGGCAGTATTCAGTACTAAACCGCACCTGATATATGCGAGCGAGTATCGGGTTCAAAGTCCCAAGTAATGGCCCAGCCGCCTGGTTGCCTAGGTGGGCTAGGTGGGCGTGCCGTTTTTTGGTTACGACATACTTGACAAGCGCGAAGAAGGCGACTGCCTCAGAACATCTGGCAAGGCTTGTAATCGCGAAACAATTTAGTTCGTTGTATTCGAAAGTTAAACAAAAGAACCAAGAAGGGATGTTAACGCCCAGCAGCCCTATGTGAGACTGAATCAAATTTAAATTCAACTCTTAATAATAGTAATAACTCGAGTTGTGGATGGCGTTAGAATTGTATTGGCCCTTCATCAACTGTAGCAGCACATATCTCACCCTCGCCATTAATGTCATCGTAAGTCTCTAAATTACCTACATTAGTGTCAGAACAGCTGGCTTTCCGTTTTGGGCGACTATTTCCTGGGGTTTGGTTTAATAGAGCAAGGCGATCTATGTTGGGTAAGACTTGTACATGTATCAGTCGGTTCGTTACTAAGAAAAAAAAACATGGCTGTGTCGTTCTTATCTTCGACTTGACCAAGGCCTGAACTGGGGCACTCTTCATATCATTTCTTTGGTGCATTCGTCTAAATAAGGAACGCAAGACAGCTTGCCGGTATGAACATTATTATTCGTAATTGTGTATGCCTGAGAGTGTAAATGGCACAAAGGCGGAAAAATATTCTGAAGGAAGATGAAAGGTATGATCGTGAATTACCATTCATTGAAAGTGAGTGTTCTGAGGCTGTACATCACCTGAAAGTACACAAGTCGTCTGGTCTACTTGGACCAAGTTCTGAGTTTTTGAGTCTTGGTCACACATCAAAATTGGGTTTGCTCGGCATTAAATTGGGGGGGCAATGAGAATAAGACAGCTCTCTATCTCTCTCTCTCTCTCTTCTCTCTCTCTCTCTCTCTCTCTCTCCCGCTCTCTCTCTCTCTCTCTCTCTCTCTCTCTCTCTCTACCTCTCCCTCTCTATCTATCTTCAGAATGTCGACCCATCTTGTTGTACAGTACGATGCCTGAAAAACCTCCTATGCAAGTAAAAAGGGTTTTAGTATCAAAAACGTTCGATATGTCACCCCATATACGTCAAGGTAGCCAACGAATAGCCCTACTGTTTGTACTATCATTTGCACCGGTGTCCCTGTCGCTGAGACCGGATCTAAAGAGTGTAAGCATAAAATGCAAAGACGACAGTCGAAAGAGAAAGCCCATCTCACCGTCTGGCTTGTGTGTGTTTCTGACCCATGTCCGGTAGGGTGAGAGAAGAGAGAAAGCCCATCTCACAGTCTGGCTTGTGTGTGTTTCTGACCCATGTCTAGTAGAGTGAAAGAAGAGAAAAAGCCCATCTCACCGTCTGGCTTGTGTGTGTTTCTGACCCATGTCTAGTAGAGTGAGAGAAGAGAGAAAGCGCATCTCACCGCCTGCCTTGTGTGTGTTTCTGACCCATGTCTGGTAGAGTTTGAGAAGAGAAAAAGCCCATCTCACTGCCTGCCTTGTGCGTGCTTGTGACCCACGTCCAGTAGAGTGAGAGAGAGAAAGCCCATCTCACTGCCTGCCTTGTGTGTGTTTCTGACCCATGTCTGGTAGAGTTAGAGAAGAGAGAAAGCCCGTCTCGCCGTCTGGCTTGTGTGTGTTTCTGACCCATGTCGGGTAGAGGGAAAGAAGAGAGAAAGCTCATCCCACCGCCTGGCTTGTGTGTGTTTCTGACCCATGTCCATTGCCATTTGTTGCAGGTCAACCCCATGCAGCGCTATCCACTATGGCTGAAGACTCTGCTGGTAGTGCTTGGGGTGCACGCCGCCTACGTGTACATAGCCATGCTGTCCAATCACACCTCCTCGCACCGACCACTGTCCTACGTGTCCAATGACAATGGTCCCGAACCCAACTCCGCCGAGGCCGCAGTGCCACTTGTTGAGCGACGCGTCAACGCCATCGTGACGCAATATGACGCGGTTTTGAAAGCGAGGCTGGATGAGCTGATCGCCCGGAAAGCCGGAGCACGTGACCCCGATGTCATCGCCTTGGTGCAAGCCCTAATGGACCCACCCTCGGACCACATGGTGAAAACATCTCGGAAAATAGTCACCACCCCACAGTCGAAGGCGGTCTCCAAAGTCCTCCACAACAAGGTCCGTTAACTATATAATGGGTGCATTACTTCGGTATAATAATAATCTGCATTGCCATGAAGAGTACACAAATCAAAATAATGAAGAAAAGGTTAGCAAGGAGCAGAAGCTGAGGCTTATTCGCTAGAAGAAATATTCATATCTAGCGCTACGAAAGGGTGCTATAGCTGGCTCGCCCGCAGCTCGTTCCCTGTATTCTAATAGAATAACCCAAAGACTTATGTAAGTAGTTGGATAGGGCAACTTTAATGCCGAGAGTACGAAGTTTAAAATTATCAGTGGCGGAAAAAAACACATCGCCACTGATAAACATGTGGCGGAAAAACACATCACAAATGGAAAAAACTTTGGCGGAAAACATATCGCCACGCAAATAGGTGAGGCGAAAACACATTCCTAATGACAAATGTGGTGGTAAAACATTACCACTAAGAATTAAATGTAATACGCATCTGTGGCAATCAGATGTTAGACAGGCAAATATTAATAGATACTTATTGATATATATATAGATATACCATATTATGCAGTCCACTATAGATATTTATGAAAGGCTCTATGAAAATAGGTGTTGCCTTCATACTTAGCAGGGAAGGTGAGGGGACAAGCGCCTAATACAAATATAGAAATCACGGATCAACGGATCATTTACCATTTATTTAAACTGTATAACTTAGTTCAATAGATATTTCTGAAATTATCCAAATACATACGCTGAGGTATCAATTACAATGAGACGAGATATACGATACTTAATACCTCGTAAATACGGGTCATAACATTTCAACATGTGTTATATTTTAAAACCTAATAACTCACCTCAACACACAATTTTGAAATTATCCACACACATATGCTGTAATGCTAATAACAATAACAATATGGCTTCATGATTCATGATACAATGATTATGTAATGATTATACAATGATTATACAATGATTATATACGATCTTTAAACGGCTCGTGAGCAAGTCTCATCCAGTTGCATACTGTATTATTATTGCTTAAAAACCTAATGACCTATATCAGGAGACATTATATGAAATTTAGCTCAGACCCTGTTGATTCGTGTCGATGCAAAGTGGAGGCGGCGTGGAGGAGGTGGTTTATTTCGTTGGTGGTTGAGAATCAAGTGAACCCCCGTGTAAACTGCCGCTGCATCGTCTCGCGTTTGACGCCAATCGGTAAACAATCCGCGTTGTCAGGGGGATTTCACTTGAACGAGTCCATTCGTTCTTCTCACCATAGTGTAGGGGTGATACCAACACGTAGTCCCATAATGTAGTACTCCAATAATTCTCCGCGCAGCCATCAAGTAAATTCGGATAAATCAGAATCATTATATAAACAAATTGACAAATGTAAACAGGAACAGAAATACAACAATCTAGATAGTATATGGATTGGCCCAATCGTTGCGCTATAATAGTTCTATCTTTCTATTAACTGATTACCAGATATGATTATACTGAGATTGCTAGTTACATATCAAAGTAACATTAGCATTGGTTACATCACTGAATCACTGGTAACTCGGGTATATCCGCAAGGTAAGCCGAATACGCACATTACGCCTCGGTATGCCGCCCGACACTTCTTCTCCCGGGTCGGGCGCGCGCCTTCATTCGGCATGCCGATCTTCACCATTCAAAAGAACACGTGACATTCCGTAGAAAAGATGGCGGCTGATTGAAAATTAATTGACTAGGCTGGTTCCGTTGCGCCTAAATGCGCTAAAATGACCGGTCTGAGCAATGTATTGGCATACGACGTAGCTCTATCGCAATCTCGGAAGTCACGCCGGGTATTTTGGGTCCTGGCCCACAGAAAGGCACCCTTTGGTACCTCTTTATGGCTGAACACTGTACCATGACGTTGGTTTTCACAGAAGAATGGCTTCTTCATCGAGTGTGGCGCGCTGGACGGGGAGCGGTCCTCCAACACGATGGCACTGGAGCAGCAGGATGGCTGACGGGGCGTCCTCATCGAGATGGACCCTTACTTCTACACCCAGCTGCGGGGCAAGAACAGAAAGTCGCCCAGCATCAACGCCTGCCTCAGCCCTTATGACTACCCAATAGAGGTAAGTAAATTCCCGGCTGATCGTGACGTCACGGAGAGACAGAGGTAGGGGCCGGCTGATCGTGACGTCACGGAGAGACAGATGTAAGGGCAGGCTGATCGTGACGTCATGGAGGGACAGAGATGAGGTCTGGCTTATCGTGACGTCACGAAGAGACAATAGGTATGTAATGGGCAGGCTGATCGTGACGTCACGGAGAGACAGGGGTAAGGGCCGGCTGATCGTGACGTCACGGAGAGACAGAGGTAGCGGCCGGTTGATCGTGACGTCACGGAGAGACAGATGTAAGGGCAGGCTGATCGTGACGTCATGAAGAGACATTAGGTATATAAGGGGCGGCTGATCGTGACGTCATGGAGAGACAGAGGTAAGGGCTGGCTGATCGTGACGTAACGAAGATACAAAGGTAAGTAAGGGGTGGTTTATTGCGATGTCATAGAGAGACAGAGGTAAGGGTCGGCTGATCATGACGTCATGGAGAGACAGAAGTAAGGGTCGGCTGATCATGACATCACAGAGAGACAGAGGTTAGGGCCGGCTGAACGTGACGCCACGGAGAGACAGCGGTAAGGGCGGGCTTTTTGTGACGTCACGGAGAGATAGAGGTAAGGGCCACCTCATCGTGACGTCCGGGAGAGACAGAGGTAAGGGCTGGTTGATCATGACGTCACGGAGAGACAAAGGTAAGGGCTGGCTTGTCGTGACGTCACGAAGAGATAGAGGTAAGGGCCGGCTCATCGTGACGTCCTGGAGAGACAGAGCTAAGGGCAGGCTTATCATGACGTCACGGAGAGTCAGAGGTAAGGGTCCGCTGACGGTCACGTGACGTCAAGGAGATACAGAGCTAAGGGCTGGCTGATCGTGACGTCACGGAGAGACAGGGCTAAGGGTCTGCTGACGGCCACGTGACGTCACGGACAAATATTTAAGGACCGGATTGAAGCGCACTGGTCACGTCGCAGTGGGTTTACATAGGTAAACTGAACTTCCACTGTATAATATTAGCAAGGAGAATTAAACATCATTTTCGTTACCGTCGAAATGGCAACTGATGTCGTGTTGTAAACGCATGCCAGAGTCGTTCCAAAGTGTCCTTGTATTGATTCCTGGCAGCTGTGAGAGGCCGAAAAAGGATCTGAACGGCCCATTGTGATAAGATGTTGCCTTCGAATATTGTATAAAAACAATAAACTTTTTGTTGTGGGCATCAGATGGCTTGGACGATCCAATAACTTGCAAGACGCCACTGATGAAATGGCCACGGACACCAATGTCAATGTCGTTATAACGGTTGCCAACGAAATAGGAACGGATGGTTCTGCAGCTGCTACTATGTTCTCGAGTTGGTATATCCGATTTAGTCCAAGTTCCCATCTGATCTACATAAGTTGATATTAACCCTGGCCTAAGATCAAGCGTTGAGAATACAGCGATATATCCACATGATCGTCGATTTAGGCCCGTTCTGTGCACACCAGGACTAACTTAGGAACATCTGGAGACAATCAATGAATGAGTTGGAGTAGTAGATCTCGACTTCACCATGACCTGGTGGCGACCTCTCCTTTTCGTTACATTGATCTGCCCCAGTGTCGCCAGGTTTCCAGGAGTAACACCCTACTCTTTCGCAAAGAGTACGGTGTTTCTACCTTGCTACTGCCTCACTGACGCGATATGCGGCATATTTACCTACACAGATTAAAGCTTCATACTCAAGGGGAAAGCCAAGACCAGCGATGAATAATTGTTTTATTGAAATTATGAAATCAAAGGCGTTGATCCCCAGAAGGCCATATTTTGATGAATCTGATAACTGAGTAATCATCGATTGAACGCTAACTACTGCCCCCGTCATAGAGGTAGCGTATTGCAGCTGATGATGACGACACGGTAGCGGTCAGATATTTGCCATCTCGCCCGCCCGCCGTTGCAGCCCGTCATCAAGCCTCAATTACTTGACTCGTGAGTTCAAAAGCAACTCACCGGATGTCAATCGTATTAGCTGCCAGGGCTTTAGGATATATAGTTTATGTAATCACAATTAATTGCATGGGCTGGATCGCGTAACGTGAGAACAAAAGTCTTCACGGCGCTACCATTTACCTAGGCCTACATATCACAAGTGAAACGGTATGACTTCTGAACCGGTGACTACCCCGGTTCGTCCCCCCCCCCTCCTCCCCGCCACACCCACACCCACACAACATCCTCAGCCCACTGCAGCCCAGTCATTAGATTTCTTTTCCTAAAGTAAGTTTAGATGGTTAGTTACTCAATCGACTCTCCGAAACTCGTTACCCAGTGAGGTCATTAAACATGTTAAATAGTTCACGGCTTTACAAATCCACATACGCACGTTCCATAGTTGAATTCATCATATAACTAGAAACCGCTCCATATCTTCTGGCCTGTATTTATATGCACATGTACGCCATCACTCGCTCCCGTGACGTGGTGACCCGCGTACGGTCCTTCATCCTGATTGGTTGACAGGAGGCCAGGGCGAATTAAATTGAAAGTACGCTTATGGGCGACAATAGTGGTATTTGAGCATGAAATACTTTTTTGCTATGCCAATTCGTAACTATAAATTGTTTTCCTTCAGAAAACTTATATTTGGACTATATCATCTCATTGGCACTGCCCTTAAGGCCCGAATTGGCTTCCCCTTTAAACCCCAAAACGCAATACACATTCGTTGTCGCGATCCTTAGCGTGCGTCCTTTTTCTGTATGTTCCTTTCTTCCTCTACCGCTAGATGGAGTTCAAGGAATCTTCGGGACAGCTCGGGAAACTGCTGGACAAGACGAAGGCACGGGGGAAAGGAGGTACAAAAGTGCCCTGCTTTCCACTGGAATCAATTCTTCTGGCTCTCAAGGTCACTCACGTGGACTTCTTCAGTCTGGATGTCGAGGGATTCGAACTGGAGGTCCTGAAGACGATTCCCTTTGATCGTCTGGATATATCGACCCTGGCCGTGGAGTACGCACACGGCCATAGCGGGAAGCAGTCGTACCTAGACTTCGTGGGATCTCAAGGTATTCACTTTCGCGACGAGCGCATTGGTCTGTACGTCGATGACTTCATATTCGTCAAAAAGGAGTTGATGAAATAAGCAGCGTGCGTGCGTAGTACCCGTATCTTATCATAGTCAACAGACAATGTGGACCCGCCAGAGATTCACTCTCCAGCTCTCGATGTTGAAGATAAACGCTGTGGTCCACATTGCACTCCAGATGTGTGGCAACTTTGTAAAACTTGCGAAGATTCTGTCTGAATCTGTGGGATCATTGAAATATACATTGTAAAGGCAGTGCGCGTTTAGGTTTCCTGGCACCATGGTTTCTATTACACCGCTGATATATAACGATTTATGCATATCTAGGCGCTGAGATTACGAAGCTACGCCAACGCGTATTCAGCAGGTTTATCGTGAAAATCGACTAATCCATCCATCTATATATATGTAAATAATTTTTGTTGTGTGCGCACATTAACGTATATTATGATGCGCTAGTAAGACAGTTTGATATTGTTAAAGTTCGCTAAAATCGTGTATCGTGTATCGCAATCTCATTAAACAAATTGTGTGACGTAAAAATTTCTGCCCCTGTTGCTATTAGTTAGCACAATAGACCGGTGGCCTCCATGGTGTAGTGGACAGCGCAGTAGATCGGGGGCCTCCGTGTTGTAGTGAGTAGCGCACTAGACCAGGGGCCCCCTAGTGTAGTGGACAGCGTCTTAGTCCGGCGGCCTCTCTGGCGTACTGGTCAGCGCATTAGACCGGAGCCTCCCTGGTGTATTTGTTAGCACAATAGACCGGTGAGCTCCCGGATGTATTGGATAGCGCATTAGATAGAGGGCCTCCCTGGTGTAGTGGTCAGCGCATTAGATCAGGGGCATCCATGGTGTAGTGGTCAGCGCATTAGTTGGACCCCTTTCCTGGACGAAAGAGAGTTCATTCCACCCAAGTTCGACCCCTCTCTTTGCCAGCAGAGAGTTCATTCCACCCAAGTTAGAACCCATTCCTTGTCAGAAGAGAGTTCATTCCACCCAAGTTGGACCCCTCTGATTGTCAGAAGAGAGTTTATTTTACCCAATTGGGACCTCTTTCCTTGTCAGGAGATAGTTCATTCCAACCAAGTTGGACCACACTTATAATCAGAAGAAAGTTCATTCCACCCAAGGTGGACCCCTCTCCTGGTTAGAAGAAAGTTCATTCCACACAAGTCTGACCCTGCTCCTTGTCAGAAGAGAGTTCATTCAACCCAAGTTGGACCTCGCTTCTTGTCGAAAAAGATTGACTCCACCCAAGTTGGATCTCTCTCCGTGTCAGAAGACAGTTCATTTCACCCAAGTTATACCTCTCTTCTTGTCGCAAGAGAGTTCATTCCACCCAAGTTAGACCCCTCTCCTTGTCCGAAGAGAGTTCATTCCACCCAAGTTGCACCCATCACTTTGTCAGAAGAGTTCATTCCACCCAAGTTGACCCCTCTCCTTGTCAGAAGAGAGTTCATTCCACTCAAGTTTAACCCCTCTCCTTGTTGGAAGAGAGTTTATTTCCCCCAAGTTGGACCCCTCACTTTGTGAGAAGAGAGTTCATCCCACCCAAGTTGGCCCCTCTCCTTGTCAGAAGAGAGTTCTCTCCCCCCAAGTTGGACCCCTCGCCTTGTCGGAATAGAGTTCATTCCACTCAAGTTTAATCCCTCTACTTGTTGGAAGAGAGTTCATTCCACTCGAGTTGCATCCTTCTCCTTGTCAGAAGAGAGTTCATTCCACCCAAATTGTAACTCGCTCCTTGTCGAAGGAGATTCATTCCACCCAAGATGGACCTCAAACTTTGTCAGAAGAGAGTTCTTTCCACCCAAGTTGAACCCTCTCCTTCTCAGAAGAGAGTTCATTCCCCCAAGTTGGACCCCTCTCCTTGTCAGAAGAGAGTTTATTTCCCCCAAGTTGGACCCCTCACTTTGTCAGAAGAGAGTTGATTCCACTCAAGTGGGCCCCTCTCCTTGTCAGAAAAGAGTTCACTCCCCCCAAGTTAGACCCTCGCCTCGTCGGAAGAGAGTTCATTCCACCCAAGTTGACCCGTCTCCTTGTCAGAAGAGATTTATTTCCCCCCACGTTGGACCCCTCTCCTTGTCGGAAGAGAGTTCATTTCACCCAAGTTGGACCCCTCGCCTTGTCGGAAAAGAGTTCATGGCACCCAAGTTGGACGCTTCGCCTTTTCGAAAGAGAGTTCGCTCCCCAAACATTGGACCCTGTCCTTGTCAGAAGAGAGTTCATTCCACCCAAGTTGGACCCCTCTGATTGTCAAAAGAGAGTTTATTTTACCAAATTGGGACCTCTTTCCTTGTCAGGAGATAGTTCATTCCAACCAAGTTGGACCACACTTATCATCAGAAGAAAGTTCATTCCACCCAAGGTGGACCCCTCTCCTGGTTAGAAGAGAGTTCATTCCACACAAGTCTGACCCTTCTACTTGTCAGAAGAGAGTTCATTCAACCCAAGTTGGACCTCGCTTCTTGTCGAAAAAGATTGACTCCACCCAAGTTGGATCTCTCTCCGTGTCAGAAGACAGTTCATTTCACCCAAGTTATACCTCTCTTCTTGTCGGAAGAGAGTTCATTCCACCCAAGTTGGACCCCTCTCCTTGTCCGAAGAGAGTTCATTCCACCCAAGTTGCACCCATCACTTTGTCAGAAGAGTTCATTCCACCCAAGTTGACCCCTCTCCTTGTCAGAAGAGAGTTCATTCCACTCAAGTTTAACCCCTCTCCTTGTTGGAAGAGAGTTTATTTCCCCCGAGTTGGACTCCTCACTTTGTGAGAAGAGAATTCATCCCACCCAAGTTGGCCCCTCTCCTTGTCAGAAGAGAGTTCTCTCCCCCCAAGTTGGACCCCTCGCCTTGTCGGAATAGAGTTCATTCCACTCAAGTTTAATCCCTCTACTTGTTGGAAGAGAGTTCATTCCACTCGAGTTGCATCCTTCTCCTTGTCAGAAAAGATTTCATTCCACCCAAGTTGGAACCCTCTGATTGTCAGAAGAGAGTTCGTTTAACCCAAGTTGGACGCTTCTGCCTGTCGGAAGAGAGTTCATTCGGCCCTAGTTGACCCATCTCTTTGTAAGAAGAGAGTTCAGTCCAACCAAGTTGGACTCCTCTCCTTGTCAGAAGAGAGTTCATTCCACCCAAGTTGGACACCTCTCCTCGTCGGGGGAGAGATCATTCCACCCAAGTTGGAACTCGCTCCTTGTCGAAGGAGATTCATTCCACCCAAGATGGACCTCAAACTTTGTCAGAAGAGAGTTCTTTCCACCCAAGTTGAACCCTCTCCTTCTCAGAAGAGAGTTCATTCCCCCCAGTTGGACCCCTCACTTTGTCAGAAGAGAGTTGATTCCACCCAAGTGGGCCCCTCTCCTTGTCAGAAAAGAGTTCACTCCCCCCAAGTTAGACCCTCGCCTCGTCGGAAGAGAGTTCATTCCACCCAAGTTGACCCGTCTCCTTGTCAGAAGAGATTTATTTCCCCCCACGTTGGACCCCTCTCCTTGTCGGAAGAGAGTTCATTTCACCCAAGTTGGACCCCTCGCCTTGTCGGAAAAGAGTTCATGGCACCCAAGTTGGACGCTTCGCCTTTTTGAAAGAGAGTTCGCTCCCCAAACATCGGACCCTGTCCTTGTCAGAAGAGAGTTCATTCCACCCAAGTTGGACCCCTCTGATTGTCAGAAGAGAGTTTATTTTACCCAATTGGGACCTCTTTCCTTGTCAGGAGATAGTTCATTCCAACCAAGTTGGACCACACTTATAATCAGAAGAAAGTTCATTCCACCCAAGGTGGACCCCTCTCCTGGTTAGAAGAGAGTTCATTCCACACAAGTCTGACCCTTCTCCTTGTCAGAAGAGAGTTCATTCAACCCAAGTTGGACCTCGCTTCTTGTCGAAAAAGATTGACTCCACCCAAGTTGGATCTCTCTCCGTGTCAGAAGACAGTTCATTTCACCCAAGTTATACCTCTCTTCTTGTCGCAAGAGAGTTCATTCCACCCAAGTTGGACCCCTCTCCTTGTCCGAAGAGAGTTCATTCCACCCAAGTTGCACCCATCACTTTGTCAGAAGAGTTCATTCCACCCAAGTTGACCCCTCTCCTTGTCAGAAGAGACTTCATTCCACTCAAGTTTAACCCCTCTCCTTGTTGGAAGAGAGTTTATTTCCCCCAAGTTGGACCCCTCACTTTGTGAGAAGAGAGTTCATCCCACCCAAGTTGGCCCCTCTCCTTGTCAGAAGAGAGTTCTCTCCCCCCAAGTTGGACCCCTCGCCTTGTCGGAATAGAGTTCATTCCACTCAAGTTTAATCCCTCTACTTGTTGGAAGAGAGTTCATTCCACTCGAGTTGCATCCTACTCCTTGTCAGAGGAGATTTCATTCCACCCAAGTTGGAACCCTCTGATTGTCAGAAGAGAGTTCGTTTAACCCAAGTTGGACGCTTCTGCCTGTCGGAAGAGAGTTCATTCGGCCCAAGTTGACCCATCTCTTTGTAAGAAGGGAGTTCAGTCCAACCAAGTTGGACCCCTCTCCTTGTCAGAAGAGTGTTCATTCCACCCAAGTTGGACCCCTCTCCTCGTCGGGGGAGAGATCATTCCACCCAAGTTGGAACTCGCTTCTTGTCGAAGGAGATTCATTCCACCCAAGATGGACCTCAAACTTTGTCAGAAGAGAGTTCATTCCCCCAAGTTGGACCCCTCTTCTTGTCAGAAGAGAGTTTATTTCCCCCAAGTTGGACCCCTCACTTTGTCAGAAGAGAGTTGATTCCACCCAAGTGGGCCCCTCTCCTTGTCAGAAAAGAGTTCACTCCTCCCAAGTTAGACCCTCGCCTCGTCGGAAGAGAGTTCATTCCACCCAAGTTGACCCGTCTCCTTGTCAGAAGAGATTTATTTCCCCCCACGTTGGACCCCTCTCCTTGTCGGAAGAGAGTTCATTTCACCCAAGTTGGACCCCTCGCCTTGTCGGAAAAGAGTTCATGGCACCCAAGTTGGACGCTTCGCCTTTTCGAAAAAGAGTTCGCTCCCCAAACATTGGATCCTGTCCTTGTCAGAAGAGAGTTCATTCCACCCAAGTTGGACCCCTCACTTTGTCAGAAGAGAGTTCATTCCACCCAAGTTGACCCCTCTCCTTGTCAGATGAGAGTTTATTCCTCTCAAGTTGGACCCCTCACTTTGTTAGAAGAGAGTTCATTCCACCCAAGTTGAACCATCTCCTTCTCAGAAGAGAGTTCATTCCTCCCAAGTTGGACCCCTCTCCTTGTCGGAAGAGAGTTCATTCCACACAAGTTGGACACCTCTCCTTGTCAGAAGAGAGTGCATTCTACCAAAGTTGGACCCCTCTCCTTGTCGGAAGAGAGTTCATTCCACACAAGTTGGACCCCTCGCCTTGTCGGAAGAGAGTTCATTCCACACAAGTTGGACCCCTCGCCTAGTCAGCAGAGAGTTCATTTCACCCAAGTTGGACCCTTCTTGTCAGCAAAGAATTCATTCTACCCAAGTTGGACCCCTCTCAGCTTCAACATCCCGGCTGAAGGGTTATATTTTTTCCATGGACCCGCGCCACGTCGCATCTCAGTGCAGGCACGCTTACTTTAATATTTACCCCCACCCCCCCCCCCCCCCCCACCCGTGAACTGACAGACGGATTTGTCATCGCGCAAGCCGCCATATCCTGTGCGAGTTTTTATGCGAGGGCAGAAGAGGAGACATGTTCAAAGATAAGCCGCCTGGCATGACAGGTACGAAATAGCCAAGTGCAGCGGATAGAGAGCCTTTAGCCCGACCCGGACGGCATTCAGAAACCACACCTAGCTTACGCAGGACATTTTCAAACGTCATTTCTCAGCTGCTGACACTTGTACTGGGGCGTTGTACGCGCCATTTGAATGACATGAAAGTAAAGCAGTAGCAAAAGATACGGCAGCAATCGAACATAAATAGATTAAAAAACCTGGTTACGAAACCTTTACTTATCTTTACAACGCAGGAGTTGTGCCGGTAGCGGACTATGGTGCTGGAGTGTATCTCCATTCATTACAGGATCGTGAGGTATTTTATGGGTGTTCATACGTTCGCGCCTATAGAGGCTAGTACTGGAGACACGGGGTGGACGATACCAAAGTACAGACGATACCTATGTCTGCTACGGCTATAGAATGTCCTAGTAAAATTGCCGAAGCATCTAACCCACTGAGCCATCGAGCCGCCCCCCCCCCCTTCACCTTGGATGCGAGCCCCGCCGCACAGTCATGATGTACCCATAAAGGTACAGTCATGATGTACCCATACAGGTGTGGCGTGCGAAGCTCGCGTTTGGTACAAGTATCAGTTTCTCTCTTGGCATTTGCCGTAAATAATAACCACCACACCTCACCTCACCTCACCACATTCATAATACCGTCGCATATCATATGCCAGTTTAAGTTAAAGCTGCTCATACGCATTTTTCTCATGAGAAACCTTTTAACTCTATCAAATGGAAATCATAGTTAGGTTCCGTATTGTATGAAGATAATGCTATAACCTACAAAAAACTAAAAAGTAGATGCGAAGCAAGAAATGTCCTGTCACGCTAGTATATTACAAGTCCACTTATCTATAAATACTCATTTACGCATATCTTTAAAAAACTTTACATGTCAAGATATTTGCTCGCATCAGTAAACGATTCAACATAGATCCACATTATTAAATCAATTCTACATATTATAAAATCAAATAACATATCATGAAATCAAATAACATTTCATGAAATCAAATAACATATCATGAAATCAAATAACATATCATGAAATCAATTCAACATATCAATAAATGATTGGTCTATATATCTCTAAATATTTCGTGCCATATACGTGCAATTAAATATTTGCGCATAGCATGTGGAAATATTTGCACAAAACTGCAATTATGTAAAGATTTGTGCAAATATTTGTGTTTACCTGAAATTAACGCCGAATTGAATTAATGACATGTGGAAATATTAATCAAATATAAATATGTTGAAATCATTCAATGATAAGTGCATTTGGATATGTGCAAAATTATTTAGATAAAATGTCCAAATAAGTATGAAAAGACACAAGGGCTTGCCATACACCAGCATTGACTTGCTTCTTGAAATGCTGAAGCCTGATATATGTTGCCATGATTCAGATGATCACTGTGCGCGTTAGTTGGACATTACCTCCGTTTGGGGGAGCCACTGGATGTGCACGGCCAGTCGGCGGAGTTGGCCATCTCAACCTTACACAGGGGTGGGCAGGGGGGGTGGGGCGGCGGTGGGGAGAGGGGGGGGGGGGTCGAGTTCCCAAATCACGAAGAACATTTTTTTTTATTTGCAGGTCACGATGAATTAAATTGAGAACTCCGCGCATACAAATGAAGGGACGGACACATGACATAAATTGGCGATTTCCCAATTCACGGTTATTTCATATTAAAATTCTCAGTTCACGATTAATGTAAGTCCTTAATCAAGATGGTCGGCTAATATCTCATTCCCAGTTCACGAAGAATTACTTTCGAAACGTTACTTACGTTCACGGTGAAATGAAAACCCCGTTTTGGAGGAACGGAAATACCCCTTGCGCCCCCCCCCCCTATATAATATCACCACGGGAGTCTAGACAATCAGTTTATCGGTTGCCTTCAGTGCGCTTGCGCAGTGCGTGCGTCTCGGGTGGACCTTGCGTCATCTTCCGCCGATACACACCCGTGCGTGGGCTTGAGCGGGTTTTTTTGTTTCAGGCTGTGGCGTTTTGAGAGTTACCCACTCGTCATCCCTGTCAATATACTCCCCTTACTGAAGCGAACAGGACTATTGGCCGTTTGTGTCTTCAAATAGGATCCGCGGAGGTTCAACAATTGGAATACTAGGGCATTACAGCTTAATGGCGGTGAGAAAACGAATGTCAGAGCTTGAGGGAAAGTTTGTTGTATATATATGTATATATCGATCAATTTCATTATGTTACACATACACTAAATACTTTAGCATATTGTTGATGTGTCGATTCCCATGCACGAAGCGAGACGTCAGTAACTGACAGTCATGGTAATCTATACAAAGATTAATTATTTAAAAAAAATTTAAATCAACTGGAATGTATAGTCAAGAGCTAGAATTTTAAACACTTTCGATTTTAACTGGACTATATAGTGAAGAGCTGCAATGGTGATCAGGCTTCAGTCTCAGATGGGCACATCGAGATAAATTTCACGTAATTGTGGACGCTGAGGGTGGGACTACTTCATAGGGGGGGGGGGGTGATAAAAGCCCCGGCGAGCACAAAATCCGGCCCCAAAAGTACACTTGGACAAAAGCCCCTGTCTGAATGTTGAAGAAATACCTATATTTTTGTAGCATTAATGGGGACTTTGATCCTAAATATTCCTATATTTATTCGGTAAACGAATGGATGTTAGGCGGTATCGGGTCAGCATTATCTGATATTTGTGTATGTATATTTGAAAGATATTTGTTGTGTGTAATTCAGCGCTATCTGGCTTGGCTGTGGATTTAAGAAAACGACTCTTCGGGACTTTATTTAATTGCACATGTTAGGATCAAAGTCGTACTTCATACATTGTTAGCTTTCCGAGGCATGGAATCTCATGAATTGGGTGGGGGGGGGGTACATTTTCCGATCTCCGCGATTGGCATCCAGTAATTCTTGGAGATTCGCGATCAGCGGTTGGCATTTTTTAGGGATCTTTATCCGTATCCTTGGGGATTCGCGATTTAGAGGGGGGTATCCCCCGCCGCCAGGTTTGCCCCTCATGAATGCTATATCTATGTCGACCAGGGATCCAGGGTATAAAAGGGAGAGTCCGGACCACCCACCTCCCTTTTTTAGGGTCAAACTCAGGGAAAGGAATCTGGTGTTCTCAAAGTTTCGAATTCGAATTAAAATTAGCCAGATATACTAGGGTCCTAGTGGATAGTGAGAGTAGTCATATAGATATGACACGACCCGGTCTTTGGGTTCCCGTTTGTGTTGGGGGTAGTCATATAGATATCACACAAAAGTCCGGACCTCGAGGCCCCGGTCTTTGGGTTCCAGTGGGTGGTGGGGGTAGTCATATAGATAGGACTAGTGCTGAATGACTCATCGATTGATTACATCATTGGATGAGTGATTCAGCTCTAGGATATGGCCTAAATATGGGGACCGATATAATTTAGGCATAAATAGACTCATTGTCATTGCCTACCCATTTTTGCCATGAATTCTGTCAGTGGTGTCGGTACATTTCCACAATTAGGTCGGCCATACAACATATGAGCCCGAGCACGTTGTGGGGAGTAATACCTGGAGGCATGCAGTCAGCGCCCACTCCATGGGGGTGTGGTCTAAAAATAGCCTATAATTAGCCTGACGTCATGCGCGAAAGTCCGAGTTTTCAATGTCCATAATGAGATATCGGACAAGGACAAACTTTATACCAGCTGCTTTTGTGTGTGTGCGTCTTTTTCATGTCACATGGTGTTGACTTTATTAGTTAATTATTAGATGTCAACTCTTAGAAATGCGAACCTACTGCCACCGGACTCCATTCAGGTGTGGTATCGGCGTTCAGATATTCATAGAAAGTGAGACGGTCACTCAGTGGTATTCATTATTTAGTGGCGTATATATTGCTGGCGGATATAACCCCCTTCCTCGTGGTTTAACCTACATAGTATCTGAACGCTAATATGACAACTTACTTTAATGTCAAATATGTAATGTCAATTTGACTTTACATTCAATGTACTTGACATAAATTAATGTTACCCACAGCTTATTTTAATCATATTTATTTTACATTAAGCCTATCTTAATAGCATTTATTTTACTTTAAGCCTATCTTAATAACATTTATTTTACATTAAGCGTATTCTAATAACATTTATTTTATATTAAACCTAGTTCAATAGCAGTTATTTTACATTAAGCCTAGTTGAATAACATTTGTGTTACAGTATAAAAGGTATATTTTAAGAACATTTATTTTGTATTAACAACGGTTATTTTACTTGGAATTGTTTTATTCTTGCAGTTATTTAACATTGATATCTATAGGACACGAAAGGTTTGAGAAATAGTTTTTCCCTTCAACCTTATAACGACGGTTTTTATCGATGGTTAGGACTTCTCTAATTTAACACTCAACTCACGATGCCCTTTCCCTTCTGGGCACTTACAATTGAAGCCTTATTATTCAAGTGTTTTGAGACGGAGTGGAAAAGCTTTGCGTATATGAGTTTTCGTTGTGGTGTCATTGCATACGCACATAATAAGGCTCTGGCGTAATGGTTAGCGCGCTAGACCGTAGATCCTGGGTTAGAATCCGGGTTCGGGGGGATACCTAATATCGGAACTGTTTCATCCATTCATCCTTGACGTGCACCAAAGCCGAGGGCTTGGAGCTCACAAAGTGGCCTAGTGGGTAACACGTTCGGCGATTGTCAATTGTGCCCTACTAGGCCAGCCAAAGTGACCTGTGCGTAGTTCGAACCTCACATGTGGCATAATATATATGTTTGTGCAAGATGTACGATCCCATATTGTTCTTTCGCCAAGAGTATAGGTTTACTCCAGGAGACATGGCTCCTCTCTGCATTGATCCTTCCCACTGTCGCGATATAGCCTACAGAGGTTGAAAATTACTTAAAACTTAACCAAACCTAACCGAATGCAATTTAACAGGTCATGGGTTCGAACCCTGGCACCTGCACCTTGAGCAAGTGCCCCGCAACCTTATTTCATTATCCCGGGAATTTTTTGATTTGATTTAAATTTTTATTTTATATTGATAAGATATTCATATCTACATATGCAATTCAACAACTCATAACACTTGTAACATATAAGCCGTTATTATATCAAAATACAACTTCAGATTGACATCATCGAAAGTATTGATATATATATATATATATATATATATATGCACACACTTATGACATTACAAGACAGACAGACAATGGCAATCACAACAATAGCAAGACAATACCGACACTTGACAACACAATTTGTTGGTCGAAACGTACCTATGCTGTGTGTTGGAGGATAACATTATGCCAGTTTGGTTGATCTCCTTCCCGTTTATTCCAGAATATAAAGCGTTTTGCCTCAAGTGTTAAATAGTTGATTATTCATTTTCTAGATTATCACAATTATAGTTGTGTTACAAGTCCCTCCAGTCTAAGAAAATCTATTAGCTTTCACGAATCTGGTTACTTCGTTATTGTGCGGTCTTCCTCTTTCCTAAACAGTGTCTAGTGTATTTTGCTAATTGACGTGAATAATGGTTAAACTAATTATGTAAATTAGTTGTTGATCTCCAGTAAAACTACTGAAGGTAGGGCATCAACTATGTACATTGTACAACCAGTCATGCCGAAATTCGTTATAACAGTTACATTCAAATACAAATTGAAGCTCAGTTTCCATCACGTTATCTTCACAAAATAAACATATAGGCCTACGTTCCTCTCACAAATGTGTTGTCAAATGGTTCCGTTTCCACTCTCAATAGTAACACGCCCATCCTTAATTGCGCTACGACAGACCGCTCGCCTTGAGTTAGATTTCTTGTAACGTAGTCTTCAACGTTGCAATCAAATTAAAATTGTTATAAAATTTTAGCTTTGAATTTTTCGCTATAGTTTGTCTCCATTCTCTCTCTTGCATTTGGGATATTCGTAAGTTTATTCGGGCGACATCACAGGGTAATTTAGTTTCGTAGACATCCCGATACCCACATTCAGAGAGAATATTGCGCACCGTGTACACCAGTTATAGCAACTCGTCAAACGTATACATAGGGGCAGTATTCAGTACTAAACCGCACCTGATATATGCGAGCGAGTATCGGGTTCAAAGTCCCAAATAATGGCCCAGCCGTCTGGCTGCCTAGGTGGGCTAGGTGGGCGTGCCGTTTTTTTGTTACGACATACTCGATAAGCGCGAAGAAGGCGACTGCCTCACAACATCTGGGAAGGCTTGTAATCGCGAAACAATTTAGTTCGTTGTATTCGAAAGTTAAACCAAAGCACCAAGAAGTGATGTTAACGCCCAGCAGCCCTATGTGAGACAGAATCAAATTTTTTTCAACTCTTAATAATAGTAATAACTCGAGTTGTGGATGGCGTTAGAATTGTATTGGCCCTTCATCAACTGTAGCAGCACATATCTCACCCTCGCCATTAATGTCATCGTAAGTCTCTAAATTACCTACATTAGTGTCAGAACAGCTGGCTTTCCGTTTTGGGCGACTATTTCCTGGGGTTTGGTTTAATAGAGCAAGGCGATCTATGTTGGGTAGGACTTGTACATGTATCAGTCAGTTCGTTACTAAGAAAAAAAACATGGCTGTGTCGTTCTTATCTTCGACTTGACCAAAGTCTGAACTGGGGCACTCTTCATATCATTTCTTTGGTGCATTCGTCTAATAAGGAACGCAAGACAGCTTGCCGGTATGAACATTATTATTCGTAATTGTGGATGCCTGAGTGTGTAAATGGCACAAAGGTGGAAAAATATTCTGAAGGAAGGTGAAAGGTATGTTTGTGAATTACCATTCATTGAAAGTGAGTGTTCTGAGGCTATACACCACCTGAAAGTACACAAGTCGTCTGGTCTACTTGGACCAAGTTCTGAGTTTTTGAGTCTTGGTCACACATCAAAATTGGGTTTGCTCGGCATTAAATTGGGGGGGCAATGAGAATAAGACAGCTCTCTCTCTCTCTCTCTCTCTCTCTCTCTCTCTCTCTCTCTCTACCTCTACCTCTCTATCTATCTTCAGACTGTCGACCCATCTCGTTGCACAGTACGATGCCTAAAAAACCTCCTATGCAAGTTTTAGTATCAAAAACGTTCCATATGTCACCCCATATACGCCAAGGTAGCCAACGAATAGCCCTACTGTTTGTACTATCACTTGCACCGGTGTCCCTGTCGCTGAGACCGGATCTGAAGAGTGTAAGCATAAAATGCAAAGACGACAGTCGAAAGAGAAAGCCCATCTCACCGTCTGGCTTGTGTGTGTTTCTGACCCATGTCCGGTAGGGTGAGAGAAGAGAGAAAGCCCATCTCACAGTCTGGCTTGTGTGTGTTTCTGACCCATGTCTAGTAGAGTGAAAGAAGAGAAAAAGCCCATCTCACCGTCTGGCTTGTGTGTGTTTCTGACCCATGTCTAGTAGAGTGAGAGAAGAGAGAAAGCGCATCTCACCGCCTGCCTTGTGTGTGTTTCTGACCCATGTCTAGTAGAGTGAGAGAAGAGAGAAAGCCCATCTCACCGTCTGGCTTGTGCGTGTTTCTGACCCATGTCCGGTAGAGATAAGAGATAAGAGAAAGCGCATCTCACCGCCTGCCTTGTGTGTGTTTCTGATCCATGTAAGAGAGAAGAGAGAAAGCCCGTCTCACCCCCTGCCTTGTGTGTGTTTCTGACCCATGTCTGGTAGAGTTTGAGAAGAGAAAAAGCCCATCTCACTGCCTGCCTTGTGCGTGCTTGTGACCCACGTCCAGTAGAGTGAGAGGCGAGAGAAAGCCCATCTCACTGCCTGCCTTATGCGTGTTTCTGACCCATGTCTGGTAGAGTTAGAGAAGAGAGAAAGCCCGTCTCGCCGTCTGGCTTGTGTGTGTTTCTGACCCATTTCGGGTAGAGGGAAAGAAGAGAGAAAGCTCATCCCACCGCCTGGCTTGTGTGTGTTTCTGACCCATGTCCATTGCAATTTGTTGCAGGTCAACCCCATGCAGCGCTATCCACTATGGCTGAAGACTCTGCTGGTAGTGCTTGGGGTGCACGCCGCCTACGTGTACATAGCCATGCTGTCCAATCACACCTCCTCGCACCGACCACTGTCCTACGTGTCCAATGACAATGGTCCCGAACCCAACTCCGCCGAGGCCGCAGTGCCACTTGTTGAGCGACGCGTCAACGCCATCGTGACGCAATATGACGCGGTTTTGAAAGCGAGGCTGGATGAGCTGATCGCCCGGAAAGCCGGAGCACGTGACCCCGATGTCATCGCCTTGGTGCAAGCCCTAATGGACCCACCCTCGGACCACATGGTGAAAACATCTCGGAAAATAGTCACCACCCCACAGTCGAAGGCGGTCTCCGAAGTCCTCCACAACAAGGTCCGTTAACTATATAATGGGTGCATTACTTCGGTATAATAATAATCTGCATTGCCATGAAGAGTACACAAATCAAAATAATGAAGAAAAGGTTAGCAAGGAGCAGAAGCTGAGGCTTATTCGCTAGAAGAAATATTCATATCTAGCGCTACGAAAGGGTGCTATAGCTGGCTCGCCCGCAGCTCGTTCCCTGTATTCTAATAGAATAACCCAAAGACTTATGTAAGTAGTTGGATAGGGCAACTTTAATGCCGAGAGTACGAAGTTTAAAATTATCAGTGGCGGAAAAAAACACATCGCCACTGATAAACATGTGGCGGAAAAACACATCACAAATGGAAAAAACTTTGGCGGAAAACATATCGCCACGCAAAAGGGTGAGGCGAAAACACATTCCTAATGACAAATGTGGTGGTAAAACATTACCACTAAGAATTAAATGTAATACGCATCTGTGGCAATCAGATGTTAGACAGGCAAATATTAATAGATACTTATTGATATATATATAGATATATCATATTATGCAGTCCACTATAGATATTTATGAAAGGCTCTATGAAAATAGGTGTTGCCTTCATACTTAGCAGGGAAGGTGAGGGGACAAGCGCCTAGTACAAATATGGAAATCACGGATCAACGGATCATTTACCATTCATTTAAACTTTATGACTTAGTTCAATAGATATTTCTGAAATTATCCAAATACATACGCTGAGGTATCAATTACAATGAGACGTGATATACGATACTTAATACCGCGTAAATACGGGTCATCATTTCAACATGTGTTGTATTTTAAAACCTAATAACTCACCTCAACACACAATTTTGAAATTATCCACAAACATATGCTGTAATGCTAATAACAATAACAATATAGCTTCATGATACAATGATTATATACGATATTTAAGCGGCTCGTGAGCAAGTCTCATCCAGTTGCATACTGTATTATTATTGCTTAAAAACCTAATGACCTATATCAGGAGACATTATATGAAATTTAGCTCAGACCCTGTTGACTCGCGTCACATGCAAAGTGGAGGCGGCGTGGAGGAGGTGGTTTATTTCGTTGGTGGTTGAGAATCACGTAAACTCCCGTGTAAACTGCCGCTACATCGTCTCGCGTTTGACGCCAATCGGTAAACAATCCGCGTTGTCAGGGGGATTTCACTTGGACGAGTCCATTCGTTCTTCTCACCATAGTGTAGGGGTGATACCAACACGTAGTCCCATAATGTAGTACTCCAATAATTTTCCGCGCAGCCATCAAGTAAATTCGGATAAATCAGAATCATTATATAAACAAATTGACAAATGTAAACAGGAACAGAAATACAACAATCTAGATAGTATATGGATTGGCCCAATCGTTGCGCTTCAATAGTTCTATCTTTCTATTAACTGATTAACAGATATGATCATACTGAGATTGCTAGTTACATATCAAAGTAACATTAGCATCTTCACCATTCAAAAGAACACGTGACATTCGGTAGAAAAAATGGCGGCTGATTGAAAATTAACGGACTAGGCTGGTTCCGTTGCGCCTAAATGCGCTAAAATGACCGGTCTGAACATTGTATTGGCATACGACGTAGCTCTATCGCAAACTCGGATATCACGCTTGGTATTATGGGTCCTGGCCCACAGAAAGGCACCCTTTGGTACTTCTTTATGGTAGAACACTGTACCATGACGTTGGTTTTCACAGAAGAATGGCTTCTTCATCGAGTGTGGCGCGCTGGACGGGGAGCGGTCCTCCAACACGATGGCACTGGAGCAGCAGGATGGCTGGCGGGGCGTCCTCATCGAGATGGACCCCTACTTCTACACCCAGCTGCGGGGCAAGAACAGAAAGTCGCCCAGCATCAACGCCTGCCTCAGCCCTTATGACTACCCAATAGAGGTAAGTACATTCCCGGCTGATCGTGACGTCACGGAGAGGCAGAGGTAAGGGCCGGCTGATCGTGACATCACGGAGAGGCAGAGGTAAGGGCCGGCTGATCGTGACGTCAAGGAGAGACAGAGGTAGCGGCCGGCTGATCGTGACGTCACGGAGAGACAGATGTAAGGGCAGGCTGATCGTGACGTCATGGAGAGACAGAGATAAGGGCTGGCTGATCGGGACGTCACGAAGAGACATTAGGTATATAAGGGGCGGCTGATCGTGACGTCATGGAGAGACATCGATAAGGGCTGGCTGGCCGTGACGTCACGAAGATACAAAGGTAAGTAAGGGGTGGTTTATTGTGATGTCATAGAGAGACAGAGGTAAGGGTCGGCTGATCATGACGTCATGGAGAGACAGAGGTAAGGGTCGGCTGATCGTGACATCACCGAGAGACAGAGGTAAGGGCCGGCTGATCCTGACGTCATGGAGAGACAGAGGTAAGGGCTGGCTGATCGTGACGTCATGGAGAGAAAGGTAAGCAAGGGGCGGCTGATCGTAACGTCCTGGAGAGACAGAGGTAAGAGCAGGCTGATCGTGACGTCATGGAGAGACAGAGGTAGGGGCTGGTTGATCATGACGTCACGGAGAGGCAGAGGTAAGGGCCGGCTGATCGTGACGTCACGGAAAGACAGAGGTAAGGGTCCGGTGACGGTCACGTGACGTCAAGGAGAGACAGCGGTAAGGGCTGGCTGATCGTGACGTCACGGAGAGACAGGGGTAAGGGTCTGCTGACGGCCACGTGACGTCACGGACAAACATTTAAGGACCGGATTGAAGCACACTGGTCACGTCGCAGTTGGTTTACATAGGTAAACTTAACTTCCACTGTATAGCATTATCAAGGAGAATTAAACTCATATTCGTTACCGTCGTAATGGCAACTGACGTCGTGTGTTAAACACATGCCAGAGCCGTTCCAAAGTGTCCTTGTATTGATTCCTGGCAGCTGTGAGAGGCCGAAAAAGGAGCTGAACGGCCCATTGTGATAAGATGTTGCCTTCGAATATTGTATAAAAACAATAAACTTTTTGTTGTGGGCATCAGATGGCTTGAACGATCCAATAACTTGCAAGACGCCACTGATGAAATGGCCACGGACACCAATGTCAATGTCGTTATAACGGTTGCCAACGAAGTAGGAACGGATGGTTCTGCAGCTGCTACTATGTTCTCGAGTGGTATATTCGATTTAGTTCAAGTTCCCATCTGATCTACATAAGTTGATATTAACCTGGCCTAAGATCAAGCGTTGCGAATACAGCGATATATCCACATGATTGTCGATTTAGGCCCGTCCTGTGCACACTAGGACTAACTTAGGAACATCTGGAGACAATCAATGAATGAGTTGGAGGAGTAGATCTCGACTTCATCATGACCTGGTGGCGACCTCTCCTTTTCATTACATTGATCCGCCCCAGTGTCGCCAGGTTTCCAGGAGTAACACCCTACTCTTTCGCAAAGAGTAGGGTGTTTCTACCTTGCTACTGCCCCACTGACGCGATATGCGGCATATTTACCTACACAGATTAAAGCTTCATACTTAAGGGGAAAGCCAAGACCAGCGATAAATAATTTTTTTATTGAAATTATGAAACCAAAGGCGTTCATCCCCAGAAGGCCATATTTTGATGAATCTGATAACTGAGTAATCATCGATTTAACGCTAACTACTGCCCCCGCCATAGAGTTAGCGTATTGCAGCTGATGATGACGTCACGGTAGCGGTCAGATATTTGCCATCTCACCCGCCCGCCGTTGCAGCCCGTCATCAAGCCTCAATTACTTGACTCGTGAGTTCAAAAGTAACTCACCTGACGTCAATCGTATTAGCTGCCAGGGCTTTAGGATATATAGTTTATGTAATCACAATTAATTGTATTGGCTGGATCGCGTAACGTGAGAACAAAAGTCTTCACGGCGCTACCATTTACCTAGGCCTACATATCACAAGTGAAACGGTGTGACTTCTGAACCGGTGACTACCCCGGGTTCGGAACCCCCCCCCCCCTCCCCGCCACACCCACAACCCACTGCAGCCCAGTCATTAGTTTTCTGTTTTTCTTAAAGTAAGTTTAGATGGTTAGTTAGTCAATCGACTCTCCGAAACTCGTTACCCAGTGAGGTCATTAAACATGTTAAATAGTTCACGGCTTTACAAATCCACATACGCACGTTCCATAGTTGAATTCATCATATAACTAGAAACCGCTCCATATCTTCTGGTCTGTATTTACATGCACATGTACGCCATCACTCGCTCCCGTGACGTGGTGACCCGCGTACGGTCCTTCATCCTGATTGGTTGACAGGAGGCCGGGGGGAATTAAATTGAAAGTACGCTTATGGGCGACAATAGGGGTTTTGAGCATGAAATACTTTTCTGCTATGCTAATTCGTAACTATTAATTGTTTTCAGAAAACTTATATTTGGACTATATCATCTCATTGGCACTGCCCTTAAGGCCCGAATTGGCTTCCCCTTTAAACCCTAAAACGCAATACACATTCGTTGTTGCGATCCTTAGCGTGCGTTCTTTTTCTGTATGTTCCTTTCTTCCTCTACCGCTAGATGGAGTTCAAGGAATCTTCGGGAGGCCTCGGGAAACTGCTGGACAAGACGAAGGCAAAGGGGAAAGGAGGTACAAAAGTGCCCTGCTTCCCACTGGAGTCAATCCTTCTAGCTCTCAAGATCACTCACGTGGACTTCTTCAGTCTGGATGTCGAGGGATTCGAACTGGAGGTCCTGAAGACGATTCCCTTTGATCGTCTGGATATATCGACCCTGGCCGTGGAGTACGCACACGGCCGGAGCGGGAAGCAGTCGTACCTAGAGTTCATGGGATCTCAAGGATACGTCAGTCACGCCGACATTCACTTTCACGACGAGCGCATTGGTCTATACGTCGATGACTTCATATTCGTCAAAAAGGAGTTGATGAAATAGGCAGTGTGCCTGCGTAGTAACCGTATCTTATCATAGTCAGCAGACAACGTGGACCCGCCAGAGATTCAGTCTCCAGCTCTCGATGTTGAAGATAAACGTTGCGGTCCACATTGCACTCCAGATTTGTGGCAACTTTTTTTTTTTTTTTTTTTTTTATTCCACTATAATGCACTTATAAATCATACAAAGCAGGAATGGAAGAACAACATGCACAGTACAAACAAAACACAAACATGACATTATTCGCTTAGTGTTACATAGAGTCTGATAGTGGTCTCCATTTCTTATAAAACATATCTGTACTAAAGTTCAGCTTCCTTTCTACCGCGCTCTTTTCGAGCCTATAGTAATGCTTTATATAGTTTTTTCACAGCCTGAAAAACTGGAACTGTGTTGGACCACTTGCAGTAATATATATATTTTTTAACAATTAAAGTCAAGTGATTAATAAGTTCGCTATGTGGGGACCAAACTACTCCAAACATACTTGATATTAGTGTAAATCGGGTACATATGGTCTGGGCTGATGCGGCCTCGAGCCAACGTTCTAACAACGTTCTAACAACGATTTGTGGCAACTTTGTAAAACTTGCGAAGATTCTGTCTGAATCTGTGGGATCATCGAAATATACATTGTAAAGGCAGTGCGCGTTTAGGTTTCCTGGCACGAGGTTTCTATTACACCGCTGATATATAACGATTTATGCATATCTAGGCGCTGAGATTACGAAGCTACGCCAACGCGTATTCAGCAGGTTTATCGTGAAAATCGACTAATCCATCCATCTATATATATGTAAATTATTGTTGTGGTGTGCGCACATTAACGTATATTATGATGCGCTAGTAAGACAGTTTGATATTGTTAAAGTTCGCTAAAATCGTGTATCGTGTATCGCAATCTCATTAAACAAATTGTGTGACGTAAAAATTTCTGCCCCTGTTGCTATTAGTTAGCACAATAGACCGGTGGCCTCCATGGTGTAGTGGACAGCGCAGTAGATCGGGGGCCTCCGTGTTGTAGTGAGTAGCGCACTAGACCAGGGGCCCCCTAGTGTAGTGGACAGCGCCTTAGTCCGGCGGCCTCTCTGGCGTACTGGTCAGCGCATTAGACCGGAGCCTCCCTGGTGTATTTGTTAGCACAATAGACCGGTGAGCTCCCGGATGTATTGGAAAGCGCATTAGATAGGGGGCCTCCCTGGTGTAGTGGTCAGCGCATTAGATCAGGGGCATCCATGGTGTAGTGGTCAGCGCATTAGTTGGACCCCTTTCCTGGACGAAAGAGAGTTCATTCCACCCAAGTTAGAACCCATTCCTTGTCAGAAGAGAGTTCATTCCACCCAAGTTGGAACCCTCTGATTGTCAGAAGAGAGTTTATTTTACCCAATTGGGACCTCTTTCCTTGTCAGGAGTTCATTCCAACCAAGTTGGACCACACTTATAATCAGAAGAAAGTTCATTCCACCCAAGTCTGACCCTGCTCCTTGTCAGAAGAGAGTTCATTCAACCCAAGTTGGACCTCGCTTCTTGTCGAAAAAGATTGACTCCACCCAAGTTGGATCTCTCTCCGTGTCAGAAAACAGTTCATTTCACCCAAGTTATACCTCTCTTCTTGTCGGAAGAGAGTGCATTCCACCCAAGTTGGACCCCTCTCCTTGTCCGAAGAGAGTTCATTCCACCCAAGTTGCACCCATCACTTTGTCAGAAGAGTTCATTCCACCCAAGTTGACCCCTCTCCTTGTCAGAAGAGAGTTCATTCCACTCAAGTTTAACCCCTCTCCTTGTTGGAAGAGAGTTTATTTCCCCCAAGTTGGACCCCTCACTTTGTGAGAAGAGAGTTCATCCCACCCAAGTTGGCCCCTCTCCTTGTCAGAAGAGAGTTCTCTCCCCCCAAGTTGGACCCCTCGCCTTGTCGGAATAGAGTTCATTCCACTCAAGTTTAATCCCTCTACTTGTTGGAAGAGAGTTCATTCCACTCGAGTTGCATCCTTCTCCTTGTCAGAAGAGATTTCATTCCACCCACGTTGGAACCCTCTGATTGTCAGAAGAGAGTTCGTTTAACCCAAGTTGGACGCTTCTGCCTGTCGGAAGAGAGTTCATTCGGCCCAAGTTGACCCATCACTTTGTAAGAAGAGAGTTCAGTCCAACCAAGTTGGACCCCTCTCCTTGTCAGAAGAGAGTTCATTCCACCCAAATTGTAACTCGCTCCTTGTCGAAGGAGATTCATTCCACCCAAGATGGACCTCAAACTTTGTCAGAAGAGAGTTCTTTCCACCCAAGTTGAACCCTCTCCTTCTCAGAAGAGAGTTCATTCCCCCAAGTTGGACCCCTCTCCTTGTCAGAAGAGAGTTTATTTCCCCCAAGTTGGACCCCTCACTTTGTCAGAAGAGAGTTGATTCCACTCAAGTGGGCCCGTCTCCTTGTCAGAATAGAGTTTACTCCCCCCAAGTTAGACCCTCGCCTCGTCGGAAGAGAGTTCATTCCACCCAAGTTGACCCCTCTCCTTGTCGGAAGAGAGTTCATTTCACCCAAGTTGGACCCCTCGCCTTGTCGGAAAAGGGTTCATGGCACCCAAGTTGGACGCTTCGCCTTTTCGAAAGAGAGTTCGCTCCTCAAACATTGGACCCTGTCCTTGTCAGAAGAGAGTTCATTCCACCCAAGTTGGACCCCTCTGATTGTCAGAAGAGAGTTTATTTTACCCAATTGGGACCTCTTTCGTTGTCAGGAGATAGTTCATTCCAACCAAGTTGGACCACACTTATAATCAGAAGAAAGAACATTCCACCCAAGGTGGACCCCTCTCCTGGTTAGAAGAGAGTTCATTCCACACTAGTCTGACCCTTCTCCTTGTCAGAAGAGAGTTCATTCAACCCAAGTTGGACCTCGCTTCTTGTCGAAAAAGATTGACTCCACCCAAGTTGGATCTCTCTCCGTGTCAGAAGACAGTTCATTTCACCCAAGTTATACCTCTCTTCTTGTCGGAAGAGAGTTCATTCCACCCAAGTTGGACCCCTCTCCTTGTCCGAAGAGAGTTCATTCCACCCAAGTTGCACCCATCACTTTGTCAGAAGAGTTCATTCCACCCAAGTTGACCCCTCTCCTTGTCAGAAGAGAGTTCATTCCACTCAAGTTTAACCCCTCTCCTTGTTGGAAGAGAGTTTATTTCCCCCAAGTTGGACCCCTCACTTTGTGAGAAGAGAGTTCATCCCACCCAAGTTGGCCCCTCTCCTTGTCAGAAGAGAGTTCTCTCCCCCCAAGTTGGACCCCTCGCCTTGTCGGAATAGAGTTCATTCCACTCAAGTTTAATCCCTCTACTTGTTGGAAGAGAGTTCATTCCACTCGAGTTGCATCCTTCTCCTTGTCAGAAGAGATTTCATTCCACCCACGTTGGAACCCTCTGATTGTCAGAAGAGAGTTCGTTTAACCCAAGTTGGACGCTTCTGCCTGTCGGAAGAGAGTTCATTCGGCCCAAGTTGACCCATCACTTTGTAAGAAGAGAGTTCAGTCCAACCAAGTTGGACCCCTCTCCTTGTCAGAAGAGAGTTCATTCCACCCAAATTGTAACTCGCTCCTTGTCGAAGGAGATTCATTCCACCCAAGATGGACCTCAAACTTTGTCAGAAGAGAGTTCTTTCCACCCAAATTGAACCCTCTCCTTCTCAGAAGAGAGTTCATTCCCCCAAGTTGGACCCCTCTCCTTGTCAGAAGAGAGTTTATTTCCCCCAAGTTGGACCCCTCACTTTGTCAGAAGAGAGTTCATTCCACTCAAGTTTAACCCCTCTCCTTGTTGGAAGAGAGTTTATTTCCCCCAAGTTGGACCCCTCACTTTGTGAGAAGAGAGTTCATCCCACCCAAGTTGGCCCCTCTCCTTGTCAGAAGAGAGTTCTCTCCCCCCAAGTTGGACCCCTCGCCTTGTCGGAATAGAGTTCATTCCACTCAAGTTTAATCCCTCTACTTGTTGGAAGAGAGTTCATTCCACTCGAGTTGCATCCTTCTCCTTGTCAGAAGAGATTTCATTCCACCCACGTTGGAACCCTCTGATTGTCAGAAGAGAGTTCGTTTAACCCAAGTTGGACGCTTCTGCCTGTCGGAAGAGAGTTCATTCGGCCCAAGTTGACCCATCACTTTGTAAGAAGAGAGTTCAGTCCAACCAAGTTGGACCCCTCTCCTTGTCAGAAGAGAGTTCATTCCACCCAAATTGTAACTCGCTCCTTGTCGAAGGAGATTCATTCCACCCAAGATGGACCTCAAACTTTGTCAGAAGAGAGTTCTTTCCACCCAAGTTGAACCCTCTCCTTCTCAGAAGAGAGTTCATTCCCCCAAGTTGGACCCCTCTCCTTGTCAGAAGAGAGTTTATTTCCCCCAAGTTGGACCCCTCACTTTGTCAGAAGAGAGTTGATTCCACTCAAGTGGGCCCGTCTCCTTGTCAGAATAGAGTTTACTCCCCCCAAGTTAGACCCTCGCCTCGTCGGAAGAGAGTTCATTCCACCCAAGTTGACCCGTCTCCTTGTCAGAAGAGATTTATTTCCCCCCACGTTGGACCCCTCTCCTTGTCGGAAGAGAGTTCATTTCACCCAAGTTGGACCCCTCGCCTTGTCGGAAAAGGGTTCATGGCACCCAAGTTGGACGCTTCGCCTTTTCGAAAGAGAGTTCGCTCCTCAAACATTGGACCCTGTCCTTGTCAGAAGAGAGTTCATTCCACCCAAGTTGGACCCCTCTGATTGTCAGAAGAGAGTTTATTTTACCCAATTGGGACCTCTTTCGTTGTCAGGAGATAGTTCATTCCAACCAAGTTGGACCACACTTATAATCAGAAGAAAGAACATTCCACCCAAGGTGGACCCCTCTCCTGGTTAGAAGAGAGTTCATTCCACACTAGTCTGACCCTTCTCCTTGTCAGAAGAGAGTTCATTCAACCCAAGTTGGACCTCGCTTCTTGTCGAAAAAGATTGACTCCACCCAAGTTGGATCTCTCTCCGTGTCAGAAGACAGTTCATTTCACCCAAGTTATACCTCTCTTCTTGTCGGAAGAGAGTTCATTCCACCCAAGTTGGACCCCTCTCCTTGTCCGAAGAGAGTTCATTCCACCCAAGTTGCACCCATCACTTTGTCAGAAGAGTTCATTCCACCCAAGTTGACCCCTCTCCTTGTCAGAAGAGAGTTCATTCCACTCAAGTTTAACCCCTCTCCTTGTTGGAAGAGAGTTTATTTCCCCCAAGTTGGACCCCTCACTTTGTGAGAAGAGAGTTCATCCCACCCAAGTTGGCCCCTCTCCTTGTCAGAAGAGAGTTCTCTCCCCCCAAGTTGGACCCCTCGCCTTGTCGGAATAGAGTTCATTCCACTCAAGTTTAATCCCTCTACTTGTTGGAAGAGAGTTCATTCCACTCGAGTTGCATCCTTCTCCTTGTCAGAAGAGATTTCATTCCACCCACGTTGGAACCCTCTGATTGTCAGAAGAGAGTTCGTTTAACCCAAGTTGGACGCTTCTGCCTGTCGGAAGAGAGTTCATTCGGCCCAAGTTGACCCATCACTTTGTAAGAAGAGAGTTCAGTCCAACCAAGTTGGACCCCTCTCCTTGTCAGAAGAGAGTTCATTCCACCCAAATTGTAACTCGCTCCTTGTCGAAGGAGATTCATTCCACCCAAGATGGACCTCAAACTTTGTCAGAAGAGAGTTCTTTCCACCCAAGTTGAACCCTCTCCTTCTCAGAAGAGAGTTCATTCCCCCAAGTTGGACCCCTCTCCTTGTCAGAAGAGAGTTTATTTCCCCCAAGTTGGACCCCTCACTTTGTCAGAAGAGAGTTGATTCCACTCAAGTGGGCCCCTCTCCTTGTCAGAAAAGAGTTCACTCCCCCCAAGTTAGACCCTCGCCTCGTCGGAAGAGAGTTCATTCCACCCAAGTTGGACCCCTCGCCTTGTCGGAAGAGAGTTCATTTCACCCAAGTTGGACCCCTCGCCTTGTCGGAAAAGAGTTCATGGCACCCACATTGGACGCTTCGCCTTTTCGAAAGAGAGTTCGCTCCCCAAACATTGGACCCTGTCCTTGTCAGAAGAGAGTTCATTCCACCCAAGTTGGACCCCACTGATTGTCAGAAGAGAGTTTATTTTACCCAATTGGGACCTCTTTCCTTGTCAGGAGATAGTTCATTCCAACCAAGTTGGACCACACTTATAATCAGAAGAAAGGGCATTCCACCCAAGGTGGACCCCTCTCCTGGTTAGAAGAGAGTTCATTCCACACAAGTCTGACCCTTCTACTTGTCAGAAGAGAGTTCATTCAACCCAAGTTGGACCTCGCTTCTTGTCGAAAAAGATTGACTCCACCCAAGTTGGATCTCTCTCCGTGTCAGAAGACAGTTCATTTCACCCAAGTTATACCTCTCTTCTTGTCGCAAGAGAGTTCATTCCACCCAAGTTGGACCCCTCTCCTTGTCCAAAGAGAGTTCATTCCACCCAAGTTGCACCCATCACTTTGTCAGAAGAGTTCATTCCACCCAAGTTGAACCCTCTCCTTGTCAGAAGAGAGTTCATTCCACTCAAGTTTAACCCCTCTCCTTGTTGGAAGAGAGTTTATTTCCCCCAAGTTGGACCCCTCACTTTGTGAGAAGAGAGTTCATCCCACCCAAGTTGGCCCCTCTCCTTGTCAGAAGAGAGTTCTCTCCCCCCAAGTTGGACCCCTCGCCTTGCCGGAATAGAGTTCATTCCACTCAAGTTTAATCCCTCTACTTGTTGGAAGAGAGTTCATTCCACTCGAGTTGCATCCTTCTCCTTGTCAGAAGAGATTTCATTCCACCCACGTTGGAACCCTCTGATTGTCAGAAGAGAGTTCGTTTAACCCAAGTTGGACGCTTCTGATTGTCGGAAGAGTTCATTCGGCCCAAGTTGACCCATCTCTTTGTAAGAAGGGAGTTCAGTCCAACCAAGTTGGGCCCCTCTCCTTGTCAGAAGAGATTTCATTCCACCCAAATTGTAACTTGCTCCTTGTCGAAGGAGATTCATTCCACCCAAGATGGACCTCAAACTTTGTCAGAAGAGAGTTCTTTCCACCCAAGTTGAACCCTCTCCTTCTCAGAAGAGAGTTCATTCCCCCAAGTTGGACCCCTCTCCTTGTCAGAAGAGAGTTTATTTCCCCCAAGGTGGACCCCTCACTTTGTCAGAAGAGAGTTCATCCCACCCAAGTTGGCCCCTCTCCTTGTCAGAAGAGAGTTCTCTCCCCCCAAGTTGGACCCCTCGCCTTGTCGGAATAGAGTTCATTCCACTCAAGTTTAATCCCTCTACTTGTTGGAAGAGAGTTCATTCCACTCGAGTTGCATCCTTCTCCTTGTCAGAGGAGATTTCATTCCACCCAAGTTGGAACCCTCTGATTGTCAGAAGAGAGTTCGTTTAACCCAAGTTGGACGCTTCTGCCTGTCGGAAGAGAGTTCATTCGGCCCAAGTTGACCCATCTCTTTGTAAGAAGGGAGTTCAGTCCAACCAAGTTGGACCCCTCTCCTTGTCAGAAGAGAGTTCATTCCACCCAAGTTGGACCCCTCTCCTTGTCAGAAGAGAGTTCATTCCACCCAAGTTGGACCCCTCTCCTCGTCGGGGGAGAGATCATTCCACCCAAGTTGGAACTCGCTCCTTGTGGAAGGAGATTCATTCCACCCAAGATGGACCTCAAACTTTGTCAGAAGAGAGTTCATTCCCCCAAGTTGGACCCCTCTCCTTGTCAGAAGAGAGTTTATTTCCCCCAAGTTGGACCCCTCACTTTGTCAGAAGATAGTTGATTCCACCTAAGTGGGCCCCTCTCCTTGTCAGAAAAGAGTTCACTCCCCCCAAGTTAGACCCTCGCCTCGTCGGAAGAGAGTTCATTCCACCCAAGTTGACCCGTCTCCTTGTCAGAAGAGATTTATTTCCCCCCACGTTGGACCCCTCTCCTTGTCGGAAGAGAGTTCATTTCACCCAAGTTGGACCCCTCGCCTTGTCGGAAAAGAGTTCATGGCACCCAAGTTGGACGCTTCGTCTTTTCGAAAGAGAGTTCGCTCCCCAAACATTGGACCCTGTCCTTGTCCGAAGAGAGTTCATTCCACCCAAGTTGCACCCATCACTTTGTCAGAAGAGTTCATTCCACCCAAGTTGACCCCTCTCCTTGTCCGAAGAGAGTTCATTCCACCCAAGTTGCACCCATCACTTTGTCAGAAGAGTTCATTCCACCCAAGTTGACCCGTCTCCTTGTCAGAAGAGATTTATTTCCCCCCACGTTGGACCCCTCTCCTTGTCGGAAGAGAGTTCATTTCACCCAAGTTGGACCCCTCGCCTTGTCGGAAAAGAGTTCATGGCACCCAAGTTGGACGCTTCGCCTTTTCGAAAAAGTGTTCGCTCCCCAAACATTGGATCCTGTCCTTGTCAGAAGAGAGTTCATTCCACCCAAGTTGGACCCCTCTGATTGTCAGAAGAGAGTTTATTTTACCCAATTGGGACCTCTTTCCTTGTCAGGAGATAGTTCATTCCAACCAAGTTGGACCACACTTATAATCAGAAGAAAGTTCATTCCACCCAAGGTGGACCCCTCTCCTGGTTAGAAGAGAGTTCATTCCACACAAGTCTGACCCTTCTCCTTGTCAGAAGAGAGTTCATTCAACCCAAATTATACCTCTCTTCTTGTCGGAAGAGAGTTCATTCCACCCAAGTTGGACCCCTCTCCTTGTCCGAAGAGAGTTCATTCCACCCACGTTGCACCCATCACTTTGTCAGAAGAGTTCATTCCACCCAAGTTGACCCCTCTCCTTGTCAGAAGAGAGTTCATTCCACTCAAGTTTAACCCCTCTCCTTGTTGGAAGAGACTTTATTTCCCCCAAGTTGGACCCCTCACTTTGTGAGAAGAGAGTTCATCCCACCCAAGTTGGCCCCTCTCCTTGTCAGAAGAGATTTATTTCCCCCCACGTTGGACCCCTCTCCTTGTCGGAAGAGAGTTCATTTCACCCAAGTTGGACCCCTCGCCTTGTCGGAAAAGAGTTCATGGCACCCAAGTTGGACGCTTCGCCTTTTCGAAAAAGTGTTCGCTCCCCAAACATTGGATCCTGTCCTTGTCAGAAGAGAGTTCATTCCACCCAAGTTGGACCCCTCACTTTGTCAGAAGAGAGTTCATTCCACCCAAGTTGACCCCTCTCCTTCTCAGAAGAGAGTTCATTCCTCCCAAGTTGGACCCCTCTCCTTGTCGGAAGAGAGTTCATTCCACACAAGTTGGACACCTCTCCTTGTCAGAAGAGAGTGCATTCTACCAAAGTTGGACCCCTCTCCTTGTCGGAAGAGAGTTCATTCCACACAAGTTGGACCCCTCGCCTTGTCGGAAGAGAGTTCATTCCACACAAGTTGGACCCCTCGCCTAGTCAGCAGAGAGTTCATTTCACCCAAGTTGGCCCCTTCTTGTCAGCAAAGAATTCATTCTACCCAAGTTGGACCCCTCTCAGCTTCAACATCCCGGCTGAAGGGTTATATTTTTTCCATGGACCCGCGCCACGTCGCATTTCAGTGCAGGCACGCTTACTTTAATATTTACCCCCACCCCTCCCCCACCCGTGAACTGACAGACGGATTTGTCATCGCGCAAGCCGCCATATCCTGTGCGAGTTTTTATGCGAGGGCAGATGAGGAGACATGTTCAAAGATAAGCCGCCTGGCATGACAGGTACAAAATAGCTAAGTGCAGCGGATAGGGAGCCTTTAGCCCGACCCGGACGGCATTCAGAAACCACACCTAGCTTACGCAGGACATTTTCAAACGTCATTTCTCAGCTGCTGACACTTGTACTGGGGCGTTGTACGCGCCATTTGAATGACATGAAAGTAAAGCAGTAGCAAAAGATACGGCAGCAATCGAACATAAATAGATAAAAAAACCTGGTTACGCAACCTTTACTCATTTTTACCACGCAGGAGTTGTGCCGGTAGCGGACTATGGTGCTGGAGTGTATCTCCATTGATTACAGGATCGTGAGGTATTTTATGGGTGTTCATACGTTCGCACCTATAGAGGCTAGTACTGGAGACACGGGGTGGACGATACCAAAGTACAGACAATACCTATGTCTGCTACGGCTATAGAATATCCTAGTAAAATTGCCGTAGCATCTAACCCACTGAGCCATCGAGCCCCCCCCCCCCTTCACCTTGGATGCGAGCCCCGCCGCACAGTGATGATGTACCCATAAAGGTGCAGTCATGATGTACCCATACAGGTGTGGCGTGCGGATCTCGCGTTTGGTACAAGTATCAGTTTCTCTCTTGGCATTTGCCGTAAATAATAACCACCACACCAATGCGAGTCGTATTCATAATACCGTCGCACATCATATGCCAGTTTAAGTTAAAGCTGCTCATACGCATTTTTCTCATGAGAAATCTTTTAACTCTATCAAATGGAAATCATAGTTAGGTTCCGCATTGTATGAAGATAATGCTATAACCTACAAGAAACTAAAAAGTAGATGCGAAGCCAGAAATGTCCTGTCACGCTAGTATATTACAAGTCCACTTATCTATAAATACTCACTTACACATATCTATCAATTCTCATTTACACATATCTATAAATACTCATTTACACATATCTATATAGACTCATTTACACATATCTATAAATAATCATTTACACATATCTATAAATACTCATTTACACATATCTATAAATGCTCATTTACACATATCTATAAATACTCATTTACACATATCTTTAAAAAAACTTTACATGTCAAGATATTTGCACGCATCAGTAAACGATTTCAACATAGATCCACATATTATTAAATCAATTCTACATATTATAAAATCAAATAACTTATCATGAAATCAATTCAACATATCAATAAATAATTGGTCTATATATCTCTAAATATTTCGTGCCATATACGTGCAATTAAATATTTGCACATAGCATGTGGAAATATTTGCACAAAACTGCAATTATGTAAAGATTTGTGCAAATATTTGTGATTACCTGAAATTAACGTCGAATTGAATTAATGACTTATTAATGGAAATATTAATAAAATATAAATATGTTGAAATCATTTAATGATAAGTGCAAATGTTTGTACATATATGCACATATTGAAAGATATGTGCGAGATATGTTTGAAATTATTTAGATAAAATGTCCAAATAAGTATGAACAGATAAAATGGCTTGCCATACACCAGCATTGACTTGCTTCTTGAAATGCTGAAGCCTGATATCCAATTTCAGCTGAACAATGAAGCTGAACAATTACCTTAGACCAACAGTACATAAAACACAAGATTCAACCTTGGATAAAGAAGCTATAAGTCCCACCATTACTATATCGCCTCATCAACGAAATATCTGTATTTCATATCCAGCACATCAACTTAACAATGATACTGCCTTTCGTATTTTCTTAAGACATTCTGTTAGAATCTACAAGACTTGCACACATGTTCATAATAATGTTAATTTTTTGGGGGGTGCGGGGGGGGGGTGCATGATGCCTTTCATCCTCCACGCTTGACGGCCCTGAAGTGTACATGACAAATGCTCAAAGCTATTCGAGTGGTAATTTGTCAAACGCTTCTTCTCAACTGCGTTACAAGAATCATAACGTCTTGAATTGGTGCTGACACACACGTGACAGGATCCTCCCTAGTCAGAGAGTGTACTGTGCTCTGTAGGCCAGTCCATAGTCGTGCATGTTTATGCATGATTATAGACTGAAAAAACGAGTAGATTCTGACAGAAATGTCATGTACTTAGATGTGTAGTAAGTTATGTTACGTTTATATGTGCAGCCCCCCGTTGTGATGTTATACACCTACGGCCACGTGTAACCATCATCGGACATATTAAAAATAATTGACAGAACACGTGGCATTTTGTTTATGACAAACGTGTAACCCTCATCGGAAATATTAAAAATAATTGACAGAACACATGGCATTTTGTTTATGACAAACGTTCAACCATCATCGGACATATCAAAATTAATTGACAGAACACGTGGCATTTTGTTTATGACAAACGTGTAACCCTCTTTGGACAAAAATAATTGACAAACACATAGCATTTTGTTTATGACCAAAAAAAATGAATACCATAATTTCTTCCATTATCGCTCCATAACTCCCGAGTTATAAAGCGATTCCAGTTTAAAACTACTTAAACATTCATGATATTTTCTTCTGCTCAGCGTAGATAGCCAATCATAGTCCTTCCCCAAAACGGAAACAAGTGTAACTCAGGGTTGTTCTTTTGAACGTTGGAGCGGCACAAACCTTGCCGGTTCACAGACAAGTTTCTCGCTTCGTTGCCATGATTCAGATGATCACTGTGCGCGTTAGTTGGACAGTACGGCCGTTTGGAGAGCCACTGGATGTGCACGGCCAGTGGGCGGAATTGGCTCTCTCTACCTTACATAGGGGAGGGGGGTGGGGGGGGGGGCGGCGGACGGGGGGGGGGTCGTGTTGCCAAATCACGAAGAACACATTTTTTTATTCCAGGTCACGATGAATCATATTGAGAACTCCGCGCATACAATTGAAGGGACGGACGCATAATATAAATTGGCGATTTCCCAATTCACGGTTATTTCATATTAAAATTCTCAGTTCACGATTAATGTAAATCCTAGGACTAAGTCGGCTAATATCTCATTCCCAGTTCACGAAGAATTACTTTTCTCATTCCCAGTTCACGGTGAAATGAAAAAAACGAAAATACCCCTTGCGCCACCCCCCCCCCCCCCCCTATATATAATGTCACCACGCGAGTCTAAACAATCAGTGCGCATGCGCCTTGCGTGCGTCTCGGGTGGACCTTGCGTCCTCTTCCGCCGATACACACCCGTGGGTCGGCCTGAGCGGCGTTTTTTGTTTCAGGCTGCGGGGTTTCGAGAGTTGCCCACTCGTCATCCCTGTCAATATACCCCCCTTACTGAAGCGAACAGGACTGTTGGCCGTTTGTGTCTTCAAATAGGATCCGCGGAGGTTCAACAATTGGAATACTAGGGCATTACAGCTTAATGGCGGTGAGAAAACGAATGTCAGAGCTTGAGGGAAAGTTTGTTGTATATATATGTATATATCGATCAATTTCATTATGTTACACATACACTAAATACTTTAGCATATTGTTGATGTGTCGATTCCCATGCACGAAGCGACACGTCAGTAACTGACAGTCATGGTAATCTATACAAAGGTTAATTATTTTAACATTTTTTATATCAACTGGAATATCTAGTCAAGAGCTGGAATTTTGAACACTTTCGATTTTAACTGGACTATATAGTGAAGAGCTGCAATGGTGATCAAGCTTCAGTCTCAGATGGGCACATCGAGATAAATTTCACGTAATTGTGGACGCTGAGGGTGGGACTACTTCATAGGGGGGGGGGGTGATAAAAGCCCCGGCGAGCACAAAATCCGGCCCCAAAAGTACACTTGGACAAAAGCCCCTGTCTGAATGTTGAAGAAATACCTATATTTTTGTAGCATAAATGGGGACTTTGATTCTAAATATTCCTATATTTATTTGGTAAACGAATGGATGTTAGGCGGTATCGGGTCAGCATTATCTGATATTTGTGTATGTATATTTGAAAGATATTTGTAGTGTGTAATTCAGCGCTATCTGGCTTGGCTGTGGATTAAGAAAACGACTGTTCGGGAGTTTATTTAATTGCACATGTTAGGATCAAAGTCGTACTTCATACATTGTTAGCTTTCCGAGGCATGGAATCTCATGAATTGGGTGGGTGGGGGGGGGGATACATTTTCCGATCCCCGCGATTGGCACCCAGTAATTCTTGGAGTTTCGCGATCAGCGGTTGGCATTTTTTAGGGATCTTTATCCGTACAATGCTATCCTCGTTCAACGCTCCCTTTCCCTATTTACCGCGATCCGTTATAGCAGTCTATGAATTTTCTCCTCGATATTCGCGATATAACCATTAAGGCCGTTTGTTTTCGTGCCCAGCTTTAACATGTCTTAATCTTGGAAATTCGATATTGCTCTCCCCAATTCTTGGGGATTCGCGATTTAGAGGGGGGTATCCCCCACCGCCAGGTTTGCCCCTCTTCCCCTCATGAATGCTGTATCTACGTCGACCAGGGATCCAGGGTATAAAAGGGAGAGTCCGGACCACCCACCTCCCTTTTTTAGGGCCAAACTCAGGGCAAAGGAATCTGGTGTTCTCAAAGTTTCGAATTCGAATTAAAATTAGCCAGATATACTAGGGTCCTAGTGGATAGTGAGGGTAGTCATATAGATATGATACGACCCGGTCTTTGGGTTCCCGTTTGTGTTGGGGGTAGTCATATAGATATCACACAAAAGTCCGGACCTCGAGGCCCGGTCTTTGGGTTCCAGTGGGTGGTTGGGGTAGTCATATAGATAGGATTAGTGCTGAATGACTCATCGATTGATTACATCATTGGATGAGTGATTCAGCACTAGGATATGGCCTAAATATGGGGACCGATATAATTTAGGCATAAATAGACTCATTGTCATTGCCTACCAATTTTTGCCATGAATTCTGTCAGTGGTGTCGGTCCATTTCCACGATTAGGTCGGCCATACAACATATGAGCCCGAGCACGTTGTGGGGAGTAATAACTGGAGGCATGCAGTCAGCGCCCACTCCATGGGGGTGTGGTCTAAAAATAGTCTATAATTAGCCTGACGTCATGCGCGAAAGTCCGAGTTTTCAATGTCCATAATGAGATATCGGACAAGGAGAAACTTTATACCAGCTGCTTTTGTGTGTGTGCGTCTTTTTCATGTCACATGGTGTTGACTTTATTAGTTAATTATTAGATGTCAACTCTTAGAAATGCGAACCTACTGCCACCGGACTCCATTCAGGTGTGGTATCGGCGTTCAGATATTCATAGAAAGTGAGGCGGTCACTCAGTGGTATTCATTATTTAGTGGCGTATATATTGCTGGCGGATATAACCCCCTTCCTCGTGGCTACGCCTACTTAGTATCTGAACGCTAATATGACAACTTACTTTAATGTCAAATATGTAATGTCAATTTGACTTTACATTCAATGTACTTGACATAAATTATTGTTACCCACAGCTTATTTTAATCATATTTATTTTACATTAAGCCTATCTTAATAGCATTTATTTTACTTTAAGCCTATCTTAATAACATTTATTTTACATTAAGCGTATTCTAATAACATTTATTTTATATTAAACCTAGTTCAATAGCAGTTATTTTACATTAAGCCTAGTTGAATAACATTTGTGTTACAGTATAAAAGGTATATTTTAAGAACATTTATTTTGTATTAACAACGGTTATTTTACTTGGAATTGTTTTATTCTGGCAGTTATTTAACATTGACATCTATAGGACACGAAAGGTTTGAGAAATAGTTTTTCCCTTCAACCTTTTAACGACGGTTTTTATCGATGGTTAGGACTTCTCTAATTTAACACTCAACTCACGATGCCCTTCCCCTCCTGGGCACTTACAATTCAAGCCTTTTTATTCAAGTGTTTTGAGACGGAGTGGAAAAGCTTTGCGTTTATGAGTTTTCGTTGTAGTGTCATTGCATACGCACATAATAAGGCTCTGGCGTAATGGTTAGCGCGCTAGACCGTAGATCCTGGGTTAGAATCCGGGTTCGGGGGGGTACCTAATATCGGAACTGTTTCATCTATTCATCCTTGACGTGCACCAAAGCCGAGGGCTTGGAGCTCACAAAGTGGCCTAGTGGGTAACACGTTCGTCGATTGTCAATTGTGCTCTACTAGGCCAGCCAAAGTGACCTGTGCGTAGTTCGAACCTCACATGTGGCATAATATATATGTTTGTGCAAGATGTACGCTCCCATATTGTTCTTTTGCCAAGAGTATAGGTTTACTCCAGGAGACATGGCTCCTCTCTGCATTGATCCTTCCCACTGTCGCGATATAGCCTACAGAGGTTGAAACTTACTTAAAACTTAACCAAACCTAACCGAATGCAATTCAACAGGTCATGGGTTCGAACCCTGTCACCTGCATCTTGAGCAAATGCCCCCCAACTTCATTTCATTATCCCGGGAATATTTTGATTTGATTTAAATTTTTATTTTATATTGATAATATATTCATATCTATATATGCAATTCAACAACTCATAACACATGTAACATATAAGCCGTTATTATATCAAAATACAACTTCAGATTGACATCATCGAAAGTATTGATATATATATATATATATATATATATATGCACACACTTATGACATTACAAGACAGACAGACATTGGCAATCACAACAATAGCAAGACAATACCGACACTTGACAACACAATTTGTTGATCGAAACCTACCTATGCCGGGAGTTGGAGGATAAAATTATGCAAGTTTGGTTGATCTCCTGCCCGTTTTTTCCACGAGTATGAAGCGTTTTGCCTCAAGTGTTATATAGCTGATTGTTTCATTTTCTAGATTATCACAATTGTAGTTGTGTTAGAAGTTCCTCTAGTCTAAGAAAATCTATTAGCTTTCACGAATCTGGTTACTTCGTTATTGTGCGGCCTTCCTCTTTCCTAAACAGTGTCTGGTGTATTTTGCTAATTGACGTCAATAATGGTTAAACTAATTATGTAAATTAGTTGTTGATCTCTAGTGAAACTACTGAAGGTAGGGCATCAACTATGTACATTGTACAACCAGTCATGCCGAAATTCGTTATAGCAGTTACATTCAAATACAAATTGAAGCTCAGTTTCCATCACGTTATCTTCACGTTATGAAATAAACATATAGGCCTACGTTCCTCTCACAAATGTGTTGTCAAATGGTTCCGTTTCCACTCTCAATAGTAACACGCCCATCCCTAATTGCGCTACGACAGACCGCTCGCCTTGAGTTAGATTTCTTGTAACGTAGTCTTCAACGTTGCAATCAAATTAAAATTGTTATAAAATTTTAGCTTTGAATTTTTCGCTATAGTTTGTCTCCATTCTCTTTCTTGCATTTGGGATATTCGTAAGTTTATTCGGGCGACATCACAGGGTAATTTAGTTTCGTAGACATCCCGATACCCACATTCAGAGAGAATATTGCGCACCGTGTACACTAGTTATAGCAAGAAAAACTCGTCAAACGTATACATAGGGGCAGTATTCAGTACTAAACCGCACCTGATATATGCGAGCGAGTATCGGGTTCAAAGTCCCAAGTAATGGCCCAGCCGTCTGGCTGCCTAGGTGGGCTAGGTGGGCGTGCCGTTTTTTGGCCACGACATACTCGATAAGCGCGAAGAAGGCGACTGCCTCACAACATCTGGGAAGGCTTGTAATCGCGAAACAATTTAGTTCGTTGTATTCGAAAGTTAAACCAAAGAACCAAGAAGTGATGTTAACGCCCAGCAGCCCTATGTGAGACAGAATCAAACTTAAATTCAACTCTTAATAATAGTAATAACTCGAGTTTTGGATGGCGTTAGAATTGTATTGGCCCTTCGTCAACTGTAGCAGCACATATTTCACCCTCGCCATTAATGTCATCGTCCGTCTCTAAATTACCTACATTAGTGTCAGAACAGCTGGCTATCCGTTTTGGGCGACTATTTCCTGGGGTTTGGTTTCATGGAGCAAGGCGATCTATGTTGGGTAAGACTTGTACATGTATCAGTCGGTTCGTTACTAAGAAAAAAAACATGGCTGTGTCGTTCTTATCTTCGACTTGACCAAAGTCTGAACTGGGGCACTCTTCATATCATTTCTTTGGTGCATTCGTCTAAATAAGGAACGCAAGACAGCTTGCCGGTATGAACATTATTATTCGTAATTGTGTATGCCTGAGTGTGTAAATGGCACAAAGGTGGAAAAATATTCTGAAGGAAAGTGAAAGGTATGTTTGTGAATTACCATTCCTTGAAAGTGAGTGTTCTGAGGCTGTACATCACCTGAAAGTACACAAGTCGCCTGGTCTACATGGACCAAGTTCAGAGTTTTTGAGACTTGGTCACACATCAAAACTGGGTTTGCTCGGCATTAAATTGGGGGGGCAATGAGAATAAGACTCTCTATCTCTCTCTCTCTCTCTCTCTCTCTCTCTCTCTACCTCTACCTCTCTATCTATCTTCAGAATGTCGACCCATCTTGTTGTACAGTACGATGCCTGAAAAACCTCCTATGCAAGTAAAAAAGTTTTAGTATCAAAAACGTTCGATATGTCACCCCATATACGTCAAGGTAGCCAACGAATAGCCCTACTGTTTGTACTATCACTTGCACCGGTGTCCCTGTCGCTGAGACCGGATCTGAAGAGTGTAAGCATAAAATGCAATGACGAAAGTCGAAGGAGAAACCCATCTCACCGTCCGGCTTGTGTGTGTTTCTGACCCATGTCTAGTAGAGTGAGAGAAGAGAAAAAGCCCATCTCAACGCCTGGCTTCTTGTGTGTGTTTCTGACCCATGTCCGGTAGGGTGAGAGAAGAGAGAAAGCCCATCTCACAGTCTGGCTTGTGTGTGATTCTGACCCATGTCCGGTAGGGTGAGAGAAGAGAGAAAGCGCATCTCACCGCCTGCCTTGTGTGTGTTTCTGATCCATGTAAGAGATAAGAGAGAAAGCCCGTCTCACCGGCTGCCTTGTGTGTGTTTCTGACCCACGTCCAGTAGAGTGAGAGAAGAGATAAGCCCATCTCAACGTCTGGCTTGTGTGTGTGTCTGACCTATGTCTGGTAGAGTTCGAGAAGGGAGAAAGTCCATCTCACCACCTGCCTTGTGAGTGTTTCTGACCCATGTCAGAGATAAGAGAGAAAGCCCGTCTCACCCCCTGCCTTGTGTGTGTTTCTGACCCATTTCCGTTAGAGTGAGAGAAGACAGAAATCCCATCTCACTGCCTGCCCTGTGCGTGTTCCTGACCCATATCTGGTAGAGTTTGAGAAGGGAGAAAGCCCGTCTCACCGCCTGCCCTGTGCCTGTTTCTGACCCATGTCCGGTAGAGTTAGAGAAGAGAAAACGCCCATCTCACTGCCTGCCTTGCGCGTGCTTGTGACCCACGTCCAGTAGAGTGAGAGGAGAGAGAAAGCCCATCTCACTGCCTGCCTTATGCGTGTTTCTGACCCATGTCTGGTAGAGTTAGAGAAGAGAGAAAGCCCATCTCACCGTTTGGCTTGTGTGTGTTTCTGACCCATGTCCGGTAGGGTGAGAGAAGAGAGAAAGCCCATCTCACCGTCTGGCTTGTGTGTGTTTCTGACCCATGTCCGGTAGAGTTAGAGAAGAGAAAACGCCCATCTCACTGCCTGCCTTGCGCGTGCTTGTGACCCACGTCTAGTAGAGTGAGAGGAGAGAGAAAGCCCATCTCACTGCCTGCCCTGTGCCTGTTTCTGACCCATGTCCGGTAGGGTGAGAGAAGAGAGAAAGCCCATCTCACCGTCTGGCTTGTGTGTGTTTCTGACCCATGTCCGGTAGAGTTAGAGAAGAGAAAACGCCCATCTCACTGCCTGCCTTGCGCGTGCTTGTGACCCACGTTCAGTAGAGTGAGAGGAGAGAGAAAGCCCATCTCACCGCCTGCCCTGTGCCTGTTTCTGACCCATGTCCGGTAGAGTTAGAGAAGAGAAAACGCCCATCTCACTGCCTGCCTTGCGCGTGCTTGTGACCCACGTCCAGTAGAGTGAGAGGAGAGAGAAAGCCCATCTCACTGCCTGCCTTATGCGTGTTTCTGACCCATGTCTGGTAGAGTTAGAGAAGAGAGAAAGCCCATCTCACCGTTTGGCTTGTGTGTGTTTCTGACCCATGTCCGGTAGGGTGAGAGAAGAGAGAAAGCCCATCTCACCGTCTGGCTTGTGTGTGTTTCTGACCCATGTCCGGTAGGGTGAGAGAAGAGAGAAAGCTCATCTCACAGTCTGGTTTGTGTGTGTTTCTGATCAAGTCCGGTAGGGTGAGAGAAGAGAAAAGCCCATCTCACCGCCTGGCTTGTGTGTGTTTCTGACCCATGTCCATTGCCATTTGTTGCAGGTCAACCCCATGCAGCGCTATCCACTATGGCTGAAGACTCTGCTGGTAGTGCTTGGGGTGCACACCGCCTACGTGTTCATAGCCATGCTGTCCAATCACACCCCCTCGCACCGACCACTGTCCTACATGTCCAATCACAATGGTCCCGAACCCAACTCTGCCGATACCGCAGTGCCACTTGCCGAGAGACGCGTCAACGCCATCGTGACGCAATATGACATGGTTTTGAAAGCGCGGCTGGATGAGCTGATCGCCAGGAAAGCCGGAGCACGTGACCCCGATGTCATCGCCTTGGTGCAAGCCCTAATGGACCCGCCCTCGGACCACATGGTGAAAACATCTCGGAAAATAGTCACCACCCCACAGTCGAAGGCGGTCTCAGAAGTCCTCCACAACAAGGTCAGTTAACTGTATATTGGGTGCATTACTTCGGTATAATAATAAGCTGCATTGCCATGAAGAGTACACAAATCAAAATAATGAAATAAAGTATTTATGTCTAGCGCTACGAACGGGTGATATAGCTGGCTCGCCCGCAGCTCGTTCCCTGTATTCTAATAGAATAACACAACGACTTATGTAGGCAGTTTGATAGGGCAACTTTAAAACACATCGCCACTGATAAACATGTGGCGGAAAAACACGCCACAAATGAAAAAACTTTGGCGGAAAACATATCGCCACGCAAAAGGGTGAGGCGAAAACACATTCCTAATGACAAATGTGGTGGTAAAACATTACCACTAAGAATTAAATGTAATACGCATCTGTGGCAATCAGATGTTAGACAGGCAAATATTAATGGATACTTATTGATATATATAAAGATATACCATATTATGCAGTCCACTATGGATATTTATGAAAGGCTATATGAAAATAGGTGTTGCCTTCATACCTAGCAGGGAAGGTGAGGGGACAAGCGCCTAGTACAAATATGGAAATCACGGATCAACGGATCATTTACCATTTATTTAAACTTTATAACTTAGTTCAATAGATATTTCTGAAATTATGCAAATACATACGCTGAGGTATCAATTACAATGAGACGAGATATACGATACTTAATACCTCGTAAATACGGGTCATGACATTTCAACATGTGTTGTACTTTAAAACCTAATAACTCACCTCAACACACAATTTTGAAATTATCCACACACATATGCTGTAATACTAATAACAATAACAATATGGCTTCATGATACAATGATTATATACGATATTTAAACGGCTCGTGAGCAAGTCTCATCCAGTTGCATACTGTATTATTATTGCTTAAAAACCTAATGACCTATATCAGGAGACATTATATGAAATTTAGCTCAGACCCTTTTGACTCACGTCCCATGCAAAGTGGAGGCGGCGTGGAGGAGGTGGTTTATTTAGTTGGTGGTTGAGAATCAAGTAAACCCCCGTGTAAACTGCCGCTACATCGTCTCGCGTTTGACGACAATCGGTAAACAATCCGCGTTGTCAGGGGGGTTTCACTTGGACGAGTCCATTCGTTCTTCTCACCATAGTGTAGGGGTGATACCAACACGTAGTCCCATAATGTAGTACTCCAATCATTCTCCGCGCAGCCATCAAGTAAATTCGGATAAATCAGAATCATTATATAAACAAATTGACAAATGTAAACAGGAACAGAAATACAACAATCTAGATAGTATATGGATTGGCCCAATCGTTGCGCTATAATAGTTCTATCTTTCTATTAAGTGAATAACAGATATGATTATACTGAGATTGCTAGTTACATATCAAAGTAACATTAGCATTGGTTACATCACTGAATCACTGGTAACTCGGGTATATCCGCAAGGTAAGCCGAATACGCACATTACGCCTCGGTATGCCGCCCGACACTTCTTCTCCCGGGTCCGGTGCGGCGCCTTCTTTCGGCATGCCGATCTTCACCATTCAAAAGAACACGTGACATTCGGGAGAAGATGGCGGCTGATTGAAAATTAACGGACTAGGCTGGTTCCGTTGCGCCTAAATGCGCTAAAATGACCGGTCTGAACAATGTATTGGCATACGACGTAGCTCTATCGCAATCTCGGAAGTCACGCTGGGTATTTTGGGTCCTGGCCCACAGAAAGGCACCCTTTGGTACTTCTTTATGGTTGAACACTGTACCATGACGTTGGTTTTCACAGAAGAATGGCTTCTTCATCGAGTGTGGCGCGCTGGACGGGGAGCGGTCCTCCAACACGATGGCACTGGAGCAGCAGGATGGCTGGCGGGGCGTCCTCATCGAGATGGACCCCTACTTCTACACCCAGCTGCGGGGCAAGAACAGAAAGTCGCCCAGCATCAACGCCTGCCTCAGCCCTTATGACTACCCAATAGAGGTAAGTAAATTCCCGGCTGATCGTGACGTCACGGAGAGACAGAGGTAGGGGCCGGCTGATCGTGACGTCACGGAGAGACAGATGTAAGGGCAGGCTGATCGTGACGTCATGGAGGGGCAGAGATGAGGGCTGGCTTATCGTGACGTCACGGAGAGACAATAGGTATGTAATGGGCGGCTGATCGTGACGTCACGGAGAGACAGGGGTAAGGGCCGGCTGATCGTGACGTCACGGAGAGACAGAGGTAGCGGCCGGTTGATCGTGACGTCACGGAGAGACAGATGTAAGGGCAGGCTGATCGTGACGTCATGGAGAGACAGAGATAAGGGCTGGCTGATCGGGACGTCACGGAGAGACATTAGGTATATAAGGGGCGGCTGATCGTGACGTCATGGAGAGACAGAGGTAAGGGCTGGCTGATCGTGACGTAACGAAGATACAAAGGTAAGTAAGGGGTGGTTTATTGCGATGTCATAGAGAGACAGAGGTAAGGGTCGGCTGATCATGACGTCATGGAGAGACAGAAGTAAGGGTCGGCTGATCATGACATCACAGAGAGACAGAGGTTAGGGCCGGCTGATCCTGACGTCATGGAGAGGCAGAGGTAAGGGTCGGCTGAACGTGACGTCACGGAGAGACAGCGGTAAGGGCGGGCTTTTTGTGACGTCACGGAGAGATAGAGGGAAGGGCCACCTCATCGTGACGTCCGGGAGAGACAGAGGTAAGGGCTGGTTGATCATGACGTCACGGAGGGACAAAGGTAAGGGCTGGCTTGTCGTGACGTCACGAAGAGATAGAGGTAAGGGCCGGCTCATCGTGACGTCCTGGAGAGACAGAGCTAAGGGCAGGCTTATCATGACGTCACGGAGAGTCAGAGGTAAGGGTCCGCTGACGGTCACGTGACGTCAAGGAGATACAGAGCTAAGGGCTGGCTGATCGTGACGTCACGGAGAGACCGGGCTAAGGGTCTGCTGACGGCCACGTGACGTCACGGACAAATATTTAAGGACCGGATTGAAGCGCACTGGTCACGTCGCAGTGGGTTTACATAGGTAAACTGAACTTCCACTGTATAACATTAGCAAGGAGAATTAAACATAATTTTCGTTACCGTCGTAATGGCAACTGATGTCGTGTTGTAAACGCATGCCAGAGTCGTTCCAAAGTGTCCTTGTATTGATTCCTGGCAGCTGTGAGAGACCGAAAAAGGATCTGAACGGCCCATTGTGATAAGATGTTGCCTTCGAATATTGTATAAAAACAATAAACTTTTTGTTGTGGGCATCAGATGGCTTGGACGATCCAATAACTTGCAAGACGCCACTGATGAAATGGCCACGGACACCAATGTCAATGTCGTTATAACGGTTGCCAACGAAATAGGAACGGATGGTTCTGCAGCTGCTACTATGTTCTCGAGTTGGTATATCCGATTTAGTCCAAGTTCCCATCTGATCTACATAAGTTGATATTAACCCTGGCCTAAGATCAAGCGTTGAGAATACAGCGATATATCCACATGATCGTCGATTTAGGCCCGTTCTGTGCACACTAGGACTAACTTAGGAACATCTGGAGACAATCAATGAATGAGTTGGAGTAGTAGATCTCGACTTCACCATGACTTGGTGGCGACCTCTCCTTTTCATTACATTGATCCGCCCCAGTGTCGCCAGGTTTCCAGGAGTAACACCCTACTCTTTCGCAAAGAGTGCGGTGTTTCTACCTTGCTACTGCCTCACTGACGCGATATGCGGCATATTTACCTACACAGATTAAAGCTTCATACTCAAGGGGAAAGCCAAGACCAGCGATGAATAATTGTTTTATTGAAATTATGAAATCAAAGGCGTTGATCCCCAGAAGGCCATATTTTGATGAATCTGATAACTGAGTAATCATCGATTGAACGCTAACTACTGCCCCCGTCATAGAGGTAGCGTATTGCAGCTGATGATGACGACACGGTAGCGGTCAGATATTTGCCATCTCGCCCGCCCGCCGTTGCAGCCCGTCATCAAGCCTCAATTACTTGACTCGTGAGTTCAAAAGCAACTCACCGGATGTCAATCGTATTAGCTGCCAGGGTTTTAGGATATATAGTTTATGTAATCACAATTAATTGCATGGGCTGGATCGCGTAACGTGAGAACAAAAGTCTTCACGGCGCTACCATTTACTTAGGCCCACATATCACAAGTGAAACGGTATGACTTCTGAACCGGTGACTACCCCGGTTCGCCCCCCCCCCCCTCCTCCCCGCCACACCCACACCCACACAACATCCTCAGCCCACTGCAGCCCAGTCATTAGATTTCTGTTCCTAAAGTAAGTTTAGATGGTTAGTTACTCAGTCGACTCTCCGAAACTCGTTACCCAGTGAGGTCATTAAACATGTTAAATAGTTCACGGCTTTACAAATCCACATACGCACGTTCCATAGTTGAATTCATCATATAACTAGAAACCGCTCCATATCTTCTGGCCTGTATTTATATGCACATGTACGCCATCACTCGCTCCCGTGACGTGGTGACCCGCGTACGGTCCTTCATCCTGATTGGTTGACAGGAGGCCAGGGGGGATTAAATTGAAAGTACGCTTATGGGCGACAATAGTGGTATTTGAGCATGAAATACTTTTTTGCTATGCCAATTCGTAACTATAAATTGTTTTCCTTCAGATAACTTATATTTGGACTATATCATCTCATTGGCACTGCCCTTAAGGCCCGAATTGGCTTCCCCTTTAAACCCCAAAACGCAATACACATTCGTTGTCGCGATCCTTAGCGTGCGTCCTTTTTCTGTATGTTCCTTTCTTCCTCTACCGCTAGATGGAGTTCAAGGAATCTTCGGGACAGCTCGGGAAACTGCTGGACAAGACGAAGGCACGGGGGAAAGGAGGTACAAAAGCGCCCTGCTTTCCACTGGAGTCAATTCTTCTGGCTCTCAAGGTCACTCACGTGGACTTCTTCAGTCTGGATGTCGAGGGATTCGAACTGGAGGTCCTGAAGACGATTCCCTTTGATCGTCTGGATATATCGACCCTGGCCGTGGAGTACGCACACGGCCGGAGCGGGAAGCAGTCGTACCTAGACTTCATGGGATCTCAAGGATACGTCGATCACGCTGACATTCACTTTCGCGACGAGCGCATTGGTCTGTACGTCGATGACTTCATATTCGTCAAAAAGGAGTTGATGAAATAAGCAGCGTGCGTGCGTAGTACCCGTATCTTATCATAATCAGCAGACAATATGGACCCGCCAGAGATTCACTCTCCAGCTCTCGATGTTGAAGATAAACGCTGTGGTCCACATTGCACTCCAGATGTGTGGCAACTTTGTAAAACTTGCGAAGATTCTGTCTGAATCTGTGGGATCATTGAAATATACATTGTAAAGGCAGTGCGCGTTTAGGTTTCCTGGCACCATGGTTTCTATTACACCGCTGATATATAACGATTTATGCATATCTAGGCGCTGAGATTACGAAGCTACGCCAACGCGTATTCAGCAGGTTTATCGTGAAAATCGACTAATCCATCCATATATATATATGTAAATAATTTTTGTTGTGTGCGCACATTAACGTATATTATGATGCGCTAGTAAGACAGTTTGATATTGTTAAAGTTCGCTAAAAACGTGTATCGTGTATCGCAATCTCATTAAACAAATTGTGTGACGTAAAAATTTCTGCCCCTGTTGCTATTAGTTAGCACAATAGACCGGTGGCCTCCATGGTGTAGTGGACAGCGCAGTAGATCGGGGGCCTCCGTGTTGTAGTGAGTAGCGCACTAGACCAGGGGTCCCCTAGTGTAGTGGACAGCGCCTTAGTCCGGCGGCCTCTCTGGCGTACTGGTCAGCGCATTAGACCGGAGCCTCCCTGGTGTATTTGTTAGCACAATAGACCGGTGAGCTCCCGAATGTATTGGATAGCGCATTAGATAAGGGGCCTCCCTGGTGTAGTGGTCAGCGCATTAGATCAGGGGCATCCATGGTGTAGTGGTCAGCGCATTAGTTGGACCCCTTTCCTGGACGAAAGAGAGTTCATTCCACCCAAGTTAGAACCCATTCCTTGTCAGAAGAGAGTTCATTCCACCCAAGTTGGACCCCTCTGATTGTCAGAAGAGAGTTTATTTTACCAAATTGGGACCTCTTTCCTTGTCAGGAGATAGTTCATTCCAACCAAGTTGGACCACACTTATAATCAGAAGAAAGTTCATTCCACCCAAGGTGGACCCCTCTCCTGGTTAGAAGAAAGTTCATTCCACACAAGTCTGACCCTTCTCCTTGTCAGAAGAGAGTTCATTCAACCCAAGTTGGACCTCGCGTCTTGTCGAAAAAGATTGACTCCACCCAAGTTGGATCTCTCTCCGTGTCAGAAGACAGTTCATTTCACCCAAGTTATACCTCTCTTCTTGTCGGAAGAGAGTTCATTCCACCCAAGTTGGACCCCTCTCCTTGTCCGAAGAGAGTTCATTCCACCCAAGTTGCACCCATCACTTTGTCAGAAGAGTTCATTCCACCCAAGTTGACCCCTCTCCTTGTCAGAAGAGAGTTCATTCCACTCAAGTTTAACCCCTCTCCTTGTTGGAAGAGAGTTTATTTCCCCCAAGTTGGACCCCTCACTTTGTGAGAAGAGAGTTCATCCCACCCAAGTTGGCCCCTCTCCTTGTCAGAAGAGAGTTCTCTCCCCCCAAGTTAGACCCCTCGCCTTGTCGGAATAGAGTTCATTCCACTCAAGTTTAATCCCTCTACTTGTTGGAAGAGAGTTCATTCCCCTCGAGTTGCATCCTTCTCCTTGTCAGAAGAGATTTCATTCCACCCACATTGGAACCCTCTGATTGTCAGAAGAGAGTTCGTTTAACCCAAGTTGGACGCTTCTGCCTGTCGGAAGAGAGTTCATTCGGCCCAAGTTGACCCATCACTTTGTAAGAAGAGAGTTCAGTCCAACCAAGTTGGACCCGTCTCCTTGTCAGAAGAGATTTATTTCCCCCCACGTTGGACCCCTCTCCTTGTCGGAAGAGAGTTCATTTCACCCAAGTTGGACCCCTCGCCTTGTCGGAAAAGAGTTCATGGCACCCAAGTTGGACGCTTCGCCGTTTCGAAAGAGATTTCGCTCCCCAAACATTGGACCCTGTCCTTGTCAGAAGAGAGTTCATTCCACCCAAGTTGGACCCCTCTGATTGTCAGAAGAGAGTTTATTTTACCAAATTGGGACCTCTTTCCTTGTCAGGAGATAGTTCATTCCAACCAAGTTGGACCACACTTATAATCAGAAGAAAGTTCATTCCACCCAAGGTGGACCCCTATCCTGGTTAGAAGAGAGTTCATTCCACCCAAGTCTGACCCTTCTACTTGTCAGAAGAGAGTTCATTCAACCCAAGTTGGACCTCGCTTCTTGTCGAAAAAGATTGACTCCACCCAAGTTGGATCTCTCTCCGTGTCAGAAGACAGTTCATTTCACCCAAGTTATACCTCTCTTCTTGTTGGAAGAGAGTTCATTCCACCCAAGTTGGACCCCTCTCCTTGTCCGAAGAGAGTTCATTCCACCCAAGTTGCACCCATCACTTTGTCAGAAGAGTTCATTCCACCCAAGTTGACCCCTCTCCTTGTCAGAAGAGAGTTCATTCCACTCAAGTTAAACCCCTCTCCTTGTTGGAAGAGAGTTTATTTCCCCCAAGTTGGACCCCTCACTTTGTGAGAAGAGAGTTCATCCCACCCAAGTTGGCCCCTCTCCTTGTCAGAAGAGAGTTCTCTCCCCCCAAGTTGGACCCCTCGCCTTGTCGGAATAGAGTTCATTCCACTCAAGTTTAATCCCTCTACTTGTTGGAAGAGAGTTCATTCCACTCGAGTTGCATCCTTCTCCTTGTCAGAAGAGATTTCATTCCACCCACGTTGGAACCCTCTGATTGTCAGAAGATAGTTCGTTTAACCCAAGTTGGACGCTTCTGATTGTCGGAAGAGAGTTCATTCGGCCCAAGTTGACCCATCTCTTTGTAAGAAGAGAGTTCAGTCCAACCAAGTTGGACCCCTCTCCTTATCAGAAGAGAGTTCATTCCGCCCAAATTGTAACTCGCTCCTTGTCGAAGGAGATTCATTCCACCCAAGATGGACCTCAAGCTTTGTCAGAAGAGAGTTCTTTCCACCCAAGTTGAACCCTCTCCTTCTCAGAAGAGAGTTCATTCCCCCAAGTTGGACCCCTCTCCTTGTCAGAAGAGAGTTTATTTCCCCCAAGTTGGACCCCTCACTTTGTCAGAAGAGAGTTGATTCCACTCAAGTGGGCCCCTCTCCTTGTCAGAAAAGAGTTCACTCCCCCCAAGTTAGACCCTCGCCTCGTCGGAAGAGAGTTCATTCCACCCAAGTTGACCCGTCTCCTTGTCAGAAGAGATTTTTTTGCCCCCACGTTGGACCCCTCTCCTTGTCGGAAGAGAGTTCATTTCACCCAAGTTGGACCCCTCGCCTTGTCGGAAAAGAGTTCATGGCACCCAAGTTGAACGCTTCGCCTTTTCGAAAGAGAGTTCGCTCCCCAAACATTGGACCCTGTCCTTGTCAGAAGAGAGTTCATTCCACCCAAGTTGGACCCCTCTGATTGTCAGAAGAGAGTTTATTTTACCAAATTGGGACCTCTTTTCTTGTCAGGAGATAGTTCATTCCAACCAAGTTGGACCGCACTTATAATCAGAAGAAAGTTCATTCCACCCAAGGTGGACCCCTCTCCTGGTTAGAAGAGAGTTCATTCCACACAAGTCTGACCCTTCTACTTGTCAGAAGAGAGTTCATTCAACCCAAGTTGGACCTCGCTTCTTGTCGAAAAAGATTGACTCCACCCGAGTTGGATCTCTCTCCGTGTCAGAAGACAGTTCATTTCACCCAAGTTATACCTCTCTTCTTGTCGGAAGAGAGTTCATTCCACCCAAGTTGGACCCCTCTCCTTGTCCGAAGAGAGTTCATTCCACCCAAGTTGCACCCATCACTTTGTCAGAAGAGTTCATTCCACCCAAGTTGACCCCTCTCCTTGTCAGAAGAGAGTTCATTCCACTCAAGTTTAACCCCTCTCCTTGTTGGAAGAGAGTTTATTTCCCCCAAGCTGGACCCCTCACTTTGTGAGAAGAGAATTCATCCTACCCAAGTTGGCCCCTCTCCTTGTCAGAAGAGAGTTCTCTCCCCCCAAGTTGGACCCCTCGCCTTGTCGGAATAGAGTTCATTCCACTCAAGTTTAATCCCTCTACTTGTTGGAAGAGAGTTCATTCCACTCGAGTTGCATCCTTCTCCTTGTCAGAAGAGATTTCATTCCACCCAAGTTGGAACCCTCTGATTGTCAGAAGAGAGTTCGTTTAACCCAAGTTGGACGCTTCTGCCTGTCGGAAGAGAGTTCATTCGGCCCAAGTTGACCCATCTCTTTGTAAGAAGAGAGTTCAGTCCAACCAAGTTGGACTCCTCTCCTTGTCAGAAGAGAGTTCATTCCACCCAAGTTGGACCCCTCTCCTCGTCGGGGGAGAGATCATTCCACCCAAGTTGGAACTCGCTCCTTGTCGAAGGAGATTCATTCCACCCAAGATGGACCTCAAACTTTGTCAGAAGAGAGTTCTTTCCACCCAAGTTGAACCTTCTCCTTCTCAGAAGAGAGTTCATTCCCCCAAGTTGGACCCCTCTCCTTGTCAGAAGAGAGTTTACTTCCCCCAAGTTGGACCCCTCACTTTGTCAGAAGAGAGTTGATTCCACCTAAGTGGGCCCCTCTCCTTGTCAGAAAAGAGTTCACCCCCCCCAAGTTAGACCCTCGCCTCGTCGGAAGAGAGTTCATTCCACCCAAGTTGACCCGTCTCCTTGTCAGAAGAGATTTATTTCCCCCCACGTTGGACCCCTCTCCTTGTCGGAAGAGAGTTCATTTCACCCAAGTTGGACCCCTCGCCTTGTCGGAAAAGAGTTCATGGCACCCACGTTGGACGCTTCGCCTTTTTGAAAGAGAGTTCGCTCCCCAAACATTGGACCCTGTCCTTGTCAGAAGAGAGTTCATTCCACCCAAGTTGGACCCCTCTGATTGTCAGAAGAGAGTTTATTTTACCTAATTGGGACCTCTTTCCTTGTCAGGAGATAGTTCATTCCAACCAAGTTGGACCACACTTATAATCAGAAGAAAGTTCATTCCACCCAAGGTGGACCCCTCTCCTGGTTAGAAGAGAGTTCATTCCACACAAGTCTGACCCTTCTCCTTGTCAGAAGAGAGTTCATTCAACCCAAATTATACCTCTCTTCTTGTCGGAAGAGAGTTCATTCCACCCAAGTTGGACCCCTCTCCTTGTCCGAAGAGAGTTCATTCCACCCAAGTTGCAGCCATCACTTTGTCCGAAGAGTTCATTCCACCCAAGTTGACCCCTCTCCTTGTCAGAAGAGAGTTCATTCCACTCAAGTTTAACCCCTCTCCTTGTTGGAAGAGACTTTATTTCCCCCAAGTTGGACCCCTCACTTTGTGAGAAGAGAGTTCATCCCACCCAAGTTGGCCCCTCTCCTTGTCAGAAGAGAGTTCTCTCCCCCCAAGTTGGACCCCTCGCCTTGTCGGAATAGAGTTCATTCCACTCAAGTTTAATCCCTCTATTGTTGGAAGAGAGTTCATTCCACTCGAGTTGCATCCTTCTCCTTGTCAGAGGAGATTTCATTCCACCCAAGTTGGAACCCTCTGATTGTCAGAAGAGAGTTCGTTTAACCCAAGTTGGACGCTTCTGCCTGTCGGAAGAGAGTTCATTCGGCCCAAGTTGACCCATCTCTTTGTAAGAAGGGAATTCAGTCCAACCAAGTTGGACCCCTCTCCTTGTCAGAAGAGAGTTAATTCCACCCAAGTTGGACCCCTCTCCTCGTCGGGGGAGAGATCATTCCACCCAAGTTGGAACTCGCTCCTTGTCGAAGGAGATTCATTCCACCCAAGATGGACCTCAAACTTTGTCAGAAGAGAATTCATTCCCCCAAGTTGGACCCCTCTCCTTGTCAGAAGAGAGTTTATTTCCCCCAAGTTGGACCCCTCACTTTGTCAGAAGAGAGTTGATTCCACCCAAGTGGGCCCCTCTCCTTGTCAGAAAAGAGTTCACTCCCCCCAAGTTAGACCCTCGCCTCGTCGGAAGAGAGTTCATTCCACCCAAGTTGACCCGTCTCCTTGTCAGAAGAGATTTATTTCCCCCCACGTTGGACCCCTCTCCTTGTCGGAAGAGAGTTCATTTCACCCAAGTTGGACCCCTCGCCTTGTCGGAAAAGAGTTCATGGCACCCAAGTTGGACGCTTCGCTATTTCGAAAAAGTGTTCGCTCCCCAAACATTGGATCCTGTCCTTGTCAGAAGAGAGTTCATTCCACCCAAGTTGGACCCCTCACTTTGTCAGAAGAGAGTTCATTCCACCCAAGTTGACCCCTCTCCTTGTCAGATGAGAGTTTATTCCTCCCAAGTTGGACCCCTCACTTTGTTAGAAGAGAGTTCATTCCACCCAAGTTGAACCCTCTCCTTCTCAGAAGAGAGTTCATTCCTCCCAAGTTGGACCCCTCTCCTTGTCGGAAGAGAGTTCATTCCACACAAGTTGGACACCTCTCCTTGTCAGAAGAGAGTGCATTCTACCAAAGTTGACCCCTCTCCTTGTCAGATGAGAGTTTATTCCTCCCAAGTTGGACCCCTCACTTTGTTAGAAGAGAATTCATCCTACCCAAGTTGGCCCCTCTCCTTGTCAGAAGAGAGTTCTCTCCCCCCAAGTTGGACCCCTCGCCTTGTCGGAATAGAGTTCATTCCACTCAAGTTTAATCCCTCTACTTGTTGGAAGAGAGTTCATTCCACTCGAGTTGCATCCTTCTCCTTGTCAGAGGAGATTTCATTCCACCCAAGTTGGAACCCTCTGATTGTCAGAAGAGAGTTCGTTTAACCCAAGTTGGACGCTTCTGCCTGTCGGAAGAGAGTTCATTCGGCCCAAGTTGACCCATCTCTTTGTAAGAAGGGAATTCAGTCCAACCAAGTTGGACCCCTCTCCTTGTCAGAAGAGAGTTAATTCCACCCAAGTTGGACCCCTCTCCTCGTCGGGGGAGAGATCATTCCACCCAAGTTGGAACTCGCTCCTTGTCGAAGGAGATTCATTCCACCCAAGATGGACCTCAAACTTTGTCAGAAGAGAATTCATTCCCCCAAGTTGGACCCCTCTCCTTGTCAGAAGAGAGTTTATTTCCCCCAAGTTGGACCCCTCACTTTGTCAGAAGAGAGTTGATTCCACCCAAGTGGGCCCCTCTCCTTGTCAGAAAAGAGTTCACTCCCCCCAAGTTAGACCCTCGCCTCGTCGGAAGAGAGTTCATTCCACCCAAGTTGACCCGTCTCCTTGTCAGAAGAGATTTATTTCCCCCCACGTTGGACCCCTCTCCTTGTCGGAAGAGAGTTCATTTCACCCAAGTTGGACCCCTCGCCTTGTCGGAAAAGAGTTCATGGCACCCAAGTTGGACGCTTCGCTATTTCGAAAAAGTGTTCGCTCCCCAAACATTGGATCCTGTCCTTGTCAGAAGAGAGTTCATTCCACCCAAGTTGGACCCCTCACTTTGTCAGAAGAGAGTTCATTCCACCCAAGTTGACCCCTCTCCTTGTCAGATGAGAGTTTATTCCTCCCAAGTTGGACCCCTCACTTTGTTAGAAGAGAGTTCATTCCACCCAAGTTGAACCCTCTCCTTCTCAGAAGAGAGTTCATTCCTCCCAAGTTGGACCCCTCTCCTTGTCGGAAGAGAGTTCATTCCACACAAGTTGGACACCTCTCCTTGTCAGAAGAGAGTGCATTCTACCAAAGTTGACCCCTCTCCTTGTCAGATGAGAGTTTATTCCTCCCAAGTTGGACCCCTCACTTTGTTAGAAGAGAATTCATCCTACCCAAGTTGGCCCCTCTCCTTGTCAGAAGAGAGTTCTCTCCCCCCAAGTTGGACCCCTCGCCTTGTCGGAATAGAGTTCATTCCACTCAAGTTTAATCCCTCTACTTGTTGGAAGAGAGTTCATTCCACTCGAGTTGCATCCTTCTCCTTGTCAGAGGAGATTTCATTCCACCCAAGTTGGAACCCTCTGATTGTCAGAAGAGAGTTCGTTTAACCCAAGTTGGACGCTTCTGCCTGTCGGAAGAGAGTTCATTCGGCCCAAGTTGACCCATCTCTTTGTAAGAAGGGAATTCAGTCCAACCAAGTTGGACCCCTCTCCTTGTCAGAAGAGAGTTAATTCCACCCAAGTTGGACCCCTCTCCTCGTCGGGGGAGAGATCATTCCACCCAAGTTGGAACTCGCTCCTTGTCGAAGGAGATTCATTCCACCCAAGATGGACCTCAAACTTTGTCAGAAGAGAATTCATTCCCCCAAGTTGGACCCCTCTCCTTGTCAGAAGAGAGTTTATTTCCCCCAAGTTGGACCCCTCACTTTGTCAGAAGAGAGTTGATTCCACCCAAGTGGGCCCCTCTCCTTGTCAGAAAAGAGTTCACTCCCCCCAAGTTAGACCCTCGCCTCGTCGGAAGAGAGTTCATTCCACCCAAGTTGACCCGTCTCCTTGTCAGAAGAGATTTATTTCCCCCCACGTTGGACCCCTCTCCTTGTCGGAAGAGAGTTCATTTCACCCAAGTTGGACCCCTCGCCTTGTCGGAAAAGAGTTCATGGCACCCAAGTTGGACGCTTCGCTATTTCGAAAAAGTGTTCGCTCCCCAAACATTGGATCCTGTCCTTGTCAGAAGAGAGTTCATTCCACCCAAGTTGGACCCCTCACTTTGTCAGAAGAGAGTTCATTCCACCCAAGTTGACCCCTCTCCTTGTCAGATGAGAGTTTATTCCTCCCAAGTTGGACCCCTCACTTTGTTAGAAGAGAGTTCATTCCACCCAAGTTGAACCCTCTCCTTCTCAGAAGAGAGTTCATTCCTCCCAAGTTGGACCCCTCTCCTTGTCGGAAGAGAGTTCATTCCACACAAGTTGGACACCTCTCCTTGTCAGAAGAGAGTGCATTCTACCAAAGTTGGACCCCTCTCCTTGTCGGAAGAGAGTTCATTCCACACAAGTTGGACCCCTCGCCTTGTCGGAAGAGAGTTCATTCCACACAAGTTGGACCCCTCGCCTAGTCAGCAGAGAGTTCATTTCACCCAAGTTGGACCCTTCTTGTCAGCAAAGAATTCATTCTACCCAAGTTGGACCCCTCTCAGCTTCAACATCCCGGCTGAAGGGTTATATTTTTTCCATCGACCCGCGCCACGTCGCATTTCAGTGCAGGCACGCTTACTTTAATATTTACCCCCACCCCCCCGCACCCGTGAACTGACAGACGGATTTGTCATCGCGCGAGCCGCCATATCCTGTGCGAGTTTTTATGCGAGGGCAGAAGAGGAGACATGTTCAAAGATAAGCCGTCTGGCATGAGAGGTACGAAATAGCCAAGTGCAGCTGATAGGGAGCTTTTAGCCCGACACGGACGCCATTCAGAAACCACACCTAGCTTACGCAGGACATTTTCAAACGTCATTTCTCAGCTGCTGACACTTGTACTGGGGCGTTGTACGCGCCATTTGAATGACATGAAAGTAAAGCAGTAGCAAAAGATACGGCAGCAATCGAACATAAATAGATAATAAAACCTGGTTACGAAACCTTTACTCATTTTTACCACGCAGGAGTTGTGCCGGTAGCGGACTATGGTGCTGGAGTGTATCTCCATTGATTACAGGATCGTGAGGTATTTTATGGGTGTTCATACGTTCGCACCTATAGAGGCTAGTACTGGAGACACGGGGTGGACGATACCAAAGTACAGACGATACCTATGTCTGCTACGGTTATAGAATATCCTAGTAAAATTGCCGTAGCATCTAACCCACTGAGCCATCGAGCCCCCCCCCCCCCTTCACCTTGGATGCGAGCCCCGCCGCACAGTCATGATGTACCCATAAAGGTACAGTCATGATGTACCCATACAGGTGTGGCGTGCGAATCTCGCGTTTGGTACAAGTATCAGTTTCTCTCTTGGCATTTGCCGTAAATAATAACCACCACACCAATGCGAGTCGTATTCATAATACCGTCGCACATCATATGCCAGTTTAAGTTAAAGCTGCTCATACGCATTTTTCTCATGAGAAATTTTTTATCTCTATCAAATGGAAACCATAGTTAGGTTACGCATTGTATGAAGATAATGCTATAACCTACAAGAAACTAAAAAGTAGATGCGAAGCCAGAAATGTCCTGTCACGCTAGTATATTACAAGTCCACTTATCTATAAATACTCACTTACACATATCTATCAATACTCATTTACACATATCTATAAATACTCATTTACACATATCTATAAAGACCCATTTACACATATCTATCAATACTCATTTACACATATCTATAAATACTCATTAACACATATCTATAAAGACTCATTTACACATATCTATAAATACTCATTTACACATATCTATAAATGCTCATTTACACATATCTATAAATACTCATTTACACATATCTTTAAAAAAAACTTTACATGTCAAGATATTTGCACGCATCAGTAAACGATTTCAACATAGATCCACATATTATTAAATCAATTCTACATATTATAAAATCAAATAACTTATCATGAAATCAATTCAACATATCAATAAAAAATTGGTCTATTCATCTCTAAATATTTCGTGCCATATACGTGCAATTAAATATTTGCACATAGCATGTGGAAATATTTGCACAAAACTGCAATTATGTAAAGATTTGTGCAAATATTTGTGATTACCTGAAATTAACGTCGAATTGAATTAATGACTTATTAATGGAAATATTAATAAAATATAAATATGTTGAAATCATTTAATGATAAGTGCAAATGTTTGTACATATATGCACATATTGAAAGATATGTGCGAGATATGTTTGAAATTATTTAGATAAAATGTCCAAATAAGCATGAACAGACAAAATGGCTTGCCATACACCAGAATTGACTTGCTTCTTGAAATGCTGAAGCCTGATATCCAATTTCAGCTGAACAATGAAGCTGAACAATTACCTTAGACCAACAGTACATAAAACACAAGATTCAACCTTGGATAAAGAAGCTATAAGTCCCACCATTACTATATCGCCTCATCAACGAAATATCTGTATTTCATATCCAGCACATCAACTTAACAATGATACTGCCTTTCGTATTTTCTTAAGACATTCTGTTAGAATCTACAAGACTTGCACACATGTTCATAATAATGTTCATTTTTTGGGGGGTGCGGGGGGGGTGGGGTGCATGATGCCTTTCATCTTCCACGCTTGACGGCACTGAAGTGTACATGACAAATGCTCAATACTATTCGAGTGGTAATTTGTCAAACGCTTCTTCTCAACTGCGTTACAAGAATCATAACGTCTTGAATTGGTGCTGACACACACGTGACAGGATCCTCCCTCGTCAGAGAGTGTACTGTGCTCTGTAGGCTAGTCCATAGTCGTGCATGCTTATGCATGATTATAGACTGAAAAAACGAGTAGATTCTGACAGAAATGTCATGTACTTAGATGCATAGTAAGTTATGTTACGTTTATATGTGTAGCCCCCCGTTGTAATGTTATACAACTACGGCCACGTGTAACCATCATCGGACATATTAAAATTAATTGACAGAACACATAGCATTTTGTTTATGACCAAAAAATGAATATCATAATTTCTTCCATTATCGCTCAATCACTCTCGAGTTTAAAAGCATTCCAGTTTAAAACTACTTAAACATTTATGATATTTTCTTCTGCTCACCGTAGATAGCCAATCATAGTTCTTCCCCAAAACGGAAACAAGTGTAACTCAGGGTTGTTCTTTTGAACGTTGGAGCGGCACAAACCTTGCCGGTTCACAGACAAGTTTCTCGCTTCGTTGCCATGATTCAGATGATCACTGTGCGCGTTAGTTGGACAGTACCTCCGTTTGGGAGAGCCACTGGATGTGCACGGCCAGTGGGCGGAGTTGGCTCTCTCTACCTTACATAGGGGAGGGGGGTGGGGGGGGGGGCGGCGGACGGGGGGAGGGGAGGGGGTCGAGTTCCCAAATCACGAAGAAACTTTTTTTTTATTTGCAGGTCACGATGAATTAAATTGAGAACTCCGCGCATACAAATGAAGGGACGGACACATGACATAAATTGGCGATTTCCCAATTCACGGTTATTTCATATTAAAATTCTCAGTTCACGATTAATGTAAGTCCTTAATCAAGATGGTCGGCTAATATCTCATTCCCAGTTCACGAAGAATTACTTTCGAAACGTTACTTACGTTCACGGTGAAATGAAAACCCCGTTTTGGAGGAACGGAAATACCCCTTGCGCCCCCCCCCCCCACTATATAATATCACCACAGGAGTCTAGACAATCAGTTTATCGGTTGCCTTCAGTGCGCTTGCGCAGTGCGTGCGTCTCGGGTGGACCTTGCGTCATCTTCCGCCGATACACACCCGTGCGTGGGCCTGAGCGGGTTTCTTTGTTTCAGGCTGCGGCGTTTCGAGAGTTACCCACTCGTCATCCCTGTCAATATACTCCCCTTACTGAAGCGAACAGGACTATTGGCCGTTTGTGTCTTCAAATAGGATCCGCGGAGGTTCAACAATTGGAATACTAGGGCATTACAGCTTAATGGCGGTGAGAAAACGAATGTCAGAGCTTGAGGGAAAGTTTGTTGTATATATATGTATATATCGATCAATTTCATTATGTTACACATACACTAAATACTTTAGCATATTGTTGATGTGTCGATTCCCATGCACGAAGCGAGACGTCAGTAACTGACAGTCATGGTAATCTATACAAAGATTAATTATTTTAACATTTTTTAAATCAACTGGAATGTATAGTCAAGAGCTAGAATTTTAAACACTTTCGATTTTAACTGGACTATATAGTGAAGAGCTGCAATGGTGATCAGGCTTCAGTCTCAGATGGGCACATCGAAATAAATTTCACGTAATTGTGGACGCTGAGGGTGGGACTACTTCATAGGGGGGGGGGTGATAAAAGCCCCGGCGAGCACAAAATCCGGCCCCAAAAGTACACTTGGACAAAAGCCCCTGTCTGAATGTTGAAGAAATACCTATATTTTTGTAGCATTAATGGGGACTTTGATCCTAAATATTCCTATATTTATTCGGTAAACGAATGGATGTTAGGCGGTATCGGGTCAGCATTATCTGATATTTGTGTATGTATATTTGAAAGATATTTGTTGTGTGTAATTCAGCGCTATCTGGCTTGGCTGTGGATTTAAGAAAACGACTCTTCGGGAGTTTATTTAATTGCACATGTTAGGATCAAAGTCGTACTTCATACATTGTTAGCTTTCCGAGGCATGGAATCTCATGAATTAATTTAATTGCGCTCTGCTTGGCCAGCCAAAATGGCCTGTGCGTAGTTCGAACCTCACCTGTGGCATAATATATATGTTGGTGCAAGATGTAGGATCCCATATTGTTCTTTCGCCAAGAGTATAGGTTTACTCCAGGAGACATGGCTCCTCTCTGCATTGATCCTTCCCACTGTCGCGATATAGCCTACAGAGGTTGAAACTTACTTAAAACATAACCAAACATAACCGAATGCAATTCAACATGTCGTGGGTTCGAACCCTGGCACCTGCGCCTTAAGCAAGTGCCCCCCAACCTAATTTCATTATCCCAGGAATTTTTTGATTTGATTTAAGTTTTTATTTATTATTTATTTTATTTTATTTTTATTAATATATTCATATCTACATATGCAATTCAACAACTCATAATACATGTAACATATAAGTCGTTATTATATCAAAATGCAACTTCAGATTGACATCATCGAAAGTATTGATATATATATATATAAATATATACATATATATATTTCACACACTTAAGACACGACAAGAAAGACAGACATTGGCAATCGCAACAATAACAAGACAATACCGACACTTGACCACAATTTATTGATCGAAACGTACCTATGCCGCGAGTTGGAGGATAAAACCTATCACGTTATCTTCACAAAATAAACATATGGGCCTACGTTCCTCTCACAAATGTGTTGTTAAATGGTTCCGTTTCCACTCTCAATGGCAACACGCACATCCTTAATTGCGCTACGACAGACCGCTTGCCTCCAGTTAGATTTCTTGTAACGTAGTCTTCAACGTTGCAATCAAATTAAAACTTGTTATAAAATTTTAGCTTTGAATTTTTCGCTGTAGTTTGTCTTCATTCTCTCCATGCACTTGAGATATTCGTAAGTTTATTCGGGCGACATCACAGGGTAATTTAGTTTCGTAGACATCCCGATACCCACATTCAGAGAGAATATTGCGCACCGTGTACACCAGTTATAGCAAGAAAAACTCGTCAATCGTATACATAGGGGCAGTATTCAGTACTAAACCGCACCTGATATATGCGAGCGAGTATCGGGTTCAAAGTCCCAAGTAATGGCCCAGCCGCCTGGCTGCCTAGGTGGGCTAGGTGGGCGTGCCGTTTTTTGGTTACGACATACTTGACAAGCGCGAAGAAGGCGACTGCCTCAGAACATCTGGCAAGGCTTGTAATCGCGAAACAATTTAGTTCGTTGTATTCGAAAGTTAAACCAAAGAACCAAGAAGGGATGTTAACGCCCAGCAGCCCTATGTGAGACTGAATCAAATTTAAATTCAACTCTTAATAATAGTAATAACTCGAGTTTTGGATGGCGTTAGAATTGTATTGGCCCTTCATCAACTGTAGCAGCACATATCTCACCCTCGCCATTAATGTCATCGTAAGTCTCTAAATTACCTACATTAGTGTCAGAACAGCTGGCTTTCCGTTTTGGGCGACTATTTCCTGGGGTTTGGTTTAATAGAGCAAGGCGATCTATGTTGGGTAAGACTTGTACATGTATCAGTCGGTTCGTTACTAAGAAAAAAAAACATGGCTGTGTCGTTCTTATCTTCGACTTGACCAAGGCCTGAACTGGGGCACTCTTCATATCATTTCTTTGGTGCATTCGTCTAAATAAGGAACGCAAGACAGCTTGCCGGTATGAACATTATTATTCGTAATTGTGTATGCCTGAGAGTGTAAATGGCACAAAGGTGGAAAAATATTCTGAAGGAAGATGAAAGGTATGATCGTGAATTACCATTCATTGAAAGTGAGTGTTCTGAGGCTGTACATCACCTGAAAGTACACAAGTCGTCTGGTCTACTTGGACCAAGTTCTGAGTTTTTGAGTCTTGGTCACACATCAAAATTGGGTTTGCTCGGCATTAAATTGGGGGGGCAATGAGAATAAGACAGCTCTCTATCTCTCTCTCTCTCTCTTCTCTCTCTCTCTCTCTCTCTCTCTCTCCCGCTCTCTCTCTCTCTCTCTCTCTCTCTCTCTCTCTACCTCTCCCTCTCTATCTATCTTCAGAATGTCGACCCATCTTGTTGTACAGTACGATGCCTGAAAAACCTCCTATGCAAGTAAAAAGGGTTTTAGTATCAAAAACGTTCGATATGTCACCCCATATACGTCAAGGTAGCCAACGAATAGCCCTACTGTTTGTACTATCATTTGCACCGGTGTCCCTGTCGCTGAGACCGGATCTAAAGAGTGTAAGCATAAAATGCAAAGACGACAGTCGAAAGAGAAAGCCCATCTCACCGTCTGGCTTGTGTGTGTTTCTGACCCATGTCCGGTAGGGTGAGAGAAGAGAGAAAGCCCATCTCACAGTCTGGCTTGTGTGTGTTTCTGACCCATGTCTAGTAGAGTGAAAGAAGAGAAAAAGCCCATCTCACCGTCTGGCTTGTGTGTGTTTCTGACCCATGTCTAGTAGAGTGAGAGAAGAGAGAAAGCGCATCTCACCGCCTGCCTTGTGTGTGTTTCTGACCCATGTCTGGTAGAGTTTGAGAAGAGAAAAAGCCCATCTCACTGCCTGCCTTGTGCGTGCTTGTGACCCACGTCCAGTAGAGTGAGAGAGAGAAAGCCCATCTCACTGCCTGCCTTGTGTGTGTTTCTGACCCATGTCTGGTAGAGTTAGAGAAGAGAGAAAGCCCGTCTCGCCGTCTGGCTTGTGTGTGTTTCTGACCCATGTCGGGTAGAGGGAAAGAAGAGAGAAAGCTCATCCCACCGCCTGGCTTGTGTGTGTTTCTGACCCATGTCCATTGCCATTTGTTGCAGGTCAACCCCATGCAGCGCTATCCACTATGGCTGAAGACTCTGCTGGTAGTGCTTGGGGTGCACGCCGCCTACGTGTACATAGCCATGCTGTCCAATCACACCTCCTCGCACCGACCACTGTCCTACGTGTCCAATGACAATGGTCCCGAACCCAACTCCGCCGAGGCCGCAGTGCCACTTGTTGAGCGACGCGTCAACGCCATCGTGACGCAATATGACGCGGTTTTGAAAGCGAGGCTGGATGAGCTGATCGCCCGGAAAGCCGGAGCACGTGACCCCGATGTCATCGCCTTGGTGCAAGCCCTAATGGACCCCCCCTCGGACCACATGGTGAAAACATCTCGGAAAATAGTCACCACCCCACAGTCGAAGGCGGTCTCCAAAGTCCTCCACAACAAGGTCCGTTAACTATATAATGGGTGCATTACTTCGGTATAATAATAATCTGCATTGCCATGAAGAGTACACAAATCAAAATAATGAAGAAAAGGTTAGCAAGGAGCAGAAGCTGAGGCTTATTCGCTAGAAGAAATATTCATATCTAGCGCTACGAAAGGGTGCTATAGCTGGCTCGCCCGCAGCTCGTTCCCTGTATTCTAATAGAATAACCCAAAGACTTATGTAAGTAGTTGGATAGGGCAACTTTAATGCCGAGAGTACGAAGTTTAAAATTATCAGTGGCGGAAAAAAACACATCGCCACTGATAAACATGTGGCGGAAAAACACATCACAAATGGAAAAAACTTTGGCGGAAAACATATCGCCACGCAAAAGGGTGAGGCGAAAACACATTCCTAATGACAAATGTGGTGGTAAAACATTACCACTAAGAATTAAATGTAATACGCATCTGTGGCAATCAGATGTTAGACAGGCAAATATTAATAGATACTTATTGATATATATATAGATATATCATATTATGCAGTCCACTATGGATATTTATGAAAGGCTCTATGAAAATAGGTGTTGCCTTCATATTTAGCAGGGAAGGTGAGGGGACAAGCGCCTAGTACAAATATGGAAATCACGGATCAATGGATCATTTACCATTTATTTAAACTTTATAACTTAGTTCAATAGATATTTCTGAAATTATCCAAATACATACGCTGAGGTACCAATTACAATAAGACGTCATATACGATACTTAATACCCCGTAAATACGGGACATCATTTCAACATGTGTTGTATTTTAAAACGTAATAACTCACCTCAACACACAATTTTGAAATTATCCACACACATATGCTGTAATGCTAATAACAATAACAATACGGCTTCATGATACAATGATTATATACGATATTTAAGCGGCTCGTGAGCAAGTCTCATCCAGTTGCATACTGTATTATTATTGCTTAAAAACCTAATGACCTATATCAGGAGACATTATATGAAATTTAGCTCAGACCCTGTTGACTCGCGTCACATGCAAAGTGGAGGCGGCGTGGAGGAGGTGGTTTATTTCGTTGGTGGTTGAGAATCACGTAAACTCCCGTGTAAACTGCCGCTACATCGTCTCGCGTTTGACGCCAATCGGTAAACAATCCGCGTTGTCAGGGGGATTTCACTTGGACGAGTCCATTCGTTCTTCTCACCATAGTGTAGGGGTGATACCAACACGTAGTCCCATAATGTAGTACTCCAATAATTTTCCGCGCAGCCATCAAGTAAATTCGGATAAATCAGAATCATTATATAAACAAATTGACAAATGTAAACAGGAACAGAAATACAACAATCTAGATAGTATATGGATTGGCCCAATCGTTGCGCTTCAATAGTTCTATCTTTCTATTAACTGATTAACAGATATGATCATACTGAGATTGCTAGTTACATATCAAAGTAACATTAGCATCTTCACCATTCAAAAGAACACGTGACATTCGGTAGAAAAAATGGCGGCTGATTGAAAATTAACGGACTAGCCTGGTTCCGTTGCGCCTAAATGCGCTAAAATGACCGGTCTGAACATTGTATTGGCATACGACGTAGCTCTATCGCAAACTCGGATATCACGCTTGGTATTTTGGGTCCTGGCCCACAGAAAGGCACCCTTTGGTACTTCTTTATGGTAGAACACTGTACCATGACGTTGGTTTTCACAGAAGAATGGCTTCTTCATCGAGTGTGGCGCGCTGGACGGGGAGCGGTCCTCCAACACGATGGCACTGGAGCAGCAGGATGGCTGGCGGGGCGTCCTCATCGAGATGGACCCCTACTTCTACACCCAGCTGCGGGGCAAGAACAGAAAGTCGCCCAGCATCAACGCCTGCCTCAGCCCTTATGACTACCCAATAGAGGTAAGTACATTCCCGGCTGATCGTGACGTCACGGAGAGGCAGAGGTAAGGGCCGGCTGATCGTGACGTCACGGAGAGGCAGAGGTAAGGGCCGGCTGATCGTGACGTCACGGAGAGACAGAGGTAGCGGCCGGCTGATCGTGACGTCACGGAGAGACAGATGTAAGGGCAGGCTGATCGTGACGTCATGGAGAGACAGAGATAAGGGCTGGCTGATCGGGACGTCACGAAGAGACATTAGGTATATAAGGGGCGGCTGATCGTGACGTCATGGAGAGACATAGATAAGGGCTGGCTGGCCGTGACGTCACGAAGATACAAAGGTAAGTAAGGGGTGGCTTATTGTGATGTCATAGAGAGACAGAGGTAAGGGTCGGCTGATCATGACGTCATGGAGAGACAGAGGTAAGTTTCGGCTGATCGTGACATCACCGAGAGACAGAGGTAAGGGCCGGCTGATCCTGACGTCATGGAGAGACAGAGGTAAGGGCTGGCTGATCGTGACGTCATGGAGAGAAAGGTAAGCAAGGGGCGGCTGATCGTAACGTCCTGGAGAGACAGAGGTAAGGGCAGGCTGATCGTGACGTCATGGAGAGACAGAGGTAGGGGCTGGTTGATCATGACGTCACGGAGAGACAGAGGTAAGGGCCGGCTGATCGTGACGTCACGGAAAGACAGAGGTAAGGGTCCGGTGACGGTCACGTGACGTCAAGGAGAGACAGCGGTAAGGGCTGGCTGATCGTGACGTCACGGAGAGACAGGGGTAAGGGTCTGCTGACGGCCACGTGACGTCACGGACAAACATTTAAGGACCGGATTGAAGCACACTGGTCACGTCGCAGTTGGTTTACATAGGTAAACTTAACTTCCACTGTATAGCATTATCAAGGAGAATTAAACTCATATTCGTTACCGTCGTAATGGCAACTGACGTCGTGTGTTAAACACATGCCAGAGCCGTTCCAAAGTGTCCTTGTATTGATTCCTGGCAGCTGTGAGAGGCCGAAAAAGGAGCTGAACGGCCCATTGTGATAAGATGTTGCCTTCGAATATTGTATAAAAACAATAAACTTTTTGTTGTGGGCATCAGATGGCTTGAACGATCCAATAACTTGCAAGACGCCACTGATGAAATGGCCACGGACACCAATGTCAATGTCGTTATAACGGTTGCCAACGAAGTAGGAACGGATGGTTCTGCAGCTGCTACTATGTTCTCGAGTGGTATATTCGATTTAGTTCAAGTTCCCATCTGATCCACATAAGTTGATATTAACCTGGCCTAAGATCAAGCGTTGCGAATACAGCGATATATCCACATGATTGTCGATTTAGGCCCGTCCTGTGCACACTAGGACTAACTTAGGAACATCTGGAGACAATCAATGAATGAGTTGGAGGAGTAGATCTCGACTTCATCATGACCTGGTGGCGACCTCTCCTTTTCATTACATTGATCCGCCCCAGTGTCGCCAGGTTTCCAGGAGTAACACCCTACTCTTTCGCAAAGAGTGCGGTGTTTCTACCTTGCTACTGCCCCACTGACGCGATATGCGGCATATTTACCTACACAGATTAAAGCTTCATACTTAAGGGGAAAGCCAAGACCAGCGATAAATAATTTTTTTATTGAAATTATGAAACCAAAGGCGTTCATCCCCAGAAGGCCATATTTTGATGAATCTGATAACTGAGTAATCATCGATTTAACGCTAACTACTGCCCCCGCCATAGAGTTAGCGTATTGCAGCTGATGATGACGTCACGGTAGCGGTCAGATATTTGCCATCTCACCCGCCCGCCGTTGCAGCCCGTCATCAAGCCTCAATTACTTGACTCGTGAGTTCAAAAGTAACTCACCTGACGTCAATCGTATTAGCTGCCAGGGCTTTAGGATATATAGTTTATGTAATCACAATTAATTGTATTGGCTGGATCGCGTAACGTGAGAACAAAAGTCTTCACGGCGCTACCATTTACCTAGGCCTACATATCACAAGTGAAACGGTGTGACTTCTGAACCGGTGACTACCCCGGGTTCGGTACCCCCCCCCCCCCCTCCCCGCCACACCCACAACCCACTGCAGCCCAGTCATTAGTTTTCTGTTTTTCTTAAAGTAAGTTTGGATGGTTAGTTAGTCAATCGACTCTCCGAAACTCGTTACCCAGTGAGGTCATTAAACATGTTAAATAGTTCACGGCTTTACAAATCCACATACGCACGTTCCATAGTTGAATTCATCATATAACTAGAAACCGCTCCATATCTTCTGGTCTGTATTTACATGCACATGTACGCCATCACTCGCTCCCGTGACGTGGTGACCCGCGTACGGTCCTTCATCCTGATTGGTTGACAGGAGGCCGGGGGGAATTAAATTGAAAGTACGCTTATGGGCGACAATAGGGGTTTTGAGCATGAAATACTTTTCTGCTATGCTAATTCGTAACTATTAATTATTTTCCTTCAGAAAACTTATATTTGGACTATATCATCTCATTGGCACTGCCCTTAAGGCCCGAATTGGCTTCCCCTTTAAACCCTAAAACGCAATACACATTCGTTGTTGCGATCCTTAGCGTGCGTTCTTTTTCTGTATGTTCCTTTCTTCCTCTACCGCTAGATGGAGTTCAAGGAATCTTCGGGAGGCCTCGGGAAACTGCTGGACAAGACGAAGGCAAAGGGGAAAGGAGGTACAAAAGTGCCCTGCTTCCCACTGGAGTCAATCCTTCTAGCTCTCAAGATCACTCACGTGGACTTCTTCAGTCTGGATGTCGAGGGATTCGAACTGGAGGTCCTGAAGACGATTCCCTTTGATCGTCTGGATATATCGACCCTGGCCGTGGAGTACGCACACGGCCGGAGCGGGAAGCAGTCGTACCTAGAGTTCATGGGATCTCAAGGATACGTCAGTCACGCCGACATTCACTTTCACGACGAGCGCATTGGTCTATACGTCGATGACTTCATATTCGTCAAAAAGGAGTTGATGAAATAGGCAGTGTGCCTGCGTAGTAACCGTATCTTATCATAGTCAGCAGACAACGTGGACCCGCCAGAGATTCAGTCTCCAGCTCTCGATGTTGAAGATAAACGTTGCGGTCCACATTGCACTCCAGATTTGTGGCAACTTTTTTTTTTTTTTTTTTTTTTTATTCCACTATAATGCACTTATAAATCATACAAAGCAGGAATGGAAGAACAACATACACAGTACAAACAAAACACAAACATGACATTATTCGCTTAGTGTTGCATAGAGTCTGATAGTGGTCTCCATTTCTTATAAAACATATCTGTACTAAAGTTCAGCTTCCTTTCTACCGCGCTCTTTTCGAGCCTATAGTAATGCTTTATATAGTTTTTCACAGCCTGAAAAACTGGAACTGTGTTGGACCACTTGCAGTAATATATATATTTTTTAACAATTAAATTCAAGTGATTAATAAGTTCGCTATGTGGGGACCAAACTACTCCAAACATACTTGATATTAGTGTAAATCGGGTACATATGGTCTGGGCTGATGCGGCCTCGAGCCAACGTTCTAACAACGTTCTAACAACGATTTGTGGCAACTTTGTAAAACTTGCGAAGATTCTGTCTGAATCTGTGGGATCATTGAAATATACATGGTAAAGGCACTGCGCGTTTAGGTTTCCAGGCACCATGGTTTCTATTACACCGCTGATATATAACGACTTATGCATATCTAGGCGCTGAGATTACGAAGCTACGCCAACGCGTATTCAGCAGGTTTATCGGTGAGAATCGACTAATCCATCCATCTATATATATGTAAATTATTTTTGTGGTGTGCGCACATTAACGTATATTATGATGCGCTAGTAAGACAGTTTGATATTGTTAAAGTTCGCTAAAATCGTGTATCGTGTATCGCAATCTCATTAAACAAATTGTGTGACTTGACATTTCTGCCCCTGTTGTTATTAGTTAGCACACTAGATCGTGAGCCTCCGTGGTGCAGTGGTCAGCGCATTAGACCCTGGGCCTCCCTGATGGTAGTGGTTAGCGCATTAGATCTAGGGCCTATCTAGTGTATTGGTTAGCACAGTAGACCGCCCGCCGTCCCCCCCCCCCTCCCCCGCCTGGTGTAGAGGTAAGCGCATTAGATGGGGGCCCCCTGGTGTAGTGGTCAGCGCATTAGATGGGGGCCCCCTGGTGTAGTGGTCAGCGCATTAGACGGGGCCCCCCTCGTGTAGTGGTCAGCGCATTAGACGGAGGGCCCCCTGGTGTAGTGGTCAGCGCATTAGGCGGGGGCCTCCTGGTTTAGTGGTCAGCGCATTAGACGGGGGCCCCCTGATGTAGTGTTCAGTGCAGGCGACCGAGGGCCCCCCTCGTGTAGTGTTCAGTGCATGAGACCGAGGGCCCCCCTGGTGTAGTGTTCAGTGCATGCGCCGAGACCCTGGTGTAGTGTTCAGCGCATTAGACCGAGGGCCCCCCTGGTGTAGTGTTCAGTGCAGGCGACCGAGGGCCCCCTGGTGTAGTGTTCAGTGCCTGCGCCGAGACCCTGGTGTAGTGTTCAGCGCATTAGACCGCGGATCCCCTGGTGTAGTGTTCAGTGCATGAGACCGAGGGCCCCCCTGGCGTAGTGTTCAGTGCATTAGACCGAGGGCCCCCCTGGTGTAGTGTTCAGTGCATGAGACCGAGGGCCCCCCTGGTGTAGTGTTCAGTGCATGAGACCGAGGGCCCCCTGGTGTAGTGTTCAGTGCATGAGACCGAGGGCCCCCCTGGTGTAGTGTTCAGTGCATGAGACCGAGGGCCCCCTGGTGTAGTGTTCAGTGCATGAGACCGAGGGCCACCCTGGTGTAGTGTTCAGTGCATGAGACGAGGGCCCCCCTGGTGTAGTGTTCAGCGCATTAGACCGCGGGCCCCCCTGGTGTAGTGTTCAGTGCATGAGACCGAGGGCCCCCCTGGTGTAGTGTTCAGTGCATTAGACCGAGGGCCCCCCTGGTGTAGTGTTCAGTGCATGAGACCGAGGGCCCCCCTGGTGTAGTGTTCAGTGCATGAGACCGAGGGCCCCCTGGTGTAGTGTTCAGTGCATGAGACCGAGGGCCCCCCTGGTGTAGTGTTCAGTGCATGAGACCGAGGGCCCCCTGGTGTAGTGTTCAGTGCATGAGACCGAGGGCCACCCTGGTGTAGTGTTCAGTGCATGAGACCGAGGCCCCCCCTCGTGTAGTGGACAGCGCATTAGACCGGGGGCCACCCTGGTGTAGTGGTCAGCGCATGAGACGGGGGGCCCCCCTGGTGTATTGGTCAGCGCATGAGACCGGGGGCCACCCTGGTGTAGTGGTCAGCGCATTAGACGGGGGGCCCCCCTGGTGTATTGGTCAGCGCATTAGACGGGGGGCCCCCCTGGTGTAGTGGTCAGCGCATTAGACGGGGGGCCCCCCTGGTGTATTGGTCAGCGCATGAGACCGAGGGCCACCCTGGTGTAGTGGTCAGCGCATGAGACCGAAGGCCCCCCTGGTGTAGTGTTCAGCGCATTAGACCGCGGGCCCCCTGGCGTAGTGTTCAGTGCATGAGACCGAGGGCCCCCCTGGTGTAGTGTTCAGTGCATTAGACCGAGGGCCCCCCTGGTGTAGTGTTCAGTGCATGAGACCGAGGGCCCCCCTGGTGTAGTGTTCAGTGCATGAGACCGAGGGCCCCCTGGTGTAGTGTTCAGTGCATGAGACCGAGGGCCCCCTGGTGTAGTGTTCAGTGCATGCGACCGAGGGCCCCCTGGTGTAGTGTTCAGTGCATGAGACCGAGGGCCCCCTGGTGTAGTGTTCAGTGCATGAGACCGAGGGCCCCCTGGTGTAGTGTTCAGTGCATGAGACCGAGGGCCCCCCTGGTGTAGTGTTCAGCGCATTAGACCGAGGGCCCCCCTGGTGTAGTGTTCAGTGCATGCGCCGAGACCCTGGTGTAGTGTTCAGCGCATTAGACCGAGGGCCCCCCTGGTGTAGTGTTCAGTGCAGCCGACCGAGGGCCCCCTGGTGTAGTGTTCAGTGCATGCGCCGAGACCCTGGTGTAGTGTTCAGCGCATTAGACCGCGGGCCCCCTGGTGTAGTGTTCAGTGCATGAGACCGAGGGCCCCCCTGGCGTAGTGTTCAGTGCATTAGACCGAGGGCCCTCCTGGTGTAGTGTTCAGTGCATGAGACCGAGGGCCCCCCTGGTGTAGTGTTCAGTGCATGAGACCGAGGGCCCCCTGGTGTAGTGTTCAGTGCATGAGACCGAGGGCCCCCCTGGTGTAGTGTTCAGTGCATGAGACCGAGGGCCCCCTGGTGTAGTGTTCAGTGCATGAGACCGAGGGCCACCCTGGTGTAGTGTTCAGTGCATGAGACGAGGGCCCCCTGGTGTAGTGTTCAGCGCATTAGACCGCGGGCCCCCCTGGTGTAGTGTTCAGTGCATGAGACCGAGGGCCCCCCTGGTGTAGTGTTCAGTGCATTAGACCGAGGGCCCCCCTGGTGTAGTGTTCAGTGCATTAGACCGAGGGCCCCCCTGGTGTAGTGTTCAGTGCATGAGACCGAGGGCCTCCTGGTGTAGTGTTCAGTGCATGAGACCGAGGGCCCCCCTGGTGTAGTGTTCAGTGCATGAGACCGAGGACCCCCTGGTGTAGTGTTCAGTGCATGAGACCGAGGGCCACCCAGGTGTAGTGTTCAGTGCATTAGACCGAGGCCCCCCCTCGTGTAGTGGACAGCGCATTAGACCGGGGGCCACCCTGGTGTAGTGGTCAGCGCATGAGACGGGGGGCCCCCCTGGTGTATTGGTCAGCGCATGAGACCGGGGGCCACCCTGGTGTAGTGGTCAGCGCATTAGACGGGGGGCCCCCCTGGTGTATTGGTCAGCGCATTAGACGGGGGGCCCCCCTGGTGTAGTGGTCAGCGCATTAGACGGGGGGCCCCCCTGGTGTATTGGTCAGCGCATGAGACCGGGGGCCACCCTGGTGTAGTGATCAGCGCATTAGACCGAAGGCCCCCCTGCTGTAGTGGTCAGCGCATTAGACGGGGGGCCCCCCTGGTGTAGTGGTCAGCGCATGAGACCGAGAGACCTCCTGGTGTAGTGATGAGCGCATTAGACGGGGGGCCTCCTGGTGTAGTGGTCAGCGCATGAGTCCAAGGGCCCCCCTGGTGTAGTGGTCAGCGCATGAGACCGAGGGCCCCCCTGGTGTAGTGTTTAACGCATGAGACCGAGGGCCCCCCTGGTGTAGTGTTCAGCGCATGAGACCGAGACCCTGGTGTAGTATTCAACGCATTAGACGGGGGCCCCTCTGGTGTAGTGTTTAGCGCATGAGACCGGGGGCCGCCCTGGTGTAGTGTTCAGCGCATGAGACCGAGACACTGGTGTAGTATTCAACGCATTAGACCGAGGGCCCCCTGGTGTAGTGTTCAGCGCATTAGACCGAGGGCCCCCCTGGTGTAGTGTTCAGTGCATTAGGCCGAGGGCCCCCCTGGTGTAGTGTTCAGCGCATTAGACCGAGGGCCCCCCTGGTGTAGTGTTCGTGCAGGCGACCGAGGGCCCCCCTGGTGTAGTGTTCAGTGCATGAGACCGAGGGCCCCCCTGGTGTAGTGTTCAGTGCATGAGACCGAGGGCCCCCTGGTGTAGTGTTCAGTGCATGAGACCGAGGGCCACCCTGGTGTAGTGTTCAGTGCATGAGACCGAGGGCCCCCCTGGTGTAGTGTTCAGTGCATTAGACCGAGGGCCTCCCTGGTGTAGTGTTCAGCGCATTAGACCGCGGGCCCCCTGGTGTAGTGTTCAGTGCATGAGACCGAGGGCCCCCCTGGTGTAGTGTTCAGTGCATTAGACCGAGGGCCCCCCTGGTGTAGTGTTCAGTGCATGAGACCGAGGGCCCCCCTGGTGTAGTGTTCAGTGCATGAGACCGAGGGCCCCCTGGTGTAGTGTTCAGTGCATGAGACCGAGGGCCCCCCTGGTGTAGTGTTCAGTGCATGAGACCGAGGGCCCCCTGGTGTAGTGTTCAGTGCATGCGACCGAGGGCCCCCTGGTGTAGTGTTCAGTGCATGAGACCGAGGGCCCCCTGGTGTAGTGTTCAGTGCATGAGACCGAGGGCCCCCTGGTGTAGTGTTCAGTGCATGAGACCGAGGGCCCCCCTGGGGTAGTGTTCAGCGCATTAGACCGAGGGCCCCCCTGGTATAGTGTTCAGTGCAGCCGACCGAGGGCCCCCCTGGTGTAGTGTTCAGTGCAGGCGACCGAGGGCCCCCCTCGTGTAGTGTTCAGTGCATGAGACCGAGGGCCCCCCTGGTGTAGTGTTCAGTGCATGCGCCGAGACCCTGGTGTAGTGTTCAGCGCATTAGACCGAGGGCCCCCCTGGTGTAGTGTTCAGTGCAGGCGACCGAGGGCCCCCTGGTGTAGTGTTCAGTGCATGCGCCGAGACCCTGGTGTAGTGTTCAGCGCATTAGACCGCGGGCCCCCTGGTGTAGTGTTCAGTGCATGAGACCGAGGGCCCCCTGGTGTAGTGTTCAGTGCATGCGACCGAGGGCCCCCTGGTGTAGTGTTCAGTGCATGAGACCGAGGGCCCCCTGGTGTAGTGTTCAGTGCATGAGACCGAGGGCCCCCTGGTGTAGTGTTCAGTGCATGAGACCGAGGGCCCCCCTGGTGTAGTGTTCAGCGCATTAGACCGAGGGCCCCCCTGGTGTAGTGTTCAGTGCAGGCGACCGAGGGCCCCCCTGGTGTAGTGTTCAGTGCAGGCGACCGAGGGCCCCCCTCGTGTAGTGTTCAGTGCATGAGACCGAGGGCCCCCCTGGTGTAGTGTTCAGTGCATGCGCCGAGACCCTGGTGTAGTGTTCAGCGCATTAGACCGAGGGCCCCCCTGGTGTAGTGTTCAGTGCAGGCGACCGAGGGCCCCCTGGTGTAGTGTTCAGTGCATGCGCCGAGACCCTGGTGTAGTGTTCAGCGCATTAGACCGCGGGCCCCCTGGTGTAGTGTTCAGTGCATGAGACCGAGGGCCCCCCTGGCGTAGTGTTCAGTGCATTAGACCGAGGGCCCCCCTGGTGTAGTGTTCAGTGCATGAGACCGAGGGCCCCCCTGGTGTAGTGTTCAGTGCATGAGACCGAGGGCCCCCTGGTGTAGTGTTCAGTGCATGAGACCGAGGGCCCCCCTGGTGTAGTGTTCAGTGCATGAGACCGAGGGCCCCCTGGTGTAGTGTTCAGTGCATGAGACCGAGGGCCACCCTGGTGTAGTGTTCAGTGCATGAGACGAGGGCCCCCCTGGTGTAGTGTTCAGCGCATTAGACCGCGGGCCCCCCTGGTGTAGTGTTCAGTGCATGAGACCGAGGGCCCCCCTGGGGTAGTGTTCAGTGCATTAGACCGAGGGCCCCCTGGTGTAGCGTTCAGTGCATGAGACCGAGGGCCCCCCTGGTGTAGTGTTCAGTGCATGAGACCGAGGGCCCCCCTGGTGTAGTGTTCAGTGCATGAGACCGAGGGCCCCCCTGGTGTAGTGTTCAGTGCATGAGACCGAGGGCCCCCTGGTGTAGTGTTCAGTGCATGAGACCGAGGGCCCCCCTGGTGTAGTGTTCAGTGCATGAGACCGAGGGCCCCCTGGTGTAGTGTTCAGTGCATGCGACCGAGGGCCCCCTGGTGTAGTGTTCAGTGCATGAGACCGAGGGCCCCCTGGTGTAGTGATCAGCGCATTAGACCGAAGGCCCCCCTGCTGTAGTGGTCAGCGCATTAGACGGGGGGCCCCCCTGGTGTAGTGGTCAGCGCATGAGACCGAGAGACCTCCTGGTGTAGTGATGAGCGCATTAGACGGGGGGCCTCCTGGTGTAGTGGTCAGCGCATGAGTCCAAGGGCCCCCCTGGTGTAGTGGTCAGCGCATGAGACCGAGGGCCCCCCTGGTGTAGTGTTTAACGCATGAGACCGAGGGCCCCCCTGGTGTAGTGTTCAGCGCATGAGACCGAGACCCTGGTGTAGTATTCAACGCATTAGACGGGGGCCCCTCTGGTGTAGTGTTTAGCGCATGAGACCGGGGGCCGCCCTGGTGTAGTGTTCAGCGCATGAGACCGAGACACTGGTGTAGTATTCAACGCATTAGACCGAGGGCCCCCTGGTGTAGTGTTCAGCGCATTAGACCGAGGGCCCCCCTGGTGTAGTGTTCAGTGCATTAGACCGAGGGCCCCCCTGGTGTAGTGTTCAGCGCATTAGACCGAGGGCCCCCCTGGTGTAGTGTTCGTGCAGGCGACCGAGGGCCCCCCTGGTATAGTGTTCAGTGCATGAGACCGAGGGCCCCCCTGGTGTAGTGTTCAGTGCATGAGACCGAGGGCCCCCTGGTGTAGTGTTCAGTGCATGAGACCGAGGGCCACCCTGGTGTAGTGTTCAGTGCATGAGACGAGGGCCCCCTGGTGTAGTGTTCAGTGCATGAGACCGAGGGCCCCCCTGGTGTAGTGTTCAGTGCATTAGACCGAGGGCCTCCCTGGTGTAGTGTTCAGCGCATTAGACCGCGGGCCCCCTGGTGTAGTGTTCAGTGCATGAGACCGAGGGCCCCCCTGGTGTAGTGTTCAGTGCATTAGACCGAGGGCCCCCCTGGTGTAGTGTTCAGTGCATGAGACCGAGGGCCCCCCTGGTGTAGTGTTCAGTGCATGAGACCGAGGGCCCCCTGGTGTAGTGTTCAGTGCATGCGACCGAGGGCCCCCTGGTGTAGTGTTCAGTGCATGAGACCGAGGGCCCCCTGGTGTAGTGTTCAGTGCATGAGACCGAGGGCCCCCTGGTGTAGTGTTCAGTGCATGAGACCGAGGGCCCCCCTGGGGTAGTGTTCAGCGCATTAGACCGAGGGCCCCCCTGGTATAGTGTTCAGTGCAGGCGACCGAGGGCCCCCCTGGTGTAGTGTTCAGTGCAGGCGACCGAGGGCCCCCCTCGTGTAGTGTTCAGTGCATGAGACCGAGGGCCCCCCTGGTGTAGTGTTCAGTGCATGCGCCGAGACCCTGGTGTAGTGTTCAGCGCATTAGACCGAGGGCCCCCCTGGTGTAGTGTTCAGTGCAGGCGACCGAGGGCCCCCTGGTGTAGTGTTCAGTGCATGCGCCGAGACCCTGGTGTAGTGTTCAGCGCATTAGACCGCGGGCCCCCTGGTGTAGTGTTCAGTGCATGAGACCGAGGGCCCCCTGGTGTAGTGTTCAGTGCATGCGACCGAGGGCCCCCTGGTGTAGTGTTCAGTGCATGAGACCGAGGGCCCCCTGGTGTAGTGTTCAGTGCATGAGACCGAGGGCCCCCTGGTGTAGTGTTCAGTGCATGAGACCGAGGGCCCCCCTGGTGTAGTGTTCAGCGCATTAGACCGAGGGCCCCCCTGGTGTAGTGTTCAGTGCAGGCGACCGAGGGCCCCCCTGGTGTAGTGTTCAGTGCAGGCGACCGAGGGCCCCCCTCGTGTAGTGTTCAGTGCATGAGACCGAGGGCCCCCCTGGTGTAGTGTTCAGTGCATGCGCCGAGACCCTGGTGTAGTGTTCAGCGCATTAGACCGAGGGCCCCCCTGGTGTAGTGTTCAGTGCAGGCGACCGAGGGCCCCCTGGTGTAGTGTTCAGTGCATGCGCCGAGACCCTGGTGTAGTGTTCAGCGCATTAGACCGCGGGCCCCCTGGTGTAGTGTTCAGTGCATGAGACCGAGGGCCCCCCTGGCGTAGTGTTCAGTGCATTAGACCGAGGGCCCCCCTGGTGTAGTGTTCAGTGCATGAGACCGAGGGCCCCCCTGGTGTAGTGTTCAGTGCATGAGACCGAGGGCCCCCTGGTGTAGTGTTCAGTGCATGAGACCGAGGGCCCCCCTGGTGTAGTGTTCAGTGCATGAGACCGAGGGCCCCCTGGTGTAGTGTTCAGTGCATGAGACCGAGGGCCACCCTGGTGTAGTGTTCAGTGCATGAGACGAGGGCCCCCCTGGTGTAGTGTTCAGCGCATTAGACCGCGGGCCCCCCTGGTGTAGTGTTCAGTGCATGAGACCGAGGGCCCCCCTGGGGTAGTGTTCAGTGCATTAGACCGAGGGCCCCCTGGTGTAGCGTTCAGTGCATGAGACCGAGGGCCCCCCTGGTGTAGTGTTCAGTGCATGAGACCGAGGGCCCCCCTGGTGTAGTGTTCAGTGCATGAGACCGAGGGCCCCCCTGGTGTAGTGTTCAGTGCATGAGACCGAGGGCCCCCTGGTGTAGTGTTCAGTGCATGAGACCGAGGGCCCCCCTGGTGTAGTGTTCAGTGCATGAGACCGAGGGCCCCCTGGTGTAGTGTTCAGTGCATGCGACCGAGGGCCCCCTGGTGTAGTGTTCAGTGCATGAGACCGAGGGCCCCCTGGTGTAGTGTTCAGTGCATGAGACCGAGGGCCCCCTGGTGTAGTGTTCAGTGCATGTGACCGAGGGCCCCCCTGGTGTAGTGTTCAGCGCATTAGACCGAGGGCCCCCCTGGTGTAGTGTTCAGTGCAGGCGACCGAGGGCCCCCCTGGTGTAGTGTTCAGTGCAGGCGACCGAGGGCCCCCCTCGTGTAGTGTTCAGTGCATGAGACCGAGGGCCCCCCTGGTGTAGTGTTCAGTGCATGCGCCGAGACCCTAGTGTAGTGTTCAGCGCATTAGACCGAGGGCCCCCCTGGTGTAGTGTTCAGTGCAGGCGACCGAGGGCCCCTTGGTGTAGTGTTCAGTGCATGCGCCGAGACCCTGGTGTAGTGTTCAGCGCATTAGACCGCGGGCCCCCTGGTGTAGTGTTCAGTGCATGAGACCGAGGGCCCCCTGGTGTAGTGTTCAGTGCATGCGACCGAGGGCCCCCTGGTGTAGTGTTCAGTGCATGAGACCGAGGGCCCCCTGGTGTAGTGTTCAGTGCATGAGACCGAGGGCCCCCTGGTGTAGTGTTCAGTGCATGAGACCGAGGGCCCCCCTGGTGTAGTGTTCAGCGCATTAGACCGAGGGCCCCCCTGGTGTAGTGTTCAGTGCAGGCGACCGAGGGCCCCCCTGGTGTAGTGTTCAGTGCAGGCGACCGAGGGCCCCCCTCGTGTAGCGTTCAGTGCATGAGACCGAGGGCCCCCCTGGTGTAGTGTTCAGTGCATGCGCCGAGACCCTGGTGTAGTGTTCAGCGCATTAGACCGAGGGCCCCCTTGGTGTAGTGTTCAGTGCAGGCGACCGAGGGCCCCCTGGTGTAGTGTTCAGTGCATGCGCCGAGACCCTGGTGTAGTGTTCAGCGCATTAGACCGCGGGCCCCCTGGTGTAGTGTTCAGTGCATGAGACCGAGGGCCCCCCTGGCGTAGTGTTCAGTGCATTAGACCGAGGGCCCCCCTGGTGTAGTGTTCAGTGCAGGCGACCGAGGGCCCCCCTCGTGTAGTGTTCAGTGCATGAGACCGAGGGCCCCCCTGGTGTAGTGTTCAGTGCATGCGCCGAGACCCTGGTGTAGTGTTCAGCGCATTAGACCGAGGGCCCCCCTGGTGTAGTGTTCAGTGCAGGCGACCGAGGGCCCCCTGGTGTAGTGTTCAGTGCATGCGCCGAGACCCTGGTGTAGTGTTCAGCGCATTAGACCGCGGGCCCCCTGGTGTAGTGTTCAGTGCATGAGACCGAGGGCCCCCCTGGCGTAGTGTTCAGTGCATTAGACCGAGGGCCCCCCTGGTGTAGTGTTCAGTGCATGAGACCGAGGGCCCCCCTGGTGTAGTGTTCAGTGCATGAGACCGAGGGCCCCCTGGTGTAGTGTTCAGTGCATGAGACCGAGGGCCCCCCTGGTGTAGTGTTCAGTGCATGAGACCGAGGGCCCCCTGGTGTAGTGTTCAGCGCATGAGACCGAGGGCCACCCTGGTGTAGTGTTCAGTGCATGAGACGAGGGCCCCCTGGTGTAGTGTTCAGCGCATTAGACCGCGGGCCCCCCTGGTGTAGTGTTCAGTGCATGCGCCGAGACCCTGGTGTAGTGTTCAGCGCATTAGACCGAGGGCCCCCCTGGTGTAGTGTTCAGTGCAGGCGACCGAGGGCCCCCTGGTGTAGTGTTCAGTGCATGCGCCGAGACCCTGGTGTAGTGTTCAGCGCATTAGACCGCGGGCCCCCTGGTGTAGTGTTCAGTGCATGAGACCGAGGGCCCCCCTGGCGTAGTGTTCAGTGCATTAGACCGAGGGCCCCCCTGGTGTAGTGTTCAGTGCATGAGACCGAGGGCCCCCCTGGTGTAGTGTTCAGTGCATGAGACCGAGGGCCCCCTGGTGTAGTGTTCAGTGCATGAGACCGAGGGCCCCCCTGGTGTAGTGTTCAGTGCATGAGACCGAGGGCCCCCTGGTGTAGTGTTCAGCGCATGAGACCGAGGGCCACCCTGGTGTAGTGTTCAGTGCATGAGACGAGGGCCCCCTGGTGTAGTGTTCAGCGCATTAGACCGCGGGCCCCCCTGGTGTAGTGTTCAGTGCATGAGACCGAGGGCCCCCCTGGTGTAGTGTTCAGTGCATTAGACCGAGGGCCCCCCTGGTGTAGTGTTCAGTGCATGAGACCGAGGGCCCCCCTGGTGTAGTGTTCAGTGCATGAGACCGAGGGCCCCCTGGTGTAGTGTTCAGTGCATGAGACCGAGGGCCCCCCTGGTGTAGTGTTCAGTGCATGAGACCGAGGACCCCCTGGTGTAGTGTTCAGTGCATGAGACCGAGGGCCACCCAGGTGTAGTGTTCAGTGCATTAGACCGAGGCCCCCCCTCGTGTAGTGGACAGCGCATTAGACCGGGGGCCACCCTGGTGTAGTGGTCAGCGCATGAGACGGGGGGCCCCCCTGGTGTATTGGTCAGCGCATGAGACCGGGGGCCACCCTGGTGTAGTGGTCAGCGCATTAGACGGGCGGCCCCCCTGGTGTATTGGTCAGCGCATTAGACGGGGGGCCCCCCTGGTGTAGTGGTCAGCGCATTAGACGGGGGGCCCCCCTGGTGTATTGGTCAGCGCATGAGACCGGGGGCCACCCTGGTGTAGTGATCAGCGCATTAGACCGAAGGCCCCCCTGCTGTAGTGGTCAGCGCATTAGACGGGGGGCCCCCCTGGTGTAGTGGTCAGCGCATGAGACCGAGAGACCTCCTGGTGTAGTGATGAGCGCATTAGACGGGGGGCCTCCTGGTGTAGTGGTCAGCGCATGAGTCCAAGGGCCCCCCTGGTGTAGTGGTCAGCGCATGAGACCGAGGGCCCCCCTGGTGTAGTGTTTAACGCATGAGACCGAGGGCCCCCCTGGTGTAGTGTTCAGCGCATGAGACCGAGACCCTGGTGTAGTATTCAACGCATTAGACGGGGGCCCCTCTGGTGTAGTGTTTAGCGCATGAGACCGGGGGCCGCCCTGGTGTAGTGTTCAGCGCATGAGACCGAGACTCTGGTGTATTATTCAACGCATTAGACCGAGGGCCCCCTGGTGTAGTGTTCAGCGCATTAGACCGAGGGCCCCCCTGGGGGTAGTGTTCAGTGCATTAGACCGAGGGCCCCCCTGGTGTAGTGTTCAGCGCATTAGACCGAGGGCCCCCCTGGTGTAGTGTTCAGTGCAGGCGACCGAGGGCCCCCCTGGTGTAGTGTTCAGTGCATGAGACCGAGGGCCCCCCTGGTGTAGTGTTCAGTGCATGAGACCGAAAGCCCCCTGATGTAGTGTTCAGTGCATGAGACCGAGGGCCACCCTGGTGTAGTGTTCAGTGCATGAGACGAGGGCCCCCTGGTGTAGTGTTCAGTGCATGAGACCGAGGGCCCCCCTGGTGTAGTGTTCAGTGCATTAGACCGAGGGCCCCCCTGGTGTAGTGTTCAGCGCATTAGACCGCGGGCCCCCTGGTGTAGTGTTCAGTGCATGAGACCGAGGGCCCCCCTGGTGTAGTGTTCAGTGCATTAGACCGAGGGCCCCCCTGGTGTAGTGTTCAGTGCATGAGACCGAGCGCCCCCCTGGTGTAGTGTTCAGTGCATGAGACCGAGGGCCCCCCTGGTGTAGTGTTCAGTGCATGAGAGCGAGGGCCCCCCTGGTGTAGTGTTCAGTGCATGAGACCGAGGGCCCCCTGGTGTAGTGTTCAGTGCATGCGACCGAGGGCCCCCTGGTGTAGTGTTCAGTGCATGAGACCGAGGGCCCCCTGGTGTAGTGTTCAGTGCATGAGACCGAGGGCCCCCTGGTGTAGTGTTCAGTGCATGAGACCGAGGGCCCCCCTGGGGTAGTGTTCAGCGCATTAGACCGAGGGCCCCCCTGGTATAGTGTTCAGTGCAGGCGACAGAGGGCCCCCCTGGTGTAGTATTCAGTGCAGGCGACCGAGGGCCCCCCTCGTGTAGTGTTCAGTGCATGAGACTGAGGGCCCCCCTGGTGTAGTGTTCAGTGCATGCGCCGAGACCCTGGTGTAGTGTTCAGCGCATTAGACCGAGGGCCCCCCTGGTGTAGTGTTCAGTGCATGAGACCGAGGGCCCCCTGGTGTAGTGTTCAGTGCATGCGCCGAGACCCTGGTGTAGTGTTCAGCGCATTAGACCGCGGGCCCCCTGGTGTAGTGTTCAGTGCATGAGACCGAGGGCCCCCTGGTGTAGTGTTCAGTGCATGCGACCGAGGGCCCCCTGGTGTAGTGTTCAGTGCATGAGACCGAGGGCCCCCTGGTGTAGTGTTCAGTGCATGAGACCGAGGGCCCCCTGGTGTAGTGTTCAGTGCATGAGACCGAGGGCCCCCCTGGTGTAGTGTTCAGCGCATTAGACCGAGGGCCCCCCTGGTGTAGTGTTCAGTGCAGGCGACCGAGGGCCCCCCTGGTGTAGTGTTCAGTGCAGGCGACCGAGGGCCCCCCTCGTGTAGTGTTCAGTGCATGAGACCGAGGGCCCCCCTGGTGTAGTGTTCAGTGCATGCGCCAAGACCCTGGTGTAGTGTTCAGCGCATTAGACCGCGGGCCCCCCTGGTGTAGTGTTCAGTGCATGAGACCGAGGGCCCCCCTGGTGTAGTGTTCAGTGCATGAGACCGAGGGCCCCCCTGGTGTAGTGTTCAGTGCATGAGACCGAGGGCCCCCTGGTGTAGTGTTCAGTGCATGAGACCGAGGGCCCCCCTGGTGTAGTGTTCAGTGCATGAGACCGAGGGCCCCCCTGGTGTAGTGTTCAGCGCATTAGACCGCGGGCCCCCTGGTGTAGTGTTCAGTGCATTAGACCGAGGGCCCCCCTGGTGTAGTGTTCAGTGCATGAGACCGAGGGCCCCCCTGGTGTAGTGTTCAGTGCATGAGACCGAGGGCCCCCTGGTGTAGTGTTCAGTGCATGAGACCCAGGGCCCCCCTGGTGTAGTGTTCAGTGCATGAGACCGAGGGCCCCCGGTGTAGTGTTCAGTGCATGAGACCGAGGGCCACCCTGGTGTAGTGTTCAGTGCATGAGACGAGGGCCCCCCTGGTGTAGTGTTCAGCGCATTAGACCGCGGGCCCCCCTGGTGTAGTGTTCAGTGCATGAGACCGAGGGCCCCCCTGGGGTAGTGTTCAGTGCATTAGACCGAGGGCCCCCTGGTGTAGCGTTCAGTGCATGAGACCGAGGGCCCCCCTGGTGTAGTGTTCAGTGCATGAGACCGAGGGCCCCCTGGTGTAGTGTTCAGTGCATGAGACCGAGGGCCCCCCTGGTGTAGTGTTCAGTGCATGAGACCGAGGGCCCCCTGGTGTAGTGTTCAGTGCATGAGACCGAGGGCCACCCTGGTGTAGTGTTCAGTGCATGAGACCGAGGCCCCCCCTCGTGTAGTGGACAGCGCATTAGACCGGGGGCCACCTTGGTGTAGTGGTCAGCGCATGAGACGGGGGGCCCCCCTGGTGTATTGGTCAGCGCATGAGACCGGGGGCCACCCTGGTGTAGTGGTCAGCGCATTAGACGGGGGGCCCCCCTGGTGTATTGGTCAGCGCATTAGACGGGGGGCCCCTCTGGTGTAGTGGTCAGCGCATTAGACGGGGGGCCCCCTGGTGTATTGGTCAGCGCATGAGACCGGGGGCCACCCTGGTGTAGTGATCAGCGCATTAGACCGAAGGCCCCCCTGCTGTAGTGGTCAGCGCATTAGACGGGGGGACCCCTGGTGTAGTGGTCAGCGCATGAGACCGAGAGACCTCCTGGTGTAGTGATCAGCGCATTAGACGGGGGGCCTCCTGGTGTAGTGGTCAGCGCATGAGTCCAAGGGCCCCCCTGGTGTAGTGGTCAGCGCATGAGACCGAGGGCCCCCCTGGTGTAGTGTTTAACGCATGAGACCGAGGGCCCCCCTGGTGTAGTGTTCAGCGCATGAGACCGAGACCCTGGTGTAGTATTCAACGCATTAGACGGGGGCCCCTCTGGTGTAGTGTTTCGCGCATGAGACCGAGGGCCCCCCTGGTGTAGTGTTCAGCGCATGAGACCGAGACCCTGGTGTAGTATTCAACGCATTAGACGGGGGCCCCTCTGGTGTAGTGTTCAACGCATGAGACCGAGGGCCCCCTGGTGTAGTGTTCAGCGCATTAGAACGAGGGCCCCCTGGTGTAGTGTTCAGCGCATTAGACCGAGGGCCCCCCTGGTGTAGTGTTCAGCGCATTAGACCGAGGGCCCCCCTGGTGTAGTGTTCAGTGCAGGCGACCGAGGGCCCCCCTGGTGTAGTGTTCAGTGCATGAGACCGAGGGCCCCCCTGGTGTAGTGTTCAGTGCATGCGACCGAGGGCCCCCTGGTGTAGTGTTCAGTGCATGAGACCGAGGGCTCCCTGGTGTAGTGTTCAGTGCATGAGACCGAGGGCCCCCTGGTGTAGTGTTCAGTGCATGAGACCGAGGGCCCCCCTGGTGTAGTGTTCAGCGCATTAGACCGAGGGCCCCCCTGGTGTAGTGTTCAGTGCAGGCGACCGAGGGCCCCCCTGGTGTAGTGTTCAGTGCAGGCGACCGAGGGCCCCCCTCGTGTAGTGTTCAGTGCATGAGACCGAGGGCCCCCCTGGTGTAGTGTTCAGTGCATGAGACCGAGACCCTGGTGTAGTATTCAGCGCATTAGACCGAGGGCCCCCCTGGTGTAGTGTTCAGTGCAGGCGACCGAGGGCCCCCTGGTGTAGTGTTCAGTGCATGCGCCGAGACCCTGGTGTAGTGTTCAGTGCATGAGACCGAGGGCTCCCTGGTGTAGTGTTCAGTGCATGAGACCGAGGGCCCCCTGGTGTAGTGTTCAGTGCATGAGACCGCGGGCCCCCTGGTGTAGTGTTCAGTGCATGAGACCGAGGGCCCCCTGGTGTAGTGTTGAGTGCATTAGACCGAGGGCCCCCCTGGTGTAGTGTTCAGTGCATGAGACCGAGGGCCCCCCTGGTGTAGTGTTCAGTGCATGAGACCGAGGGCCCCCTGGTGTAGTGTTCAGTGCATGAGACCGAGGGCCCTCCTGGTGTAGTGTTCAGTGCATGAGACCGAGGGCCCCCTGGTGTAGTGTTCAGTGCATGAGACCGAGGGCCACCCTGGTGTAGTGTTCAGTGCATGAGACGAGGGCCCCCTGGTGTAGTGTTCAGTGCATGAGACCGAGGGCCCCCCTGGTGTAGTGTTCAGCGCATTAGACCGCGGGCCCCCTGGTGTAGTGTTCAGTGCATGAGACCGAGGGCCCCCCTGGTGTAGTGTTCAGTGCATTAGACCGAGGGCCCCCCTGGTGTAGTGTTCAGTGCATGAGACCGAGGGCCCCCCTGGTGTAGTGTTCAGTGCATGAGACCGAGGGCCCCCTGGTGTAGTGTTCAGTGCATGAGACCGAGGGCCCCCCTGTTGTAGTGTTCAGTGCATGAGACCGAGGGCCCCCTGGTGTAGTGTTCAGTGCATGCGACCGAGGGCCCCCTGGTGCAGTGTTCAGTGCATGAGACCGAGGGCCCCCTGGTGTAGTGTTCAGTGCATGAGACCGAAGGCCCCCTGGTGTAGTGTTCAGTGCATGAGACCGAGGGCCCTCCTGGTGTAGTGTTCAGTGCATGAGACCGAGGGCCCCCTGGTGTAGTGTTCAGTGCATGAGACCGAGGGCCACCCTGGTGTAGTGTTCAGTGCATGAGACGAGGGCCCCCTGGTGTAGTGTTCAGTGCATGAGACCGAGGGCCCCCCTGGTGTAGTGTTCAGCGCATTAGACCGCGGGCCCCCTGGTGTAGTGTTCAGTGCATGAGACCGAGGGCCCCCCTGGTGTAGTGTTCAGTGCATTAGACCGAGGGCCCCCCTGGTGTAGTGTTCAGTGCATGAGACCGAGGGCCCCCCTGGTGTAGTGTTCAGTGCATGAGACCGAGGGCCCCCTGGTGTAGTGTTCAGTGCATGAGACCGAGGGCCCCCCTGTTGTAGTGTTCAGTGCATGAGACCGAGGGCCCCCTGGTGTAGTGTTCAGTGCATGCGACCGAGGGCCCCCTGGTGCAGTGTTCAGTGCATGAGACCGAGGGCCCCCTGGTGTAGTGTTCAGTGCATGAGACCGAAGGCCCCCTGGTGTAGTGTTCAGTGCATGAGACCGAGGGCCCCCCTGGTGTAGTGTTCAGCGCATTAGACCGAGGGCCCCCCTGGTGTAGTGTTCAGTGCAGGCGACCGAGGGCCCCCCTGGTGTAGTGTTCAGAGCAGGCGACCGAGGGCCCCCCTCGTGTAGTGTTCAGTGCATGAGACCGAGGGCCCCCCTGGTGTAGTGTTCAGTGCATGCGCCGAGACCCTGGTGTAGTGTTCAGCGCATTAGACCGAGGGCCCCCCTGGTGTAGTGTTCAGTGCATGAGACCGAGGGCCCCCTGGTGTAGTGTTCAGTGCATGAGACCGAGGGCCCCCCTGGTGTAGTGTTCAGTGCATGAGACCGAGGGCCCCCCTGGTGTAGTGTTAAGTGCATGAGACCGAGGGCCCCCTGGTCTAGTGTTCAGTGCATGAGACCGAGGGCCCCCCTGGTGTAGTGTTCAGTGCATGAGACCGAGGGCCCCCTGGTGTAGTGTTCAGTGCAAGAGACCGAGGGCCACCCTGGTGTAGTGTTCAGTGCATGAGACGAGGGCCCCCCTGGTGTAGTGTTCAGCGCATTAGACCGCGGGCCCCCTGGTGTAGTGTTCAGTGCATGAGACCGAGGGCCCCCCTGGTGTAGTGTTCAGTGCATTAGACCGAGGGCCCCCCTGGTGTAGTGTTCAGTGCATGAGACCGAGGGCCCCCCTGGTGTAGTGTTCAGTGCATGAGACCGAGGGCCCCCTGGTGTAGTGTTCAGTGCATGAGACCGAGGGCCCCCCTGGTGTAGTGTTCAGTGCATGAGACCGAGGGCCCCCTGGTGTAGTGTTCAGTGCATGAGACCGAGGGCCACCCTGGTGTAGTGTTCAGTGCATGAGACCGAGGGCCCCCCTGGTGTAGTGTTCAGTGCATGAGACCGAGGGCCCCCCTGGTGTAGTGTTCAGTGCATGAGACCGAGGGCCACCCTGGTGTAGTGTTCAGCGCATTAGACGAGGGCCCCCCTGGTGTAGTGTTCAGTGCATGAGACCGAGGGCCCCCTGGTGTAGTGTTCAGTGCATGAGACCGAGGGCCCCCCTGGTGTAGTGTTCAGTGCATGAGACCGAGGGCCCCCCTGGTGTATTGGTCAGCGCATGAGACCGGGGGCCACCCTGGTATAGTGTTCAGCGCATTAGACCGAGGGCCCCCCTGGTGTAGTGTTCAGTGCATGAGACCGAGGGCCCCCTGGTGTAGTGTTCAGTGCATGAGACCGAGGGCCCCCCTGGTGTAGTGTTCAGCGCATTAGACGAGGGCCCCCCTCGTGTAGTGTTCAGTGCATGAGACCGAGGGCCCCCCTCGTGTAGTGTTCAGTGCATGAGACCGAGGGCCCCCCTGGTGTAGTGTTCAGTGCATGAGACCGAGGGCCCCCCTGGTGTATTGGTCAGCGCATGAGACCGGGGGCCACCCTGGTGTAGTGTTCAGCGCATGAGACCGAGGGCCCCCCTGGTGTAGTGTTCAGTGCATGAGACCGCGCCTGGTGTAGTGTTCAGTGCATGAGACCGCGGGCCCCCTGGTGTAGTGTTCAGTGCATGAGACCGAGGGCCCCCTGGTGTAGTATTCAGTGCATGAGACCGAGGGCCCCCCTGGTGTAGTGTTCAGTGCATGAGACCGAGGGCCCCCCTGGTGTATTGGTCAGCGCATGAGACCGGGGGCCACCCTGGTGTAGTGTTCAGCGCATGAGACCGCGCCTGGTGTAGTGTTCAGTGCATGAGACCGCGGGCCCCCTGGTGTAGTGTTCAGTGCATGAGACCGAGGGCCCCCATGGTGTAGTGTTCAGCGCATGAGACCGCGGGCCCCCTGGTGTAGTGTTCAGTGCATGAGACCGAGGGCCCCCCAGGTGTAGTGTTCAGCGCATGAGACCGAGGGCCCCCCTGTTGTAGTGTTCAGTGCAGGCGACCGAGGGCCCCCCTGGTGTAGTGTTCAGAGCAGGCGACCGAGGGCCCCCCTCGTGTAGTGTTCAGTGCATGAGACCGAGGGCCCCCCTGGTGTAGTGTTCAGTGCATGCGCCGAGACCCTGGTGTAGTGTTCAGCGCATTAGACCGAGGGCCCCCCTGGTGTAGTGTTCAGTGCATGAGACCGAGGGCCCCCTGGTGTAGTGTTCAGTGCATGAGACCGAGGGCCCCCCTGGTGTAGTGTTCAGTGCATGAGACCGAGGGCCCCCCTGGTGTAGTGTTCAGTGCATGAGACCGAGGGCCCCCAGGTCTAGTGTTCAGTGCATGAGACCGAGGGCCCCCCTGGTGTAGTGTTCAGTGCATGAGACCGAGGGCCCCCTGGTGTAGTGTTCAGTGCAAGAGACCGAGAGCCACCCTGGTGTAGTGTTCAGTGCATGAGACGAGGGCCCCCCTGGTGTAGTGTTCAGCGCATTAGACCGCGGGCCCCCTGGTGTAGTGTTCAGTGCATGAGACCGAGGGCCCCCCTGGTGTAGTGTTCAGTGCATTAGACCGAGGGCCCCCCTGGTGTAGTGTTCAGTGCATGAGACCGAGGGCCCCCCTGGTGTAGTGTTCAGTGCATGAGACCGAGGGCCCCCTGGTGTAGTGTTCAGTGCATGAGACCGAGGGCCCCCCTGGTGTAGTGTTCAGTGCATGAGACCGAGGGCCCCCTGGTGTAGTGTTCAGTGCATGAGACCGAGGGCCACCCTGGTGTAGTGTTCAGTGCATGAGACCGAGGGCCCCCCTGGTGTAGTGTTCAGTGCATGAGACCGAGGGCCCCCCTGGTGTAGTGTTCAGTGCATGAGACCGAGGGCCACCCTGGTGTAGTGTTCAGCGCATTAGACGAGGGCCCCCTTGGTGTAGTGTTCAGTGCATGAGACCGAGGGCCCCCTGGTGTAGTGTTCAGTGCATGAGACCGAGGGCCCCCCTGGTGTAGTGTTCAGTGCATGAGACCGAGGGCCCCCCTGGTGTATTGGTCAGCGCATGAGACCGGGGGCCACCCTGGTGTAGTGTTCAGCGCATTAGACCGAGGGCCCCCCTGGTGTAGTGTTCAGTGCATGAGACCGAGGGCCCCCTGGTGTAGTGTTCAGTGCATGAGACCGAGGGCCCCCCTGGTGTAGTGTTCAGCGCATTAGACGAGGGCCCCCCTCGTGTAGTGTTCAGTGCATGAGACCGAGGGCCCCCTTCGTGTAGTGTTCAGTGCATGAGACCGAGGGCCCCCCTGGTGTAGTGTTCAGTGCATGAGACCGAGGGCCCCCCTGGTGTATTGGTCAGCGCATGAGACCGGGGGCCACCCTGGTGTAGTGTTCAGCGCATGAGACCGAGGGCCCCCCTGGTGTAGTGTTCAGTGCATGAGACCGCGCCTGGTGTAGTGTTCAGTGCATGAGACCGCGGGCCCCCTGGTGTAGTGTTCAGTGCATGAGACCGAGGGCCCCCTGGTGTAGTATTCAGTGCATGAGACCGAGGGCCCCCCTGGTGTAGTGTTCAGTGCATGAGACCGAGGGCCCCCCTGGTGTATTGGTCAGCGCATGAGACCGGGGGCCACCCTGGTGTAGTGTTCAGCGCATGAGACCGCGCCTGGTGTAGTGTTCAGTGCATGAGACCGCGGGCCCCCTGGTGTAGTGTTCAGTGCATGAGACCGAGGGCCCCCATGGTGTAGTGTTCAGCGCATGAGACCGCGGGCCCCCTGGTGTAGTGTTCAGTGCATGAGACCGAGGGCCCCCCAGGTGTAGTGTTCAGCGCATGAGACCGAGGGCCCCCCTGTTGTAGTGTTCACTGCATGAGATCGCGGGCCCCTTGGTGTAGTGTTCAGTGCATGAGACCGCGGGCCCCCTGGTGTAGTGTTCAGCGCATGAGACCGAGGGCCCCCTGGTGTAGTGTTCAGTGCATGAGACCGAGGGCCCCCTTGTGTAGTGTTCAGTGCATGAGACCGAGGGCCCCCCTGGTGTAGTGTTCAGTGCATGAGACCGAGGGCCCCCTGGTGTAGTGTTCAGCGCATGAGACCGAGGGCCCCCCTGGTGTAGTGTTCAGCGCATGAGACCGAGGGCCCCCTGGTGTAGTGTTCAGCGCATCGAGGGCCGGGCCTATAAACCGGCACAGTGTGACCTAGCCTATAATATTCATGGCAGAAAAACGACCGGACGGGGACGACACAGCCAGATGAACACAAACAAACCCAGACAAAAGCTGCATTCAGCAAGCGGTGCCCGCCGGCAATAATTGATGGGTGGTTTTAAACCCCCGGTACGTTGGTCTGGCGTCTGGCGCCGTCAGCTAGGGCCTCTTGCTCGGGTTCAAAATTCATTAAGTGTGTGTCAGCCAGCCAGTCACACCACGGCGCACGTGGCGGAGAGCTGGCAGGGGAGGGGTGCTGGGGCGTTTACCCGAGCCAATACACCAGTCCATGATCCAGGGCGTCTGCAGATCTATAAGGAATTTATGTTGCTAAGAGATTTAGATGCATCATCGACTAAAAAAAACATTTTATGTGTCAGAACTACGTTCGAGAAGAACCGTTTACAAGTTAATTAAAAAAGATCGAATATGCGAACTCATTGATGCCTTACTTCCAAATAAGGTACTTTAGAACTGTCTAAGTACATTGCCAATGTTATATTGTATAAACTGTCTGTAACTTTCTTTCTTAAATAAAGCATTTTATTAAAAAAAAAAAAAAAAAATCCAAGGCGTCTGCAACCTTTGTTTTGAAATTAATGACCATATATTGTGAAGCCTTTTTTCAATTTATTTTTTATAGATTGATACACCCTTCCAGGCTGGCTTTAGTCGGTCTTATAGGCGGTAGTAATGGTGGGTGATTTTAGTGACGGGTTGCGGTGTTATTAGGCTGGACCTATTCAGAGTACCGGGATCGGTAAATTATATGGATAACTTTCATTCGACTAAACACTACCGTTTGCATTCGACCACACACTACTGCCTTCTATAGCCTGAGGACCAGAGGCAAGAACTAAACAAAGATACATGTGTGATTTATGAAACATTTATTTATCACACGTATATATACACAGAACACATCCTGCGCCGTCCGCCACGTGCATGCATGGGTTACAGCAGCAAACAGCCCCGATAGAAGCCGACAGCCGTCCTGATATGGCGGCGTCTCCTAGCTGCCTCGTGGGGAGGCCGGCGTCTCCAGCCTCGTGGGGAGGCCGGCGTCTCCAGCCTCGTGGGGAGGCCGGCGTCTCCAGCCTCGTGGGGAGGCCGGCGTCTCCAGCCTCGTGGGGAGGCCGGCGTCTCCAGCCTCGTGGGGAGGCCGGAGTCTCCAGTCTCGTGGGGAGGCCGACGCCTCCAGCCTCGTGGGGAGGCCGGCGTCTCCAGCCTCGTGGGGCGGCGGCGTCTCCAGCCTCGTGGGGAGGCCGGCGTCTCCAGCCTCGTGGGGCGGCGGCGTCTCCAGCCTCGTGGGGAGGCCGACGTCTCCAGCCTCGCGGGGAGGCCGACGTCTCCAGCCTCGTGGGGAGGCCGCCGTCTCCAGCCTCGTGGGGAGGCCGACGTCTCCAGCCTCGTGGAGAGGCCGGCGTCTCCAGCCTCGTGGGGAGGCCGGCGTCTCCAGCCTCGTGGGGAGGCCGACGTCTCCAGCCTCGTGGGGAGGCCGGCGTCTCCAGCCTCGTGGGGAGGCCGACGTCTCCAGCCTCGTGGGGAGGCCGGCGTCTCCAGCCTCGTGGGGAGGCCGACGTCTCCAGCCTCGTGGGGAGGCCGGCGTCTCCAGCCTCGTGGGGAGGCCGGCGTCTCCAGCCTCGTGGGGAGGCCGGCGTCTCCAGCCTCGTGGGAAGGCCGGCGTTTCCTGCCTCGTGGGGAGACCGACGTCTCCAGCCTCGTGGGGAGGCCGGCGTCTCCAACCTCGTGGGGAGGCCGGCGTCTCCAGCCTCGTGGGGAGGCCGGCGTCTCCAGTCTCGTGGGGAGGCCGGCGTCTCCAGTCTCGTGGGGAGACCGGCGTCTCCAGCCTCGTGGGGAGGCCGGCGTCTCCAGTCTCGTGGGGAGGCCGGCGTCTCCAGCCTCGTGGGGAGGCCGGCGTCTCCAGCCTCGTGGGGAGGCCGGAGTCTCCAGTCTCGTGGGGAGGCCGGCGTCTCCAGCCTCGTGGGGAGGCCGACGTCTCCAGCCTCGCGGGGAGGCCGGCGTCTCCAGCCTCGTGGGGAGGCCGACGTCTCCAGCCTCGTGGGGAGGCCGGCGTCTCCAGCCTCGTATGAAGGACGGCGTCTCCAGCCTCGTGGGGAGGCCGACGCCTCCAGCCTCGTGGGGAGGCCGGCGTCTCCAGCCTCGTGGGGAGGCGGGCATCTCCAGCCTCGTGGGGAGGCCGGCGTCTCCAGCCTCGTGGGGAGGCCGACGTCTCCAGCCTCGGGGGGGGGGGGGCGACATCTCTAGCCTCGTATGAAGGACGGCGTCTCCAGCCTCGTGGGGAGGCGTTTTAATATGCACTATATAGAGATCTTGTAATGCTGTGTACAGGAAAACATGACAAAAGTTGGAATCTATAGGACTGCTCGGAGATTGGAGCGTGGGCGTCCACATAAGTGTTCCTTCTTGGTTCGATAATTAATCAGTGACAGTGTATATCGATATATCAGTTAAGTTTGTAGAACATGGTCGATATATCGGTTAACTTTGTAGAATATGGTCGATATATCAGTTAAGTTTGTAGAACATGGTCGATATATCAGTTAAGTTTGTAGAACATGGTCGATATATCAGTGAAGTTTGTAGAACATGGTCGATATATCAGTGAAGTTTGTAGAACATGGTCGATATATCAGTTGAGTTTGTAGAACATGGTCGATATATCAGTGAAGTGTGTTGAACATGGTCGATAAGTAGTTGGGCGGGACAACTTTATTGCCGAGAATACAAAGTTCAAGATTATTATCAGTGGCGGAACAACGACATCGCCACTTATAAACATGTGGCGGAAAACACATGGCCACTAATAAACATGTGGCGGAAAACACATCGCCACTAATTAACATGTGGCGGAAAACGACATCGCCGAGCAAAATGGTGAGGCAAAAGCACATCGCCAATGACAAATGTGGCGGCAAACACATCGCCACCGAGAATTTAGTTTTAGATATGTATCAAAGGCTGTATAAATATAGATGTTGCTTTCATGACTTTATATCAAGATCATTATTTACGATATGTAATGGCTCGTAAAGACGGGTCATCACATTTCAACATGTATTATTTCTTAAAGCCCAATAATGCACTTCAACAGACAATTCCGAAAGTATCCACATACACATGCTGTGATACTAATTACAAAGTTATAGTGAAAGTTGTTAATATAACAATAGCGCGAGTTAGCGGGGCGTTAGGCAGTTTTATTGCGTCAAGCTGTAGCAGCCCGCCAATTTTCATTATCTGCCCGAGGCCGCGTAGAGGCCGAGGGCGGATAATGAAAATCAAGGGCTGCTACAGCTTGATGAAGGGCCAATAAAAATGCCTAACGCCATGCAAAACTCGCGCTATAACTATTATTACAAGTTGAATCTAAATTTAAGACGTTGACTTGTCTTTGTGTCTTTGGTTAAACCTCCGCATGCAACGATCAAAGTAAAACATTTTGGGGCTGACAGTCCGCAAATCGCAAGCATTTCCACATATAGTTGGCCAGTCGCCTTTTTGATACCATATATCGTTGCCAAGAAACGTGGCACGTGCAACTAGGCAACTAGCAACTAGGTAGGTATGCGGGCCATTTAATGCTATAACTACAATTATTTTGGGCGTGACGTCATGTTTCATTGTTCTATGCAACGTCGCTATGGCAACGATTGTCGATTGCATGGGCAGCAGGGCGGTTTGGGTCAGAATACAGCATTTATCGGCCTTCAGATTTAATGCTATTGCACTAGTTAACATGACCACCAACTCGTAATAATATAACAATAGCGCGAGTTAGCGGGGCGTTAGGCAATTTTATAGGGCATGTCAGTTCTCGCGGGTTCTACTTCCGGCCTGGCATTTTGGGGACAAACAAACGAACACGTGCTTTTTGTTCAGTGCGCAGCCTGACTCGCCCCCTGCGTAACAATGGATACCACGCGCAGAGCGCTGTCATACTAGTTACGACATAGGACGCGGAACCAGGCAAGCTGCGCGGCCGGCGAGGCAAACAAGGGGTGGGTCGCAAATCGTCTTTTGTACTTCTTAAATAAACAACTGTTAACTTTTTTGTGTCGATATGTTGGTAGATGACACTTTGAACATGCCATTTTCCATAATATTGACCACGTTGAGTAACCTAGGAGCACAACAGGTAGATGGTTTCCCAATGTTTACACTGATCTGGAGTGATCGGGTGACAGGTATGGACAGCCTTTGCCGTCAAAATTACAGTTTTTCAATCCTGAATGCAACTACCATTCAAATAACAAAATTTCAAAAGAACAACATTGTAAATTCACTGTGCTAACATTATCTTTCTAAATTGCCTCAGTTCTGTTACAATCATAGTCTTGATGGGTATTTTGACAAAGAGTTCCATGAGAACCACAAAATAGACCAGTACTGTGACTTTTCCATTTCCACAGAGTAAGCTACCTACATGTACTTATCGGCTTACCGGTATAATGCTTTGGATCAAATAGCTACACGCATTTTTAAGTTAAACTGGGGCGGCAAACTTAATATCCAAGAAGTATATACATGTATGCAGTCGACTTCAGTCATACCTCATTATAACGGATCCTTTCAAATATGCTAGCAAAAAAAGATAATCTATGCTTCCTCTTTATGGGAATGGTGGAATTAAGCCTTTATTTAAAAAACGAAACAAAAAGTTCTTAGATTTTTATAGGTGTACACTGGTGTTGATATTATTAATTTGTATAGCTGATGTGTCTACGTTCAGCTTACTGGTAGCTTTAGTTTTGCATAAATCCTTAATTGCAACATTTCCTTTTATTTTTAATTAATTAAATTACACTTTCTTTTGCTAATTTTGACATAAACGAAAAAGGAAATGCTCAATGTAATCATACAGAATCAATAATAATTCAGTGTATAACCTTCAAGAGTCACTATCTTTTTGCTCATACATTGCATAAACATGATGATAATCAGTCCAAGTTTCTATTTGTTTCTTTGCATTGGATTTGTATCTATCTTATCAGTTTAATTGGGTTCACAACATATGGTATAAAATAAAATCTGCAGGTATTTCAAATGTAGTAGATACAAAAACTAAGTGAAGGTACAAAACAAGAGATACTTCATACTTCATAAAATTCATAAAATTCATAAAATTTCCTTTTAAGGTTGTCCAATTAATTTTGATTAAATTACACCTTTCATAGCTACTTTTGTCCTGATGTCTATACATGAAACACATAATTAAAAAAAACTTTAAAAAAAACTATTAAAAATATGGATAACAATGAACCCATAAGGAATTCAGTAACATTATGAAATATATTTATATATATATTATATATGGAGATATATAGAGACATTTTTATTTAACCAGCATAAACATAAAAAATCCCAATAAAGGGATCATCAATATATATTTTACATTTTGTTAGGTCAACTTCATCTCTTAATTCTCCTGCGTTCAACTATAGTAATGACAATGGCACATTCCTTGGTTAATAAATCCTGTGTACCTTAATAAATATAATAATCATCAACTTTGGGGGAAAAATATTGTTCATGAAATTTGCAAATTGATATCTACATTGAAATTAATGCTGCATAACTTACACCTTTTGGTACTGTTGTCCCGAGGTCTATAGATATGATATATATTAATAAAATAAAAAACTACAAACTAAGAAAAATATCCATAATAACAACTAGCACATAAGGACACAAGTAACATTAAACATTTTTTGGCAGGTTTATATACATATATTTTCATTTAACCAGCATTCACATCACAAATACCAAAAAAATGATACTAATCATCCATATATATGGCACATGTTGTTACTTTTATTCTTTTCTCTAACATATAGCTACAGTTGTGACAAGAGCACCAAGACATATTGCTTTGCTAATAAATCGTGTATGTCGTAATAAATAAACTGGTGTCGAATAGTCACTTTTTCAGACTTCTGCTCGGTTGCTATAGTATATATTATAACGTGTTCCATTATTATATTTGAAAAGACCAGTTTACAACACTTTAAAATATAACTGGATATTGCAATTCAGTAGGCTATAATAATCAACTTTCTACGTTCTGTGATGACAAACGTATTCATGACATTGGCAAATTCATCAATTTTCTTGAAATGTTCTAGAGTTTTATGCAGTCTGTTAACTTTTTTTATTTCTTCATAGATTTGGTTGGCATTTGCATACACATACTTTGTAGTTTTGTCTAATGTATATTTACATACCTTGCAATGTTTTATTGGTATGTTCACTTGATTGCTCACTTGCAAAAAACTCAAAATTTCAATATAATAAAAAAATTAAAAACATCATAGATAAAATCATATGTAAAAGACATCATTTCCCATATGCTTAGATCTGTGTGTGATATATATCTCAGACAAATATGTAGGTACATTGTACACATTATTTGACATCAAATATTTGCTACATATAAGTGCATGATTGAGGATTTATATAATGTCACAATATTTAAGTTAATACAGTTAAGGTTTGTTTAAATTTATAATGTTATTCCCATTCAAAGCTTTATTTAAATAAAGGTTAGTTATAATTTGTCAAAGCCTTCAAAATGGATTTCTTGATTCGGACAAAAATGTAATGAAATCATTCGTGGTAAAATAATGATTAAGTATTATTGAGCTCAAGTGGCTCTATCATACCTGCTCATAAAATCACCCATATGCATCAGCAGTATAATGCTAAGAAACATTGGATATATGTTTGTCAATTACAAGATGAATCCATATGTCGAAAACAATAACTGTTTGAATTATGGTTTATTCCGCTTGTCATCTGTAATTCGGCCGTCAGCAACACAGTCAGGCCAGCTCAAATATTGGGTATTCAGCGGGCTGTAGTGCGCCAAGTTTACTGACGGCAGTTATTGATACGGGAAAACACAAGTTCAAAGTGTCTTTCAACAATATATTGTCACTAGATAGGTAACAGGTGCTTATTTAAGTTGCATACAGGTCTAGAAGGGACCCACCCTTTTCTCGCTTCGCTCACCACGCAGTTTGCTGGTCCGCGTCCTAAATCGTGACTAGAATGACAGCGTTTTGATTTGTCAAGCAGGGAGCGAGTGAGCTGCGCAGTGAAAACTTAAGGTCGCATATAACGTCGTTGTCCCCAAAATCTGATCTCGTGAGGTATCGCACACATAAAACGAGATTCACTTGCATGCCCTATTGGCCCGACATCAAGCTGTAGCACCCCGCCAATTTTCATTATCGGCCCGGGGCCGCAAGGCCGAGGGCGGATAATGAAAATGAAGGGCTGCTACAGCTTGATGAAGGGCCAATAAAATGCCTAACGCCATGCAAAACTCGCGCTATTACTATTATTACGAGTTGAATTTAAATTTAAGGTGTTGACTTGTCTCTGCTTCTTTGGTTTAATTTCCGCATGCAACGACCAAAGTAAAGCATTTTGGGACTGACTGTCCGCAAAGAAAGAAAGGCGGGGCTCGAACCACCGATCCACGTGCCGTTAGGCTCCCAGGTGGCCAGAGCTCTCAAGGCGAGCGCTTTAACCCAATGGGCTACCGGGCCGGGTGGGGTTGGCGGTGTGGGGGTTCTAATGGTTGCCCGCAATGGGCTACTCTAATGGGAAATCAATACAATGCAAAACTTGTGATATCGACATTCTCCAGTAGGCGGCACGCGGTAGTTGTATTTGGAAATTATGAAACATTGTATGAGGATTGGAGAGGTGTAAGCAAATGTAAGCACGCCATGATCAATGACAGGACTTACCATCGCGCCACGTGTGCTGCGCCATTGGCACGCGTCAATAGTCCTCCTATGTGACGGCAACCAATACCCAATGAGTAACCCACGTAAGGTAAGCGAGCCAACGATACCGGTGAAAGCGGATAGCAGTTGGCTCCTAGTTATTTGAGTACAAATCCCGGGGTTTAGATTCAGAATCAGAATCAGTGTCATGTATTTGATCCAGTATACTAATACAATATGTATAACAAATAATATATTCAGAATAGCACATGACTTGTGTAGTAATTCCGAAACTCCTCAGGGCACATAATCCAGTGTGAATCAGAGACAGGATGCGCTGACGACTGATGACCAGACCAGATGTCACGACTGATGCCCAGACCAGAGGTCACGTCTTCAGTGATGTATGGTATAAGCGTAAAAAGGACCCTAATTTGTATCAACAAACGCTTCATATAAGCATAATACGCAAGTTAAACACGGATAGGTGTCCTGGAGCTACACCTGTGCCTAGAATTTGCACTCCTGCACTCCTGCACTCCTTTTTTTTCAGTAGTTTCTTCGCTCGGGTCAACTGAATTGAGTTTCCAACCAAAGCCCGAGGATAAAGAGGCCGTCACATTATGCATGTTTATATATAACGGCTAATATTAAAGGGCGCTTAAATTGCAGTGAAATGACCCTCTATTAAATTAAAGTGTTCTGTCGGTAGATTTGCTGTACCGAAAACGAGAGGCCGGGCGTCCCATGAGAATCTCAAGTTTACAATTAATGCCCTAGAAATTATGAGGCTGAATTTAATTTCCTCATGGTCGATGCGCCTTACACAGACATTCGAACTGGTTTTGGAGGTCGGCTAACGAAAGCGATTCATGTTTAATATAACACTATTGCATGATAACGGAGTATTGCCGAGAAACTGTGCCTACGGTTCTCGAAGGGAATCATAAAACTGTGACAAACCGGAGTTATCGAATGATATGTCGATGAATCAGAACGTGATGAATATCTTTTCGCCGGTAAAGCGTTTATCGATTTCATATAAACGTTTTCCAGATTTGATATAATGGATTTAGCGATTACATATAGTGAATTTACATATAGTTCAATTTAAAGATTTACGATTAACAGTTAAACAGCTGTTTAGGTGTTGTAGGGTAGTGCGCGGTCTACAAGTTTAACAGCTGTTTAGGTGTTGTAGGGTAGTGCGCGGTCTACAAGTTTAACAGCTGTTTAGGTGTTGTAGGGTAGTGCGCGGTCTACAAGGTTAACGGCTGTTTAGGTGTTGTATGGTAGTGCGCGGTCTACAAGGTTAACAGCTGTTTAGGTGTTGTATGGTAGTGCGCGGTCTACAAGGTGCTGTTTAGGTGTTGTAGGGTAGTGCACGATCTACAAGGTTAACATCTGTTTAGGTGTTGTAGGGTAGTGCGCGGTCTACAAGGCTTTCATCTCACAATTCCTTGTGAGGTAAAGTCTCCTCGTAATGCCCGTCCGGAGGAGTGGCGCCATCTAGCGGCCACCGTACGAGGACCGTAATTCTGATTCGGATGCCAGGCATTACCAATATTTCCCCGTTTTGTTCCACATTTTAGTTTTTATACACAGGATTATTGGGATCGTTATCAATAGAGAAATCAGGTGTATATTTCGATGGGTATTATCCGTGCGCTTGACTATATGGTTCCGGGCGGGGGCTGTGGCTCCGGTCCCCGGGCTATGGCTCCAGGCTATGGCCCCGGGCGCAACTATGGCTCCGGGCGCAACTATAGTTCCGGGCTATGGCTCCGGTCGCAGGGTTATGGCTCCGGACGCAAGGCTATGGCTCCAGGCTACGGCTCCGGGCGCAACTATGGCTCCGGGCGCAACTATAGTTCCGGGCTATGGCTCCCGGTCGCAGGGCTATGGCTCCGGTGGTGGCCGGGCTATGGTTCCGGTCGACTCAAAAAATCGCGGTTGGCCACAAAGCCCATCCGTGCTGTGTCAGATATTGAGGAACTGTTCGCGCACACCGGTTATGAGTTATGCAATACTATGAGTAAAGCGGTGGGGCCTTTGGTAAAAAACCAACCGTGGCTCTCAAACAGATGCAGGTATCCGCGGGCAGAAAAGTATCGATTATTACAGGTATACAGACGGTCTAGAACAGCAGCCTATAAACGCGAGAGATGGCTATAGGAGGTTGTGTAAGGAGCGTGCTAGTCTGTACAGAGGACAGAGGCTTTCAGAGCTGCAGAAGTCATTACATGACACTGAGAACAGTCATAAAGCTTTACGATCCTTCAGACCTAAGAGGACGGTCCCAAACACGATATCACATTTGGAGTGGTTTGAATATTTCCAAAGGGCACTCAGTGCTGATAATGATTTTGACAAACAATATAACGACCATATAAACTACTTTCTTGCAAGCTGCTAACCGCTATCTATGTGAGGCAAATAACCCTACTTGTCTAAACGAAAAAATAACAGCAGGGGAAGTACCCAGGCTATTCGTGCGTTACAGAGCGCCAAGTGTCCAGGCCCGGACGGGCTTATTATAGAGCTGTTTAAACAATCCGAGCATGTCGTTACCCCGTTACTAGTAGCCGTGTAGGCTATAATATGTGAGCCATGCATTTCGTCGACGCGAGTGTTATATTAAGTGTTAAATTGTTGTTATCTCGTTGACGATCAGTGCAGTCCTATCGTGCACTATGGGCGTTGTGCCTAAAGTTCAATAAACCATTTCCATTCCATTTCCAAAGCTGCTGTGAACAGAAACCAATGAACATTTATCGATTTTGAGAAACATCCATCTTGTTTTTGGTTAGGCAGTCATCTGACGATATTAGGTTTTCCCTACTGTACATGAAAACATTTCATGGCGGCCATTTTTCAATTCAATATGGCGTCCGACGCAGGGGGGATTGCTATGGCAGCCTTTCTGTCCTAACTTACATAGTTTCAACTTGGTTGTCTTGAGGTTTTTTGCATTAACTCCTTTGGCAGTTACACAACAATACATTAAAAGGGGTATGGTTAAAACCAGGGAAACAACACACAGAACGCTAGGATTGCGGCAATGCTATCCACCATTTTTTTTATCTCATATTATTATTTATCAGAAAGGCAGACCTTTTTTAAAAACCGTGATGAACACTCGCGCCCGAGATGGTACCGATCCACGCTATATCAGCCATTATATCAGGAGCTTGGATGACTGGTGGCGATGGGGTTTTTCTTCACAAAGATGAAATCGTCCACATAAAGTCCACGCTTGTGATCACTGTAGTGCAGATCCTTGCGCACAGTGTAGTTCCGACTGACCATGAAGCTCTCGTAAGCCATTTTACCGTCTATGTTGCGTTTATATTCCACCGCCATAGTCCGAATATCCAGACGATCGAAGGGAATCGTCTTCAGGATCTCCAGAGCTAATCCCTCGACATCCAAACTGAAGAAGTCTACGTGAGTGGCGTTGAGAGCCAGAAGGATTGACTCCAGCGGAAAGCAGTGAACTTTACGGTTGTCATGGTGATCTTCCGGGTTCGTTGCCACGTGTCTTAGGCCGACCTTGTTGCCTATGGTGGCCTCGCGCAGCCGGATCTGCCAGAACAGGATGACATAAAGCAAAGGACAAATGTTAAACCCAGTGACGTACGAGTAGCCTACTGGCAAATATGCATAAAAGGCTGTATATGTGTCGCTTCCATTTACATGTATTTTTCTTGCAGCGCCTGTACAATTTAATATTGAAACTTAATCATACAGCGCAAAGCGCAACAAGGAGAAATCTCTATGAAAAATATAAACATAACATATTGATATGTACCTATTTGGAAAATATTGAAATCTATTTATCTCTTTGAAAAATATGAAATATATATGTATCTCTTTGGATACTATTTAATATATTTCTCTCTTTGGAAAATATAAAGATATGTTGATATCTTTATTAGAAATCATGAGTAATTTAGTTTCTGAGATGAGAAGTATCATGTTCCGGCTGACGTGCAATGGCGTTTTGCAGATATATTCGATTCTTGATTCGCATTGCGTTCAGAAGGATTGCATCATGATTGTAACATTAAAATCTGGACCATTCCTTCTAGGAAGAGGTAGGGGTCTTGAAGGGGATGTGACCAGTGTAACCAGTCTTCAAAATTCGCAGTTTCCAGGGACAGTGTATGCACCGTGTCCAGTGTCAATTGTTTTCCAATTTGCAGTGTCCAGTGTCAATTTTTCTAAATTCGTCTAGTAATGATTTGGCGAATAACGGAGTCGCAGTCAGATTTTCAAAAAATAAAATCTAAAACTGTCGGTGTCTACTTTTAAAAGTTTGTCAAAAGAGGGGAGCAGAGGATGCCCTGACAACAAATCTTTGATATTTAGATTTGAAAGGCCACCAATATCACAGGCATATATCCCCTTTACCCCCCCCCCCCCCACCCCCACCCCGACGGCTACTCCCGCACCCACCCACCCACCTCCGTAATGTGATCGCGAGGGCTGAGACAAGCATTTATGCTGTAGGCGTTGCGACTTTTCCCCCGGAGTTGGGTGTACAAATCTGGATCCATCTCTATCAGGATCCCGGTCCAATTCATGCGCTGCTCCAGGTACAAGGTGTCTGACGACCGCTCTCCATCTTTCGCTCGGTAGTCGACGAAGAACCCGTATGCCTGCACACAGGGCGACAGATCCCAACTCATTCCACAAGAACATTAATTCACAATTTGCCATTATATTTGTGATGGCAATTATAATATAGTGATTACTGGAAGCAATACTGGATAGAAGTAACTACGGTGAGTAATACGGACGTTTATATCAAGTATTGTAATTGCTATCATAGTTACTTCAATAACACTTGGCGAACAAGTTATAGTCACTTTAAG